>OX377612.1:65479279-66015554 GCA_947397855.1 Thelaira solivaga | reverse complement strand
GCACGACTGGGGCTACTGTTGAAATTTAGTTTTTTAAGGAGATGGTTGGTTTATAAAATGCCAACAGAGGAAATCAATTAGAATCGCGAAGTGAACTGAGCGCTAAACATTTAAAGCAGATCAGTACCAGATTAGATTTGCCCACAAACTCCTGGTGTTTTGAGTTTGTATCCTTAAAAGCCAAATCTGTGTTATAGTACAAATTTAACATGTTTTGTTTTTTATTAAAAGTGTTATGTTTTACAAAATAAGTATTTATAAATAACCAAACACTATTTTCTATAGAAATTCTAAAACCTGGAAATTTGTAGACTAATTGAATTAAAAAGTTTAATTAAAGTAAGTAAAAAAATTAATTGAATTAATTTAAAATTTAATTGAATTTAAAAAACTTTAATTGAATCAATTAAAAAATTAAAACATTCAATTAAATCTTTAAAAAATTTATTAAAAATAAAAAAAAAATTAATTAAATAAATTAAGAAAATAATTAAATCAATTGAAAAATTTAATTGAATGAATTACAAAATTTAATTGAATCAATTAAAAAATTCAATTACTGCAATAAACTATTTTAAGCAATTAAAAATTAATTAAAAAAAAATTAATTGAATCAAAAAATTTAATTTAATTAATTAATTAGAAAATTTAATAGAGTCAATTAAAAAATTTAATTAAATTTAAAAAAGTTCAATTGAACCAATTAAAAAACTAAATTGAACCCATTAAAAAAGTCAATTAAATCTTTAAAAAATTTATTAAAAAATAAGAAAAATTAATTAAATAAATTAAGAAAATAATTAAATCAATTAAAAATTTTTATTGAGTCAATAAAAAATTTAATTGAATCACCTAAAAACTTTAATTGAATGAACTACAAAATTTAATTGAATCAATTAAAAAATTTAATTGAATGAATTACAAAATTTAATTGAATTAATTAAAAAAATTTAATTAGTGAAATAAACAATTTATTTGAAAAAAATAAATAATTTAATTGAAACAACTTTAAAATTTATTTAAAACAAGTAAAAAAATTTAATTGAATCAATTAAAAAATTTACTTAAACAAATTAAAAAATTTAATGAAATCAATTAAAAGTATTTTTTTTAAAGAAAAAAATTCAATTAAATAAATTTAAAAATTAATTAGATCAATTAAAAAATTTAACTGAATAAATTAAAAATATTAATTGAATTAATTAAAAGATTAATTAAGCCAATTAAAAAATTAATGAAATAATTAAAATATATTAATTGAGTTAAATAAAAAAATTAATTAAATTAATTTAAAAAATTTTATTGAATAAATTAAAATATTAATTAAATCAACTAAAAATTTAGTTTAACTTATTGAATCAGTCAATGACTTTAATTGAATGAATTACACAATTAAATTAAAAAAATTTAATTAAAGGAATTACAAAATTTAATTGAATTAATAAAAAAAATTTAATCAAATGAAATAAACAATTTATTTGAAGCAATTAAAAAATTTAATTTTATCAACAAAATATGTAATCAAATCACTAACAAAATTGAATAAAAATTAAAATTTATTTGACCTTTTTCTTTTTAATTAATATGGCTATTTTATTAAGCTTGAGGTCTTATTTTATAAATTTATTTTTATATCGATATTTCGCTCCAACTTGCGTGGCTTCTTCAGGATATAATTATAAATTAAAATTTTTTAATTGAACGTATACAATGATATTTATCATATTGATTAAATATTTAATCGATACTTAATTGATCAAAACTCAATATGACAATTTTTTTGATATTAATTTTTGTTTGTGTAAAAAAACTTTTCTTTCAATATTTTAAGTGTACGAGTATTTCCAGTTTAAGCTTTTCGAAGGAAAAAATTTATATTTTTTTTTTCAAATAAAACATCTAAATATATACAAAAGGCTCTTTTTTTACTATGTAAGGATTAGTTAAACTTAGAAGTTTTACATTTTTATTTTACTCAAAATGCTAACTGAAACTTTACCAAAACTATAGCATTTCCCAATTTGTCATTTTGTAAATTTTCAATTTTTATTTAGCACTTTTTTTAAAAAGAAAATAAAAACAACTTCACACATTTCATTTTGTATTTCACAATAAAAGAGAAATTGTTTTCATTTAACACTTCCCAACAAACAGCAGGGAAAGAAATTAAATGAAAAGCAGACGATGTCGTAATAGAATTCGTGCAAAATCGTTTTCACAATAAACCAGTTTCAATATCAGTAAAAAAAAAAATTGCTGCCGATTTTATAATTACAATTTGTTAATTGAAAGAAATATTTTTTTTAATTTTTATTAAAAAAAAATTAAAAGGGATTTTAAAGCTTACGTTAGCTGATGTGCTGATGAGCCAGACACGTTGTGTTTATATACTGAGCCAATTATCACCTTGAACTTGAAGAGCATTAACAAACAGTCTATGAAGTGATTTAGAAAGAAAAATTTTGAACTGCATATAAAAAGCTGCTTCAACAACAAGACACAACATCAGTTATACGCCGGTCGTGCCTTGCAAGTGTAAGAAAAAATAAAACGTAAAGAAACTAAATTTTTTTATAAAAAAAAAAAAAAAAAATTTATTTTAATTTAAAGCGAAATTGCTTAAAAATGCATAGAAATTGTTTGTGTTTGATATTTGTAATGTTATGCTTCTATTTCGCCTTGGTATTCTGTGAAGAAACAGGTCCTATTGGAAAGGACTTGCTATCAAAGGACTTGAGTAATCCAACAGCTTTAAGAGAAGAGTCTAGACTTAGAAAAAAGCATTTCCATCATTTGTGTAAGTTTCTAACGTAATCACTGTGTTCACACCAATTCGCCGCAATATAAACACATTTTGCTTTCAAATTTTCGAAAAAAATTTAAATAATTTTAAAAAAATATGAAGAAAATAATTTGCAGTCAATTTAACTATAAAAAAAATTTACGGAGACAGTCTTGTACCTTTTGTGGTAGTGTGCGCCTGTTATGGCTTAAAAACACAAATTTCAAGGTGCACATTTAATGGATCTACTACCTGAGATATTGGGAATAGGTGGTTAGGTGACCTTCTCAGATATCTTAATGTGACAGGAAGGATAAAGGTCACTTTATTAATACGTAGCCGTGGCGAATAGGTGGTTCAGAATCGAATCTTGAGATGCTAATTGAAATCCGTTAGGATTTCAAAATTTCTCAGTGTTAAACTTAAAAGCCAGAAGTTGCTTAAAACCTGAGCATATCAGCGTTTTCCGGCCCGACTCTGAGTATTTTCTGGGATTTTTGGTGGGATCTTTGTTATTCATTTGCAGTAACTTCTTGCTGCGCTACAGTATGCACGAAAATTTGAAAGGAGCCGGTGCATTAAATGATATTCTTCAGTACACGACTTTAGGAAACCGAAGGAATTGAAATTTTTTTCACTTAAAGCCAGTGATACACACGTCAAATTTCAACATCAATCAGTGCATTTGTGTGGGGGTTTTTTCAATGGAAGTCACATACATAAGCGACGAAAATCAAAACTAATTTGATGTTTGTGATACGCATTGATTGATGTTGAAATTTAATGTCTATCCCCCCCCTTAGTCTAGTCAGAAACTGTAATCCAAGGCGAATACATACAGGGTGATATCAAGAAAGCAGCTGTGCGTTCCAAATTATATCCTGATTTGTCAAAACTATTACATTTATATGATCGGAGTCCGTAAACCATCACGAATATTTTGTTTAATGAATTCGCTTAAACAAAATCTGGCTATAACGTTGCAAAATGTGTAGAAAATGTTGTAGAGAAAAACATGCCCATTTTTAAAATTTATATTTAAAGATCGTTAAAAAAAGAAATAATAAGACCTTCAGCTTGAAAAGAGTGAAAAGAAAAGGTCACAGAAACTTTTAATGAAAAAATTGTTTTCTTTTTTTTTTTTTTGGTAAATCAACTCAATGAGGCAATAATTAACAAGATGGTTAGGCCATCATAAAAATAAAATAGAATTAAATAATTTCGTAATATTTATGGCCGAGAAAAAAAATGTAGGCAAGTTATTAGCAATTAGCATTAATCAAATCCAATCAAATTAGTAGAAGCTAAAAAAAATTTAATTGACTAAAACTTGAAAGTGTTTAAAAGTGAAAGCATAAAGTTAAAGGAAAGTTTGTGCAGCTGATACTTAAATCTATCGATCACGATTATTTACAACCGCGAGTATTAATCGTCTCTCTGGTGAACAAAATAATTCACACTTTTCACTTTTATTTTAATTTTTTTAAAGCAAACAAACTGCATGAAGTTAGACAATTTGTGTTTGAATAATAAAATTCTTTTGATTTGCCACAGATTCATTATGGGGCTTTTATGGCTTGGCCGTGGCTTATTTGGTGAAAATCAAAGTGGTGGTGGTGGCATTTCTGGTGGGCAGTGCTGTGTATTTGGGTTTACGTTATTGGTGGCCACACAAATGTATTGGCGGTGGTGATTTCTATAAAGAAGGTTCCGTGATTTTAGATCATCCCCCGTAAGTAGTTTGCTGAACAGTAAACGAAGATTAAGGAAAATATTTTTGAAGATTTATTTCCAGATCATTTGGACACTATGATCATATAACTTATAGTGCAGATCATGATCATCAGCATCATCATCATCATGATGATAGCATACCGTTTAGCAGCAGTAGTGGTCCTGCTGGATTTGAGCCTTATGCGGCTTATTCTAGTCACTCAGCAGAAGCTGCAGCTGCTGACTTTCCTACGGGTGTTAATGCTGAAAGTTTAACGTCTGCTGGTCACAATTTTCGCCGCAAACGCAGTGATTTTACAGATAAACAAGAAAATCAAAGTATTACCAACAGCTTAGAGAGTCTAGCCAGGCAAATGGTTGTGAATGAGGAGAGGTAAGCGTTTATTATGGTTTCAAGCTTGTGTTATTTTCTTTTATGCTTTTACCTACAGAATTGGTGATTTCATGTTTGCTTTCTTGGGCTTAGATAGCAAGCCCTGCCGCCGACGTTTTATTTGTGAAATGGAATTTAAATCTAAAGACAATCCCTTAACCGCTATGGCATTTCGTATTATTGGACGCAGTTTCTTTGGGAAATATACCAATAGCCAAAATCCTTTAGGCAAAGCCAATTCTTTTGAGGAATGCGCTAACGTCAATGCAGAATGTGTGTTTATAGAAAATACTGAAGAAACAGAAAATCCTCAACAACAAATGGAAACGATGACGGACTTAAACACAAATGAAAATTCTTTAGAAAATACTGATGATTTAGAAAAAGAAAATGAAAACAATTTAAAAAAGGAATTGAGAGCTCATGTTTACAGAAGACGCGTAAGAGGAGATCGCCATTTAAAGTTAATTTAAACTCATTTAAGAAGAATTTTCTTTTAGTTAACAGGGGCCAAATTTCGCTCGTTATCGAACGCTTTGTGCATTCGAATGTTGTCGGGCCAAACTATCGACTGCCGTAATTTGGCCCCTGATATCACATTTAATTCTATTTCTATTTATTTTAAATTATTTATTTATTTTAGTGTTAAGTGACCCATAAAATAAAACTTGCCTTTTTGATTTATAAATTTTTTTTCTTTTTCCCTTTTTTTATAAAAAAAAATAACGATTGGTTACCCTAAACTCAAATGTGTTTTTAAATTAAAAAATTAAAAAAACATGATCCATCTTTAATATAACTAAACAAAAAAAAGGAATCCTTTCAAACACCTTGTAGCCCAACAAGAGGCCACCAAGCAACCAACCGTATAACGGAATTTTTATATGTTGCAACGCACATGTTTTCCAAACGTTTTCAAACCAAACCAAAAACTTGAAAAAAATAAAATAAAACACAAACAAACAAAGTTGTGGGGAAAACAAATCAAAAAAAGGACAAAATTATGCCTGCCTGTTGTGCAATGGCTGTCTGTTTTTATTTGTTTTATAAAGCTTTCGGGATTTTAAATTTTCACGAGCATGCCAACGAACAACTAACAATTTAAGCTGTGCATGTGTTGCATTGTACACGTATGACTGCTTGTAAGCAGTCAGTCAAGTTAGTCACTCATCAGACTTATTTAGCAGACACGAGAATGCGACAATGTTGTCGTTCGCCGTCGTCTATTATTAGGCAGATTTTTATTAAATTTTCTGTGTGTGCTGTGTGTAGCAGCATTCATAATAAATGTTGCTTGTGGTGAATAAGCTTAGCACCCGACCTTCCGGAATTATTCTTGATTGTTGTTCGTTTTTTTGTTTAGCAAAATAAGTTGCTAAACTATAGTGTATGGGGGGAGGGTGGAACAGCATTTGTCATTAATACAGGGTAATCCCTACATTATAACAAAAAAAATATTTTTTTGTTGGTTTTGTGTTTTAATTTAAAAAGCCATAAGTCAAGTACTCTCTTGACAGAGATTACATAATATAGCTACTCTAGCTCTTAATATAAACCAAAAGCCAGGAATTCCCCAGAGGGAAATTTTTTCCCAAAACCTATAAAATACTTTCACCTTAATTATTTTTTTTTGTTTTGACAAAGAATTACCATGGAAAATATTCAGTCCAATCATGAATATTTCATAGGAATTTTTTCCAAGGAATATTTTGGTTTTTTAAAAAAATTTACTAATTGTATTAAATTATTCGATTTTATAAATTTATTATTATTTAATATTAATCAAGCTTAAGATCTTAAAAAAATTGTCTTTATTAAAATTTTCTGATAGAAAAGAGAAAGGCAAAAGTGAAAAAAACTCGAATGGAATTTTTGTTCATAATTTGGGTATCCTTCCCAGTAACTCAATCTTCAAATAAATCAAGAGCATGACGACAGGTGCTGTCATTTATCAAACATTTTTCTAGAATTAATTAAAGAAAAGTCCCAATTTATTTTAACAACAACAACCACATGGAAATCTATTTCGTTCCAAATCATTGACCCGTAAACAATAAATCCACAAAAGTTGGAAAATTAAATGGCCATTTAGCAAATACCTACCTCATTTGCATGTCATAAAAGTAAACTCAAACTTGTCGGTCATAAAACACTTAAATAAGCGAACATTAAACACCCTGTTTTAACAAGCGCAAATAAAAACATAAAATCAGTCACAGAATAAATTCATACGAACGAGCAATAACAAAAACAATTATTTATAGGTACATACATACTCGTTCATAAATAAATAATCCAAGCTAAAATGAAAAGTAAAGTGTGCGAAATTGCTCTGAAACTGTTTCAACCGACGAAAGAGCGAACAAACGAACGAACGTTCAAATGCCGTTCAGTAAAAAGAAAGAAAAAAATAAAAAACGCCATAAACCAAACAAACAAGTTTTTCACATACCAACACTCGCCTTGCCTACAACAATAGCAAAAAAAAAAGTTACCTATAACAGCAGCAACAACAAAAATAAATAAATTAAAAACGAAAACAAAATTAAATAAAAGCAAACGACAGCAATAAGCAACACAACGACCTTCTCTTTTTTATTCATTCAAAAAAGAAAATACGAATTAAAAGAAAAACTGACAACGATATGACAAAACACAAAAATAAAACGAATAATAAAAGCAAAACAACATAAAAGCAAAAAAATAAAATGATAAAAACTTGAATAAAACAACGAGTTTTTTTTTTTACAAAAACGAATGAGAAGAGTCGAAATGGGTCTCTTTTTTATTTTTATTGCAAAGCGACGTCAAACAAAACAAGTTAATGCATGTTTATGTTTGCCAGCATAATAAAATGAATGAATAAAAAAGAAGAGAAACACAAACTGTTACTCGTAATAACGACGACCTCGTCTACAGTGAGTGTAAAGAACTAGTTGTTAGAAGCTTTAATTTTTTTTTTCTTTTATACACAAATTTTAACAAGCAAGACAGAGAAAGATAATTAAAATATTGAGCGAGCAAAAAAAAACAGAACAGAGAAAATATACAGTGTTACCACATTAAAGCATCAAAAATAGAAAAAAATTGGAAGCAATCAAAAAGATTTTTTAGGTAAAGTTGCACAGAGCGCCTCAATAACAAAACCAGAAGGGGCTCCCCGGATTTCTCTGTTGTGGGACGTTTATAAGAGAAAAAAAAAGGAAGCAAAATAGCGATAGAAAGATGTGTAATAAAGAGGAAGCGGAGTGCTTGGTTGGTAGCCTAACGGCTATCAATTGGAATCTTCAGATTCCGTTTTGAACCAGCTACTCACCAAGACAACTAAATGGTTAAATAATCTATACCCACGCTGTGAGAGAGGTTAGTTAGTATAAAAAGTAGGAAGAGAAGAAGACATGTCCATTACTACCGTTCAAAAAATCTACTTTAAACGAAGCTAGATAGCATTCCGATGCCAGCAGTGGTCACAGCTGCCCGCAGAGGAGTTCAAGCTAATAGTCCAGTGCCGTCAAAATACACAGAAGGTGTTTCACAGTTTGCTCCTTGTTCTGATGGATAACCCCAAAGTAAAAGCAAGCCAAAAAAGGAACGTTTTCGGAAATCAGGATAGCATATCCCAAATTATATAGCGGATAGTGAAAAGAATGTCGCAGTGATACCAACAGAAGCACAAAATTTTAAAGAAACCCGAGCATAATACCAAATCAATACATAATAGCTCAAATTTTAACCAAGAGCATTGGTTACTAAAAATGTTAAGAAATACTGAAGACCAGGACCACACACAGCAATTTTAGTTGGGCAATTCTTGATTTTGTAGGAGAGAAGGGTACAAACTTGCTCGTACTCGGCAATTCCCTTCGTATCTTTTATAAAGATGTAAAAAAAGAAGACAGTTAGCTTGAATGCTGAATGAATGACTGAATAAGAATGCTAAAATTGTCGAAACAAAATTGCTGTGTGTAGATACAGCAGCAATTTTAAAAGAGAATTGAGAAAGAGTTGCCCACCTAAACGTGCCGTGTGTGGTCCTAGTCTATATAATCCTATTCGTTGTTGGACCCTAATTCATGGTCTGATAGCAGCAATATTACAGTAAGTCGGGATTGTAAAATAGAATCTCAACCTAGAAAAAATAGTTAAGAGTGTAAAGTCCTTCAATACTGGAAGTCTAAGTCAACAGTCTGCTACCCAACCAATTGCTTATTTTTAGTAGCTTCTAAAATCACTATAACAAATGAAGTTGCCCCACCTATCAGCACTTCATATTTGGCGGAAAACTAGAACAATCTTTTACCTATGCGTAGTTCTGAAAAACTTTTGTAAATCATCTCATGACCGATAAGAAGAACTTAATCTCTGCCATTATATTTCTAGCTTAACATGTCAATTATGAATATTCATAAGGATTTTTTTCCCTTGGAGGATTTTATTTTTTGGGAGAAATTTCCCTATATCAGATAACTTGCCATGTTAAGGGAGAAATTTTGTTTATAATAAGGGAAAAATGGAAACACTTTCGGGGAATTTTTATTCATAATTGGGCTGTGATTTTCTTAGAATTAAAGGTTGAAAATCTAAGCCATTTTTTCCAGACCCAGTAACTAACTGCTGTAATACCTGATATCATGTTGTTGACATCCTTGCAACTCTGGTGCATAGATAATTTTGTTTGGATTTTAATATGGCTGTCGGCTTATATATACTTTTTTTTTTAATATCTTTTGTTGATATGTATGTATGTACGTAGCTGCTCGTTTTGTATGTTCGTGTGTGTTCGTATCAATGTTGTTGTTATTTAATTTAGTTAGTAGGCTAATCATGTGTTTTGGTTTTCATCACTGATTCATTTAACACAACAACGTGCTGGCTGCTTGTTGTGTGCAAAGATTAAAACGGCGTGCTATGACTGAGCGCATTATTTGTGTGAGAATTTCATGGACAGACGTGCCAACAAACATTATAAACTCGTATTTAGAGGCAATAACAAACCAACCGGCAGGCAAGCTGGTTGGCACAACAAATGGTTTGAGGTTGACTGTGAATGGAATCAAAATAAATTAAAAAAAAGTTATTCACACGCTTCAAGTATTTTTTGTTGTTGTTAATATTGTATTGTGCTGTTTTTCCTTAAGCCATAGAATAACAAACGAATGAGTAATAAAGTGAATGACTGAGTTAGTGAGTACATTTTTGACTTGGGGGCTTTTCAACACAACCATCTCTAGTGAATACGAGTGAGTAGTACAAGTAGTCGCACTGCATAACTTAGGAGGAGAAACAGGAGGTGGAGGTTGACTGCTGCTGGTGCACGATTGTTGAGCTATTTTTTTCTTTTCCCTTTTTTTAATAGACATTTTTTATGTATTCGTTTTTCGTAGGCGATGATGTTGGTTGGAGTTTGGAGTAGGTTTGTTATGGTATGGTGCATTTGTTGTGTGCTCGCATATTTGTCAGCAACAAGATATTTAATGTCAGTTTAATTTCCAAAACTGTTGTGTCAGTCGGCTGGCTGTTAAGAAGTTTATTTGGTTGTTTTTCTCAAACCCACACACAAAAACTTTCGTGTCGATATCGTGCTGTCTAGTTTGTTGAGGGATGACGATGTCTACGAAATCTGTGATATGGCTGTTTTTTCTCATGGCGAAGTAAGCATTTAGATGCTCTATTTGTTGTGGAGAACCTGTTAAGAGGTGGGTTCACATTATACCAGCTCAAACAAGCATTCATACACACCTACCTACTTCATACTAAAGTTTGTCACTGTCTGCCAAACAAAACAGCCAAAGGTTCACCACACCAAATGATGATTTCTATCGGTTTCATTTTATTACCATATAAATATGTATCTCTTTCTATTATAGCGGATGGATGGATATATTTCACACATGCAAACAGAAAATCTGGCCAACCAACCAACAACATCTATTAAAGACCGATGATGGTGACAACAGTTCAGGCTCTCAGAAACACGAACAACTAACGAACATCAGCAGGCAAACAAAATCATGGAAAACAAGAAACTTAACACAATTTAAAATAAACACACATTTAGCCCACTGGTACTTTTGCTTTGTTATCTCTTGTAGTTGTTGTTGTCAGTTGCTTTTAATACGACACAAAAAATTCTCATTTGTGTGTTCGTTCATTCAAAACATTCGCTCGTGGTTGTTACCCCACAATAAAACTAATAATATATGGCACATTTGTAGTGGTTTTTCAGCATGTATGTAAGTGTTGCTAATGCATTTGGTTAGAAGAAATAATCTGGAGGTTTACAGAGATAAAAGCGAACTATTTAGGATAAGAAGACAAAGTACCAGACAAAGAATATACATTATTTCCAACATTAAGACCAGAACCACGGATAGCAATTTTAGTTGGCCAATTCATTATTATTTCTTTTTTAAAATTACGCTGTGTTTATACACAGCAATTTTGTTTCGGCAACATTTGTATTCTTATTCATTTAGCATTCAAGCTACATGTCTTCTTTTTTTACAGCTTTAGAAGATACAATGAGAGAAAAAAAGGGAATTACGGAGTACGAGCAAGTTTGTACCCATTTACATTCTTTTTTCCTCTCTCTCCTACAAAATCAAGAATTGCTCAACTAAAATTCCTACCTATGTGTAGTTCTGGTCTAAAAAAGAATTTTTGTCGACTTAGCCCAATTTCAATTTCTAGGACAAACTGATTCACTGTGTATTTGAATACATTTTGGATCAATGAAGAGTGCGTTACTCGATTTATAATGTTCTAGAAAAAAAGTTCTATACCTTCGCAAGCGCCCCGAAGATTTGTGGGCAGTGTAACAACCTATCAATCTGGCGGTCCCAGGTTCCATTCTTTTTTATAATTTCCATGGAATAAAAATATAAAGTGCGGACAAAGAAATATATCGCAGCTGTATCCGCCAGAGTTGCTGATGACCATGAATTATCGATACGGCGCCTATCGCAGCTGTGGGGCTTCTGTTACCCCACTACAAGGAAAATTTTGCGGTAGGATTTGGGTGTAAAACTTTTTAAAATACAGCCAGTGCAAGAAATAAAGTCACACGACCTACCAGTTGAGAAGCGAGTGCGGTGAACAGTTTATTTTACATGTGGGGAGGGTCAATTAGTCGTCTAGATGGTGTGATGTAACGTCTTTCGACTACTTTTGTATGGTTATATTAAAGGCTCGGCTCATGCCCTCAATGATTGACACACTGGAAGCCAATATTGAAAAATTTATTGATGAGATACTGGCCGATATGTTGGAGAAGGTATGCCAAAATTAAACCCAGAATTTACATGAATTATATAGATCGTTCTATCGACTCTTAAGAAAAACTTCATACATTTCTCTAAATTCCGAAAGTTCTTAAAAATGCATCTAGTTCAACAACCTTTACTGGTTGACAGCACTTGTAAATATGGCAGAAGAAAAACGTAGATAGCAGCAGACGCTTACCAGTCAACTCAGTCATACACACATGCAGCCAAACTAGTCAGAAATTTATAGCGGCTAGCGGATAAAGTGTAAGTATGTTAAAACGACTGTTAACGAGCATTACATCGGTGTAATATTTTGTTTTCGCATAAAAAAAATATATTAGTTTTGCTAACAAAAGACCTTAACTTTTAAAATATTTTCTGAATCAGTCAGTCGTACGTTGGCATGCATACCAGCCAGCCAGCTAACCAACCAACCAACCAACTAAACAGATACAACACGTTTTTCCTCATACACATTATTTATTTACTTGTTATTTTTTTTTTTTTTTCAACAAAGAGACTCTTATCGTGTAGACAAGCACACGCTTATTTTATTTTCATTTTGACGCTGCACCAATGACTGACTGAGCGAGTGACTGCTGCTGCTGCTGCTAAAAAATACTACGGCCATGACAAACAAAAAATTAAAATAGAAAAAATAATAAATAAATTATGTTATGTTGGTGGTGTATTTTTATGCTTTGTTGCTACATGCTTGTGAAAGAAAGTTGTTGTTGTTGTTGTAGTTGTCTTTATAATTTACTCTAATAATCAGGGTATTAAGAAAACCCCTGTATTTAACAGAAACAAAGAATTTAAATAATGATTGTGGAAATCAAGAAAAAAAAACATTATTTTTTTATATATATCAAATCTCATCGAAATCGAGATTCGATATTCGAGGGAAAAATTAGGCGAACATAAAAAATAGCAGGCCGAAATGTAAGCAGAAAACTTAAGCGGTGCAGGAAAAATAAACGTGAAATTCACAGTCACAACACTCACACAGCCATACTCTTAGAGAGAAAGAGAGCACAAAAACACAACAAGACTTGAAATATTTATTTAATGTTTGCTCAAACTAAAGAAAGAGATGTCACTAGTTTAATTCGCTCGCATTTATTATCAACAAAAAAAATATATTTTTGTTTTTATTTTCTTATTAATTCATCATCAGCTTGCTTTGTTGTTGTTCTGGTTTCTTTTGTTTTCCGGTTCGTTGTTTTGTTGGTTAGTTGTTTCGTTGTTTACATTATTAGTGCGATAGGTGAGTTGGTTTGATTGTTCGTTGTTAAGTTCGTTAGTTAGTTGGTCTTTCATGTCATCATTTCGTTTTCATGTTCGTTACGAGCAACCTAACGACAACGTGTAACCGCCAATATATTAGGCCACCAGCACCGCAGTATGAAAAAGCAACAAGTCAATATTTTTAAAATAAAATTTATATGAATCAGTTGTTGATGGCACAAAAATTACGCTTGCACATTTGCAAGAGAGACATTATTTGCAAAATCATTTGTGAGAGGTGGTGGTGCTGCGGCGCATGACATTTTTTTTATTGTGAAACTCGTTGTGAGAGGCTTCTTGCGAATGGTATAAAAAATGTGAGCACATGTTACGTTATTTTTTTAGTTGTTTTTATTGAACACAGTGGTTTTTAGTGTTTTTTTTTTTTTTGCAAAGTTTGAGTTTTTACGCCCACTTTTCAACGATCTCAAAAATATGTTTGTAAAAGTGAGCCCAGCTTCTGTTTTTTTGCTTTGGGCGCCTTGTGTAACGTAACCTACCACCTATTCGATAATAGAATAAGACCCACCCTGTGGCATTAGGATATCTGAGAAGAATCCTTAATCCTATACCCAATGTCTCATAAAATATGCAACGAGAATTTTGTGTTTCGAAGCCAAAAGAGCCAGGTAGCTAAAGGACTGTCTGCTTACTTTCAGGTTTTGGGCAGCTGCAAAGGTTTATTTTACAAACACTGGCTGCTCAAACCACTGTGTCCCATAACAGCTGAGCCTCATTTCAGAATACACTGTCTATGACTATTTGCAGCGTTAAGAAAAAAGAAAGCAAAATTAAAATACCTATAAATAGAGGGTGGGCGTTGCTCGTACGAGAATTATACGATTAAAAAAAAACTAGACAAAAGTTGGGTATAGGATTTTCACACAATGCAAGCAATAAAAATAAACTAGTGAAAATTTAATACTTACTGGCGGTTGCATATAAAGGCTACACTACTTATGAGACAAAAGCAACAGCGAGAGATGCGATTTATATAGACACACGAATATAGAGTTATCAACTGCATACGAACAACGCAAAATTAATAACGAGAAAAATAAAGAAATAATATTGAAAAAGAACATGAAAGCGTTAAAGGAATGGAATGTTTTGACTAATGAATTTTACCTACCAGAAGTTGTATTAGTGTAGTAGACAAATTTCAGGTTATTATTTCTATACTCGTCGTACTCATGCCACAACAATGTGCAGCTGCTGTAAGGAAAATATAATGGCTGACTGACTGAGTTTTAACATTGGATTTAAATAGTAAACATTTTTGTTGTACAAAGCGAATGTCAGCTACCAGGCGTTGAGGAAACCATAAAAAGTTTTACGAAATTTCCATTACTTTCAGTTGTAGACTTGCAATTGCAATTCGTACAAAACAGAATAGCATGAAATGAGAGCAAATAAATTTAAAACGAGCGACTGAGTATTTATTGTGGGTATTAAATACCAAGAGTGAGAGAGAGAAAAAGCTTTAGGGGATGGTATGGATGGCTTTAAAATCTTTAAGGACATGTTAAATTATAGAAAACGAATTCATACAAGGTGATAGCAAAAAATTATGTGAGTATTTATATGGTCGGACTCCATTAACCAGGGATGTCTCATATACATATATATTTAAACACACATCTGTTTTTAATAGAGAAATATTTTTCCTTTGTTAGTGTGTAACAAAATTTAACATTTCAAATGAAATTTTTTTTTTTTTTTAACAATAAAAATCTCACACTGAACTGTTGCTAAACACTTTAATGTTATGGATCCGATAGAAAAACATTTAAATTTCTGGTCATAAAAAAAAATATTTAAATTGATTTATTGGCCTTAATTTGTAAACTTAATTAATTGAAATTTATTTTTGAAATAAAAAAAAAAAAAAAATCACAACACACTTGTTCATAAATTAATAACAAAAATTTAAAAAAAAACTGTTCATTTAACGAATTTCATGTGTATTGAAGTGTGAAAAATCAAGAGGCAACAAACCGCAAAAATATTAAATTAATAAAAACTATAATCATCATTAGCATCATAAAAAAAAACAACAACTGACTGCCTCCTCTATTAATTTAACAAAAGCATTTGGAGGTTTATAGTTGTGTTTATCAAAAAAAAAAAAAAAATCTCTCTTACAAACTGGGTTTGGTATACCACATACATACGTCCCTAAAATGGTAAATTTTTTCAAAAGAAATAGTACCTTCAGCATTCAGAGTACCTTCGAGGTGTAATAACTTTAGTTTTAAATTACAGAATGAGCAGTGGGACGCTGGCCTAAGTATGATAAATTCTACAACTATTTAATCTATATGATATTTCTCTTGAAAAAAAAGCAAGCAAAACGCACGTTGTGCAGAACATGGTTGTAAAAGGGCCAATATACGGTAACAGCATGCTGGCCCAATCGAGTGATTGTGCCCGCTGATTGTGTAGAAGCTTGAAGTGTGATTGTACCAGCTGCTGGTATCGTGTATTGTAAATTAGCCCATTTAAAGCAAATTTTTTGGAAGAAATTTCTTGATTTATATGAATCGAAAAGCGAAGATTATTGCAATCTTGACCTAAAAGTAAATGCGACAACAAAATTAGTAGAAAATTATTTAAAGAAAAAGTTGTTAACAAAAATATATATGTTCCCTGCAAACTGTATCGTCATTCATTTCGACCTCGCTTAAAAACGATTTAAAAAATATGAAGATTGTGCCAGCAAGCTGGTGTAATAGATGTCTTGCGTTTGCATGCTGTTGTCGTGTATGGGGCCCTTAAGTTCGATCCTAGCCATATACAGGCATACTTATTTTAGCGCTGTTCTTTAATTTTTTTTTTTTAATATTTTTTTAAAAGGTTATATTTTTCTAATTTTATATGAAAATTGATAAAACTTAATTTACAGTACTTAGAATCCTTGGCCCACCATCATAGTCACACTAAAGTCGGTATTTTTTAAAATCGATTTTAAACTCATGAAAATCTTATGAAAAAAAATCAGCTGATTTTTTGGAAAGAAAAAAAAAATTATGAAAAATAATTTTAAATCAGGGCATTCCAAAATGTGAAATTTTGTTGATTCGAAATACTGATATGGTTTGAAAGAGACCTTAGTAATTTTAATTAAATAAAATAAATCAATTGAACCACAGACTCATGTTGCTAAGCAATTTAGAAAAAACTTGACGCTGGAGATGAAAATTAATTTTGTTGGGCGAATTGGGAACAGTGAACAACAGTCCGAAGTATGTTAGTTAGGAATTTAAGGCCATATTGTAGTGAAAACAGCAACTTTTTTAACGCTGTTTCTGTTAACGGTCAATTTTCAGGAACGCCATATGAAACCTAAGCGGAGCATGGCTTTACCAGTCTTGCTGATAGAAAAGCTCAATGACTAAATATAGGAACTCGCTTTCCGCAGAGTATTTTGTTAATTTTCCCGTTAGAAGAGGTACATACGGCCACACTAAAGTTTTGATATCTTATTCTCGCACAAGCAGAACAAACGACTTAGAAAGCTCCATTGTTTTGTTGCTTTCGATTCATTTGAATGCACATATGGCAGTGTCTTAGCTTACTAATATTCCATTCCTATCAAGCCTACAATTTTAATCCAGTCAGAGTCTAGAAGTTACCTTATACCGATCATCATTTCAACCTCAGAATTGCTGATTGCACTGCTTTCACCCGCAAATTACTTCAATTCTTTTAACTCAAATAGTACATTTGAAAATTTGCACCATTTTACTGTACTCTTGACAAGAGACCATCTCCGATATAAATAATTAACAAAACGTAACCAAAGTTTAAAATGATTGAGCAAAACCCATGATAACAAATAGAGAGAGAGAGAGAGCGAGAGAGTTAAATAACAAAACAGTGATGCAAGCAATATTTTATTAAAATGATTTACAAACAATTAAGGGACTGATCTAAATTATTTCCGATATAATCGAAATTTAGTGCTTGATCAATCAATTATATCATAACATATTTGTTTTAAAATCAAATAGTTGGATTTTATCATTTTTTGTTGGTTTTGTGGGCAAAGCGATGAAAAAACGGGAAACTGCATTAAGTGTTCGGGAAAAGAATAATAATTAATGCACAGATGATACTTTCAGCTACACAAGGTTTCAAAAAATTTGACATTTCAATTTTGGCACACAATATTTTAAGGCACAACTTTCGATAATTAAATTTATATTAATTTTGTGGGGCAAATAACCGGCTTTTTACAGAAACTTCGGAAGCAAATTTGGATGGATAGTTAAGGGCACACTATCCCATATTTAACTTATCAATCTGGGGGTTGCAGGTTCCCTTCCTCGACTGACTTTGAGTGTTTTCTGTAGACAAGCAAAACAAGCTTCGTGGATAAAAAAAATACGGGCTGAATACCTGAGTTCTTCCAACAATAATTGCTAAATAAGCCTTTCCTGGGATTGTTACCAAGTACGACTGATGTAATACCTGCAACCGAGCCATGTTTGTATCATAGTTGTCTGCTCTTTTTCTTAAATGACTGTTAGTTTTGAGTTTTTGTTTTCTTAACCAAAGAACAAAAAACGCAAAATGTACAACATTTTTTCTAAAATAGTTTTTTTTTGTCCAAAGAGAACAGACAGCCACCTTTTAAAAATGAGAATTATATTATTGAGAGCGGCGGCATTATACAACTTTTATAATGCCATAAAATAATAAAATCACATTAAGAGTTTATTTTCTTTTAACAACTTGGGTATACGTAGTTGTGGCTTTTTTCTTTTTTCTTGTTTTTGTAGTATTCAAGTGTAGGAAGGAAAAAAATCTGAAGAAATATAGCAAATCAGCCACAATGATCACAAAAGGAAAAAAAAACTAAATGGCATGCGTTTACATGTCTCTAACCACTCATCCAATCATACATACAACCATTTAATCCATCTTGTGTACAACAATATAGAAAACCTAATGACTGACCGAGAATGAACAAGTTTTTTCCATTTTTTTTTCTGTTTGTTTTTGTTTTATTAGGCGTGGAGGGGTGTGCGTGTGAGTTTGCTTTGTCTACTTGTACGTATTAAAATAATAATGATGATGATGACGATAATAATATTTTGTTTAGCGTACAGCGTAAACAAACACAACTTAAATTAAATAAATAAATTTTGTACAAAAATCACAATAAAAGTATCAAACAACAGAAGCAGAAAATTACATTTCTGTACGTTATTATTATTTATATAAATAATAATAATAATCACCATGATGCAATGACGTTGCACTCTAAACGCGGTAACAGGAGCTCAGAAAATGTTGCAGGGCATTAAGTTGTAGGCAAGAGCCTGGTAGAAAACATGCCAAGAGTGAGTGAGTATTGGAGGGAAAGAGAGTGAGTGAGAGAGAGTGTGTGTATGTTGATTTAAGAAAAAAAATTTTACTTTATGGTGTGGTTACATTCTTACGCACACATAAATAATTTAAAAAAATTAAAAAACATGAATGCTCTCTTGTCTCTTCTCCCTCTCACACTTGGCAAAGTTTGTTTACATTTTTTTTATTCAACAAAGAGTGTACAAACTGTTTGAGCAAGAGAGAGAGAGAGAGAGAGACACACAGAAAAAAATTTGAGTTTGTATTGTGTTTTTAATTCACCGCTTCCCGGTATTTAATAGTTTGTTGACGAGGTGTTACAACCACTGCGATACATTTAAAAGATAAATGATTGTATTAATGTTACCACGAAAGTGTCTAAAATAACAATTAGTTTGTTACATTTCAAAAACTACTACGTGTGAAAAAAAAATTATTAAAAATTTTTAACAAAAAATCATGTCTTCTAAAGATAAATATGCCGAAATAAATATATTTTAACGTAACCTCTTACGTTTTTTAGTATTTGTAAATATCTTTGCGGTATTTAAGACACATTTACAAATATGTTTACGAAAAAGTAAGATGCAAGTGCTCATAAATAAGTACGTTGATTTCTCTCTAAGAGATTTTGCAAATTTCCGGACGAACTATAGAAGATTAAAGAATTTTAAAGGGGAGGTCATCTAGATTTGTAATCTACCGCCCAAATACTCAGAAGTTACTTTGGACTATTTTAAAATTTTTTTTTTTTAATTTCCACATACCCGGTGGTGTCTATGGTGCAGAATGATTAGGGACTGTCAGCCGCAGACATGGAAAATTAAACATATGCCTCTAAATGTATTAAAACTTGAAAATGTTAATTGTCTCGGAAAGGGACAGAAACCAAATTCTTTTTTTCTGCAAGGCAAATTTCCTACCCTCCCATTTGAACGGTTAGTTTTTCAGAAAATTAAATTGGCATGCATTTCTTGTTTTGGGAGGGGAAATTTTCCATTCTGTCCCTAACCCTTTTACTGTC
Organism: Thelaira solivaga; assembly: GCA_947397855.1. NCBI lineage: Eukaryota > Metazoa > Arthropoda > Insecta > Diptera > Tachinidae > Thelaira > Thelaira solivaga. The sequence continues at coordinate 65,995,734 of OX377612.1, read as the reverse complement.
GCATCTGTGTCTATGGCAGTTTGGTTTTCAGATAATCAAGTCTTCAATTTATATATTCTGCTGAGGGGTGTATAAAATTTAATATTTGAAAAAAAAAAAGGTTATACAAGAGGTAGGTTTATTCTTGGTCGGACCAAAACTAAATTTACCAGAGATATAAGAACACAATTTTCACTAAATTCTGAATAAAATTTAATATTTCAAATAAAGGATATGTGAAGAGTAGGCTTATTCTTGGTCCGATCAAAGTGAAATTTACTAGAGATATAAAGGACATAATTCTATATATAGTCACCCATTTTCACTGTATTCTCACCCAAATTGTACCTAAAATTCAATATTAAAAAATAAGGACATGTGAACGGTAGGCTTACTTTTAATACAAACAAAACGAAATTTACTACAAATATAAAGGACACATTTTCACTGTCATGTAATGGAAATGGTAGCTAAAATTTAGTATTTCAAATAAAGGATATGTGAGGAGTAGACTTATGCTTGGTCCGATCAAAACGAAATTTAGTAGAGGTATAAAGGACACTATACTATATATAGTCAGCAGTTTTCACAGTATTTTGATAGAAACTGTAGCTAAAATTATATATTTCAAATAAAGGATATATGAGAGTTAGGACTAATTGTGCAGTTTTTTCAAGAAACGAAATTCGCAATTATTGTTTCGCAAAGAGAAATGTCCTATTCCCTCTCCTTCCTTTTTTTTTATTTTTTTGTTTGAATTTGCATCTCTGTCTATGGCAGTGTGTTTTTTTTTTAGAAGACAGCCAAAGTTGTCATCAGTGGAAAAATTCTTTGTTTCGAAAAGACAAATTATCTACTCCCCTTTGAAACTGCAGCTCTCTTCTTCTATGACAGCCTTTTTTATAAAAAAAATTTTTTTTTTATTAATTCACTTACCCCATTGTGAATTCCAATTGCATTAAGATTTTTTTGTGTTGCTTTTTGTTCGTCACTTAAAAAATTATCGCATTAAATATTTGCAAATTTAGTTAATTTCAGCAATCTGGTATTTTTCATACTGAATGAAATATTTTCAATAATTTACATTAATAGACAACGACAAACACTTATGCGAACGTTGTAAAAAATGTGGCACTAACAACAACAGAAGCAACAATAATAAGAAAAAAAAGCCAAAAAAAAAAAAAAAAACTTGTTCGTTCACTTGTAAAAGTATTTAAATGCAATTTAATATATTTTTTGCTTATTTAGTATTAAAATTTATTTATTTTTTTTTAATTTAAACACATTCACGATTGGTTTAAACTTGTTTAGCAAACAGTTGTTGAACTACAACAATAACAAAGACAAAAAAGCAACTGAATGCTAATTATGTTTAACGAAATTTAAATTTTTGCACTGACAGTGCAAAAGACACCAAATACACACACACACACAAACATACACACACACACAAACATACACACACACAAACATACATGCATAGCTTTGTGCACTGTGAGAAATTGTTGTAACTAATTTGGGTTACATGTACACTGAGATTTTTGAACGGTTGCCAATAAATGATTTTAAATGTGGCTGAAATATGTGTTGTTGCCTAAACAATTTGTTTATCCAAGTATTTGATAACGATGATAATGATGATGCTGCTGCTGCTGCTGTTTTAGCTTATGCTGCTTGTCTGTTAGTTTATTTTAATTTTTATATTGTTGCTGCTTTATTTATTTATTTATTTCTTGTTGGTGTTTTTGCAAAAATGCAAAACCATCACTTCCGGAGGCGCTACTTAAACTGAAGAGAGTAAAATATAAAAATCACAAACAAATATACAATAATAACAGCAGCAACAACAACAACAGCAACAAAATTTATATGTAAAAGTACACGTCTATGTGTATATAAAAGTTTTATATAAAAAAAATTGTACTCGTATATTTGTTAGTAACATGTTTCTCTTACAAAAGAAATAATAAAAAATTAAAAAAAAAAAAAAATAAAAAAAAAAATAAATAAGAGACACAGTTGGGATAGGAGCATAGAATGAATGGATGGTTAGTTGGTTAGACTGTTGGGCTGTCTGCCTGGTTCGATGTCTGACTCGCATAGCATAAGTGGAGTAACTACAAATATTGAATAGAAATGGATAGATGGTATGTAAAGTGTAGATGAATGTCTACAAAATATACTACAAACAACAACAATAAAGAATAGCAAACGAAACGAATGGACCTACACTACATACGTTTAACTTTAACCGAAGAGTTGAATTAAAAAGGTTTGTTTGAATGCTGAATTATAATTTTTCTTTTTCTGTTGCTATTTTTGTTTCTGTTTTTCTCCATCTACTACATACAGACGTATGTATCTATGTCTCTGACGACCATTAACTGTGTATCTCTCTTTGTGTCTATAAGTTGTTTAAACGTATGTTGGCTTGTCTGTTCGGCAAGTTGATTTAAATATATTTTTTCGCGTTAGCCGTTGTCGTTGTCGCTGTCGTCTTTACAACAGTAGACTCATTATTTCATATCAGTCAATTAAGTGGGTTAATTGAAAAGTAACTAATGCTATCAAAAACTTAAAATCATTTATTTTCTAAGAAAGTCCACAAAGGCGACAGAGTGATCATGCATTTTAATTAAAATTGTAGACAAAAATTCTTTACTTTCAAAAAAAGGATATGGTAAGAGTAGCCATATCCTTTGTCCAATCAAACCAAAATTTACTACAGTAATTAGCAGCCCTATTTGATGTACAGTAATAAAGATTTCACCGCATTTTGATCAATATAACAAAAAAGGATATGTATGAGTGGTAATAGCTAAACAAATAAATAAATTATAAAAATTAAATTGATTAAATCTTTCATTCTTATAGCATTTTAATTAAAATTTTAGCCAAAAATTCTATATTTTCAAAAAAGGATATGCTAGGAGTACGCATATTCTTCGTCCCCTCAAACCAAAATTTACTACAGTAATTAATAGCATTATTTTATCTACAGTAATAAAGATTTCACTGCATTTTGTTAAAAAAAAAAAAAAGGATATGTGGGGAATAGTCTTATGCTTGCACTGATTGAAACGAGACTTACTAGAAAGGTTAGTTACCGCATACTACTTATACAGAAGTATATGCATACTAGTTTTCAATGTACTGTGATGCAAATTTATATTAAGGATATGTTAGCGGTAGTTTTATTTTTAGTCCGCTGAAAACAAAATTTATTAGAGATATCAATAGCACAATTTTTAATTAATTCTCATTAAAAATATATTTTGAATTCAATATTTTAAATAAAGGATATATGAAAGACAAAGATATTCCTGAGTCACTTGATATAAAATTTAAAATTTGATAAATAGTTATTAATTACCATTGCATTCTGCTCAACATTTTAGCTAAAATTTAATATTTCAAAAAAGGACATGTGAAGGGTAGGCTTATTCTTGTTCCGATCATAACAAAATTTACTAAAGATAAAAAGGGAACAATTTTATATATAGTTAGCAAATTTCACTGCATTCTGAGCCAAATTGTAGCTAAAATTTAATATTTGAAATAAAGGATATGTGAGATAAATCTATGTTTTTTTGGCCCGATTTAAATATAAATGTTACTTATTGAATTTTATTTAAATTAATTTTGAATTAACCTACTTTTGCAAAAACTTCTATTGTTAAGTACGAAAGGAGTGAGTATAAAAGTACGAAAGCAGAGGTATAAAAGACACAATACATTATAACACACATACACATACAAACATATTAACAACACATACATTATAGACACACATTCGTTTATACATTCATTCCTGCATGTCGGTTTGTAAGCTAAATAGCAAAATATTAAAAGGAACAAAAACTGTCATACATATGCACACACTCATACACAAGTTGGGAAAACAATCGTTTATATCATCTCATCCAGAATTCACTAGATTCTTGCAACTCTTTGGGATGGAATTTTTCGTTCTTTCTTTTTTTTATATTTATTTTATTGTCATCGGTGGTATCAGCAGAGTAACGTTTTTGTGAACATAAAAGAGCACAAACGACACAGACAGAATGAAAAGTACAAGAAATCAAATATGCCACTAGGAAGAGAGAGCAACAAAAATAGGGGGCAATGAAAATTCATTTTAAGAAACAATTGAAAATTTTACCCACTTTTAGGCCTTTCAAATGAATAAATAGTTTCATCTTCCATACAAACACACACTCATGCACTTTGATTAAATTATTTAAGTAAAATCAATAAAACGTTTCAATTAAATTAAGTGAAAAAAAACCGACCTTGGAATGCTATTTTTAAAGAGGTTTGAAAAATTATCCTTAAGCACAGGGAAATAAAAAAAAAGAATTTTTTTAAAGCACAAATTGTTAATGCTTTAATATTTTCTTTCAAAAGTTAATATTCCATTTATTTGTTGAACAAAATTTGATTTAAAGTTTTGAAGACTGCACTAGATGTACGAAGGGCACCAGCAATTTGCAACACACAAACATGGGTTTATACACTTTGAATAACAGGGATGGAACATTGAAGTTCTGGAAGAGTTTTAAAGGTACTTATTGAAGTGAAAAAGTTGAAAACTGTTATAAAAGTAAAATAAAAATTCAAGACCTCACAAACACAACTTCCTAGAAATCTTTAGCAGACCGGATAAATTCACTGCCAAGAGTTCTAAAGCTCGTGACATAGTATTTTTTAACAAACTAAATTAAACTTTTTGAAGTAAAAAGCAGAAAACTGTTATACGAGTAGAATCAAAATGAAAATATTTCAACCAAGTGAATCTGAAGATCTTGTTCTACAGCCCATTGTTTCATTTTTACAGTTCTAGGCCTTTAACAAACTAAATGGTACTTTTTGAAGTAAAAAGTAGAAAACTGTTATACGAGTACAATCAAAAAGAAAACATTTTAACCAACTAAACCTGAAGATATTTTTCTTCAGCCCATTATTTCATTTTTCCAGTTCTAGTCTCCGTACAAGAGTATTTTTCCAAATGAAAAGTTGAAAACTGTTATACAAGTAAAATAAAAACAAAAACAATTTCAGACGTCACAGCCCATTAGTTCACTGTTACAATTCTAGGCCTCATATAACATAAATTTTCTTATTCAGTGGAAGCTTCTTTATTTTTCTTGGGATGAGACAAAACATCTACAGGAAGTCTTAACCTAAGAACGGACAATTACACAGCACATGTGCTAAGATTTTGTCAGGCAAACTACATAGCCTGCCTTAGTTTATTTTAATAGTTCCTGTTTTGCTGTGATGCTAGCTAAGACCACAGCTACCCCTTGAAACATAATGCCGTTAGGAGTCTAAAGTGATTTTTTTTAGGGAATTAGAGTATTTTGCCGTGACAAAGCGCTACGCTTGCCACAATCCAGTCAGTGATCTTACTGTTTCGAGAATTATTATTTGACCCAGGGCCTAGTTTTTAAATATTGGTGTTGGGAATATAAAGGACCTTTCTGTTGACCAAACCGTTTTCCAGCTTTGATTTTAAATTAATTAAGAGACTACATGACTATGGCTGGTCTTAGCTCAGTTTAGTGTAAGGCAGCCATATTCACAAAATCCTATTGCATTATTGATTTGTAATGGGTTTTAAATAAATTTTGTAAGAATTCTTTTTAAAATTTTAATCTTGTTTTTAACAGATGTTTTTCCGATCTAGCCCGGACCGATTCTTTTTTACCTAAGTCGCTATCTTTAGAAAGCGTACAAACTAATTTTTTTTACGTACGGGCACACATCCTTTTGAAAAGTGGCAAATGAAAATTGTTAAAAAGTGGGCGTAAAATGGGAGTATAGATGAATATGGCAGATTATTTTATTTTATTATGAACTATAATTGCACTGTGTTCTATAAGAACTATCTGCTAATGAATCTCGTAATTGTTGTGGTACTCTTTTCCCTTAAGTCTTCTGGCGCCTCTATTCCGTTGCCTGGATAGTCCGATGTTTCTTCTAATTCTGGACAGACGTGACAGCAGTCGTCATGTATCAAACAAATGGCAGATTGCTTTAAAGAAAAGAATTTATTTGTAGTAGGTAATTTCTTACTAAACTGCCCATACCTGCTATATAAAATAACGTTACTCTCCAACAGGAAAGTATTTCTTGCTCAACTGCAGCTGGGAAGCAACGCATGTATGTGTGTGTGTGTGTGTGTGTGTGTAAGCAATTGAAACTTTACCCATAATTTACAGGCATACCATTATTATTTATAGCTAAATCACAAAATAAAAGAAAACTGCAAAGAAAAAGCTCAACTAAATAGAAAGAAAATGAAACATGGAACGAACAAAAAGAGAAAAGATTGAATGCTTTTCCGAACTCTTTAACAATGATGAAAATTGTGTGTGTGTATACCAAAAAAAAAATTATAAAAAATGATGAACGAAGTAGTAACACTCGTATATTAAAAGAATATCAAACTCTAAACGAGAGTAACGTAACAACAGCAACAATTTAATTGAAATGCAAAATCGTTCGCTATTACAAATTTTTTAGTAAAAATGGCCACAACAAACTCGTCATCATCATCATCATGATCATCATTGTCGTTATTATTGTCCGCACAATTATTATTGCTCATTAACGCTCGCTGCAACATTTTAAAATGTTTTGGATTAGTTGGGCCCAACTTTGCCATCAGTCACTAACATCATCATCACTATCATCATTATCATTTCAATTAGTCTTTCTAGTATGCGTTACATCAACAACTTGTTCAGACTTATTAACAGGCTGGCAGAGTCAGCCAGTTTGTCAGTCTGTCTGCCTGTCTATCTATTTGTTAGCCTGTCAATCGTTTAAATAGTTTTACTTATTTCGTATTTATAATTGAAAACTCAACAACACAAAGCATTCAAATGCTCAAAGTTTTTGCATAATGAAAAACCTTTTTAAAACTACAACAACAATTTTCCCAATAATGCGCATTAAATGCCACAGCCAGCCATATTTACCGAGTATTTTATGCATGTAAAATATTTGCAATTTGCATTTACACTCTCCTTCTCCACACCGTCCACAGTCAGTCAGTCAGTCAAGTCTTTGTTAGAACACAAACGAGACATTGAATATAATTAATTCGTCATTTTGTGGTTTTATTTATTTATTTTAATAGATTCATGGAAATTCAGAAAAAAATTGTCAACTAAACTAAAATTGTTGTCAAGAGAAAAACAATTTATTGAGAAGCACAAAAAAAAAAACGAGTGTTAGAGGGAAATTGGGTCAAAAGTTTGGAATATTAAAGAAGTTATTAACCCTCAGCACAGTTGCAACTGGTTATGAGTAGTAACAACTTCTCTAGAAAATATTAAAGAGTTCATGATTCCCATGAAAACTTGAGACCTTCAGAGTAACTTGACTAAACGACTTCAAAATTGCTCTTATACATTTTATACTTCTTCACAAAACTTTTGCTTTAAATATGGTGAATTGGGCAAAGATTTTAGGTCATCGTAACCGCTTCTGTACAAACAAGAAAATTATTTTGTTGTTACAACCGCTGTCACAACAACTTCGATTTAATTTTCATAAGAAAACAATTTCGGTTGTGAGACTCGCATCTTTACTATCACTCAAAAATTCATCTGTGATTCATGCAGTCCTAAAGAGACGTTTTTGCTAATTAAGCTGTCTTCTGCAGCTCTTCAGCAGATTTAAACAGATTGTTTTACAAATTGTTTTCACACTATCATTCTTTTTGATTTGATTTTTTGACAAGTCACTTTATTCAGTATTACAGTCTAGAACCGGTATAAAGAGCAGTTTGTTTTCTTCTCTTCTGCTTTTTCCCTTATCCTCGTTCTTCTTTGTCTTCTTCTTGATCTTTTTTATTTTTCTTCTTTTACTACTACTTCATGTTCGTCTTTTTTTATTTCTCCTTTTTCTACTTCTTCTTCTTTTTCTACTTCTTCTCCTTCTCTTTTTTTACTTCTTCTACTATTTCTCCCTCATTTTCTCCTTCTAATTCTTCAACTTCTGCTTTTTCTTCTTCAACTTCCACTTCTTCTTCTTCAACTTCTTCTCCTTTTCCTTTTTTACTTCTTCTCCTTATCCTTTTTCTATTTCTTCTTCTTCTACTACTTCTCCATCTTCTTCTCCTTCTACTTTTTTAACTTCAACTTTTACTTCTTATTCTTTTTTTACTTCTTCTCCTTTTTCTACTTCTTCTTCTTTTTTACTTCTTCTCCTTCGTCTTTTTTACTTCTTCTTCTTTCTTTGCTTCTTTTGTTTCTACTTTTTCTTCTTATTCTTCTTTTCAACTTCTACTTCTTCTTATTCAACTTCTACTTCTTCTTTTTCTACTTCTTCCTCTTTTTTTACTCCTTCTCATTTTCTACTTTTTTCCCTTTTTTACTTCTTCTTTTCCTTTTTTTACTTCTTACTCTCTTTCTATTTCTCCTTCTTTTACTTCATCTTCTTCAACTTCTACTTATCGTTTTTTGCTTCTCTTCCTTTTTCTACTTTTCTTACTCCACTATCTTCTTTTGCTTTCTACTTTTTGCGTTTTTTCTACTTCTTTTCCTACTTCTTCTTTTCTCCATATCCTCCTTTTTCGTTTTTTTTATTTTTTCTCATTTTTCTTTTCACATTTTTCATCGTCTTCTATCTCTCTTTTTCTTCTTCCTTATTTTCTGGTTCATCTTCTGCTTTATCTTTTTCTTATTCATTTTCTGTTGTGTTGTGTTATCTTCTATACTCTTCTCTTCTCTTCTCTTCTCTTCTCTTCTCTTCTCTTCTCTTCTCTTCTCTTCTCTTCTCTTCTCTTCTCTTCTCTTCTCTTCTCTTCTCTTCTCTTCTCTTCTCTTCTGTTCTCTTCTGTTCTCTTCTCTTCACTTCTCTTTTTCTTTCTTCCATTTCCTTCACTTCTCTTTTACTTTCTTCCATTTCCTTCACTTCTCTTTTTCTTTCTTCCATTTCCTTCCCTTCATTTTTCTACATTTCACTTCTTCATTTTCTTAACTTCCTTCTCTTTCTCAATCTATTTCTCTGATTTTTTCTTTCTTTACCATCTTTCCAACTTCTTTCTTTTTCTCCCTTGACAAGCATCACAACGGATTCATACCAGATAGGCCAGATAGCCATTGCGACCCCTCGTATTCTTAGAAGCGAGCAGTTCAATCTAACCCAACGCACTCTATCTTAATATTAAAATAATTAAATAATTTGTTTTGGTTAAACAAAAAGGAAATTTATTTTTTAAATAGAAAAAAAAAACTACAAGTTTTACATCTTCAAGTCAAGTGTTTTACTCACCAACAACTTCCTTAAGATCATATTGCCACATCAGGGCTAGATGAGAACAACCTCAGATTTAGAACAGGACAGCAGCATTCTTGAGACCAACACTTGCAGCATTTTCATGAGTTACAATTAAAAAGAGCACACACACACACATCCACACACAATAATTTATTCATTGTTTTGAGCACTTCTATTCCATTCCATTCTATTCGATTTTCCTTTTTGTTGTCACTTAAGTTTTATAACGTGAAATTGTTATTCAATTTAATGTATTTTTATCTTAGATAAAGATAAACACTCAAAGTTCATGTATCTGATTTATGGTAAATTGAATAGTTTGCAAAATTTGAAAGAGATAGAAAGCAAGCAGATGGAGAAAAAAAAAACTATTGCCCAGATACATACACAAAATAAATGCACTTTTATTCACTATTTATTCACGACAAACGACAAAAAATAAAACGCAAACAATTTTAGTTTCTTTTTTCTATTTTGTTGTTTTTGTTTTTGTATAATTATTTTTATTTGCCTTTTTTATGATACATTGTTACTTTTATCTGATAATGTTGGGGATACTACCATTTACTACACACTCGTACACTACACTGCACTACAACTAAATACAACCAACCAACAAACAAACAAACAACAACTTGAATTTGATTTTGATTTGGCAGAGTGTTTAGTCGAGTTTAGTTTTTAGTTTAAGTTTTAGTTTTAAATTTTAAATAAATGGTTGGTTCGTTGGTTGGTTGGTTGGGCTGCTGGCTGGCCTGGCCTGGTTGCCTGGCTGACTGACTGAATGTATTGTTGGGTTAATTGTGTGACTTGGATGTCGGGTTGATTGGTTTGCTGGTGTTTTGTTGTGTTTTGTTGTTTCGTTTCTAGTTATAGTTTTGTTTTAGTCAGGTTTGTTTAGTTTGGCCAAAGTGAAAAGGGTGTCGTCGTTTGTAAGAGTTCGATTTTACTAGGACTCCCAGGTACCATGAACTCTAAACGAAGTGTAACAAATACCGAACTTTAAAACTAACAATAACAATAACAACTCGAATACAAACACTAGCTGTTAAGCTGACACTATTGCCGAAGTTGTTGTTGTTATTATTGTTGTTGCCAGAGTGCATCATGTAAGTATGTATGTGTGCCAATGATAATGATGATGATGCCGTACAAACGATACCGACAACAACAGCAGCAGCAACAAATGCAAAAAAGAAAAAAATTATAAATTTTTAAGTACCGACTCGTAATATTAGCAGTAGATACTGCAAACTACCGGAATGTATGTATTTTTGTTGTGGCTCTTTGGCGAATTGTGTGATACGAGATGAAAGTTTATACAATTTGAGTATCATTTAAGAAACGCAGCATTTGATGAGCAGCAGCAACAACAAGCAGAATAAGTTATACATTTCACACACACATTCACCCGTAATGGCAGGCAGACACACCAAACTCACACGAAAAACAATTTATATATTTTTATGCTCATAAAAATATAAAATAAATAAATAAAACTTTCAAATAAATAAATAGAAGAAAATAATCTGTAACCAAGTTGAATGCAAAACCACATGGACTCGAAAAAAATAAAAATTTACCTACCCACTGCCACAATGCTCGTCTGTCGTTTAGTCAACCACATATACACACATACGAGTAGAAAATAGGAAAACAGATTGTATTAAATAAAGAGAGAGTGAAAGAAAGAAAATTACAACAAATGGGTGCCAAACCAATTTCAACCAACCATCCTTTTAGCAAATCAAACACTTTGCGAAGACACTCTGATGTAATAAAATTTGAAAAAAACGCTTTTACGAGGGCCAACACTGAAGTCTATTTACAGAAAAAAAAAACTTATGCATCAACTAAAAGTTTTATCTTATTAATTAAATAATTGAATTAATTAAACTTTTAATTGAATCAATTACATATTTAATTAATATTACAATTTTGAAATTAATGTAAAAAAAACTATAATATATATTAAATATTTAATTTATTTATTTAACTAACACTGATAAAACATTTCATGAATTTGATTAAAAATTTAATTTAACTAATTAGAAATTTTATGGATTTAATAAAAAAATTTATTCTATTAAAAAATTGATACAATCGATTAAAAATTTAATGGGTTCAATTAAAAATTTTATTCAATTAAAAATATAATGGATTTAATTAAAAATTGTATTCAATTAAAAAATTTATACAATCAATTAAAAATATTATTTATAATAATTCAATTAATGAAAAATTTAATATTTAATTAAATTAATTAAAATTGTTATTCAGTACATTTAACGCAATCAATTAAGAATTTTATTCAATCAATTTAACATTTAATTCATTCAATTATAAATTTAATTCAATCAATGAAATATGTAACTGATTCACTTGAAAATTTAATTCAATCAATTAAAGATATAATTGATTCAATTAAAAATTTAACTCAACCAATTAAAAATGTAATACCATTAATTAAAAACTTAATTCAATCAATTAAAAAATAACTTTAATTAAAAGTGTAATTGGTTCGGTTGAAAATATTATTAAATCATCTGAAAAAGTAATCGATTCAATTAAAATTTTAATTCAATCAATGAAAAATGTAATTGATTCAGTTGAAAACTTTATTCAATCCATTGAAAATTTAATTCAATCAATTAAAAATTAATTGATTCAAATAAAAAATTAATTCATTCAATTAAAAATTAAATGTAATCAATTAAATTTTTAATTTAACTGATTAAAGCTTTTACGAAGAATAAGTGTACGAACCGACTGGGATACTAAGTTTTTAGTACCTGAAAATTCAATTAGTATCTATTAGTTGCAAATTCTCTTCAGAAAACGGTGATGAAAATTTTGTTTACCATAGATAGAGACGATAATAATTTTGATAAAAATTTTACATTCTCCAGCATCTAAAACCTCCTGATTAACGTTTTCTTTATTATGAATTTTAAACTTTATTAATAAAGCGACCCGTTAACAAGTCAAGAAAGATCGTCCCAGCAACCAACCAACCCACCGACCAAATAGTAGGTCGGTCGGCTAAATGTATCTAACCTAACCTAACGACCAATGAACGACAATGATACAGCCTGGATTAAAGCATTTTTCATATTTTTTTTTTTTTTATTTAGTGCCTGCCATGTTCTCTTCATGTTTTTGGTTACTATTTTCATAGCATTACTATTGTTGCTGTTGCTGTTAGCATTTGTTGTTGTATGTTGGTATCTGGCACAAACAAGCCAACATAAAATCTCGCACATCGCCCGTAAATGTATGACGAATGACACAAGGTATGCAAGCAGGAAAAAAAGAAGCAAAAAACAGGTGGAAAATTAAGCTGAAACTACATTTACTCTCGTAAACGAAGCCAGCCATCACAATGAGGAGAAATGTAGAGGAAAGCAAAAAGTAGAAGTCAGAAGAAAAAATAAAATTTGCAAAAAAAAAAAAAAAAAAAAAAAAATAAACAACAACAAAAATTATTTCGGATGCTTGCAAGTGCAAGGTTGGTTAGTTGGTGAATTTGTGGAACACACAAAAAAAAGGAGAAAAAAGGAAACACATCAAAATCCGATATACACAAATATATGCTAGTAACACATACCTGTACGAGTACAACACAGATGAGAGCAAAATAACAGCAAGAATATTACGAAATGCTTAAGTTTCATTAATTTTACGACAGTCTTTTGGAATTATTTAATTGCTGACAATTAAGAAAACAAAATTGAGTAGACACACTAGCGTCTAGTTGAGAAAGTCCCGCATTCCTTTTCAGGACGTACTTGATTAGTTTATTTTAAAAATAATAAATTGTATTTAATTTCTGATTAGAAGAGCACATGACCACGCGTTTAGTGATGCGTGACAAAAATAGCATTTTGTGAGTATGAGTGACACAGCTAATTTTTTTATTGGGAGGGTAAGTGACGAAAAATTTAAAGATCTTAGCTAAAATAAATGCAAAATATCTTTAAAATCTGGGCAGCTGTTTGGGAGTTCTTAATTTTGCTTTAAAAAAGGGGAAGATTTACTCACAGTGTGTCTTAGGTGCTTAACGTTGCTACATTTGTTGTTTTTTTATGAGAGCACATGAGCCTGTGACCAAAAAAACCTTCCTGAGTGTATGTGAGAAAGCGTGACAAAATTTTTTTTTGTGAGAGCAAGTGACAAAAATTTTTAGAGATCATGAAAAAATTACTTCAATTTGAGCAAGTGAGTCGTAATTTAAGCAGAGTGTCAATTACTGAATTTTTTTTGTAGCACTACATGAGCTTTTCTAAAAAACATAACAAAAATAGAACTTTGTGAGTGTGCGTGACAAAAAAAAAACAATTCTTTTTCGTGAGAGAGTGACGAAATAAAATTTTAAAATATTACAAATGAGACTTATAAAGTATACATTAAAAAAATTATTAAAATCTGCGAAGTCGTTGGCGATATTGTGCTAAAAAAGGAAGAATTTCTTATAACAGTGACTAGTGGGAGGCTAAAGGTGAGCATTAGTCATTAAAATTTTTGGTTTTTTTTTAATGAGAACACATAAGCCTGCCACAGAAAAAAAAACTTCGTGAGTGTACGTGAGTAAGCGTGACCATTTTTTGCGTGAGAGCTAGTGTCAAAGTAAAATTTTAAAAATCCTGTAAATGAAACTTACAAAAAAATAAGCTTGAAAAAATCACTTAAATTTGAGCATCCGTTAGGAAGGGGAATTTTTAGCCCAAAAATAAAGAGAAAAAATCGTGCAGTGAGTCGTGAATGCTTAAAGGTGAGCTTCCGTCATTGAAGCTTGATGCGAGGTAAAAATAAAATTTAGTGAATGCTTAAAGGTGAGCTTCCGTCACTAAAGCCTGATGAGTGACAAAAAATTTTTTTCGTGAGAGAAGTGAAAAAAAATTTGTCAGAGGAGACTTTTAAAGAAATCATGAAAAATCAGTGCACTTGGTTAGGTTTAATTCATTTTGGCCCAAAAAGATATGGGAAAATTTCCCATTGCGCAACGTTTTCCATCAACTGCTATTAGTCGAGGTGTTAGTCGAAAAAAGAATAGATTAAAATTTACATTAAAAGCACAAAAACACTTGGCATTGAACGAAGCTGGTTACGGCAATTTTGGTCAATTGTTGGCTAGTGTGATTGAAAAAAATGTTTGTTTTAATTTTTTTTAAGACAAGGGTTAAGTGTGTATATAATAAATAAAAAATAATTATATCCCAAAGAAACTACACAAATTGGAGCGAAATATCGACATAAAAATAAATTTTTTAAAAATAAGACCTCAAGCTTAATAAAACAGTCATATTATATTAATAAAAAAGTTTAATTCAAATAAAAATTTATTTATTAGGGGCTCTGAATTAGTGCTTAATGTCTAAGGGCTAAGTCACCAGGTCGTTAAAAAATTTATTCTAAAAATTAATTTCTAATATTAAATAAATAAAAATTTATTAATTTTTTTTTTTTTTTTTTTTTTTTTTTTTTTTTTTTTTTTTTTTTAGCTTTCACTTTTCTGAGCGGTTAAATCATCTTTAAAAATGTGTGCAATAATTTATTTCAACGCACTTTGTATACAATTTTAAAGTAATTATTTTTTTGTTGTTGTGGTTGCTGAATTTTCACAGCAGCTCTATGCAAAAATGTTTATTTGATTTGCCAATAAATTATGGCAACTACAAAAATAATACTAGTTATGGCTGTAATATTGTGTGTGTTTTGCAGCATAAAACATTCATTTATACCAGCAGCAACAACAACAACAACAATAACAAAAAATATGAAAAAGAATTGCACATTTTTAGACTCTTAATGTAGAGACTGGCTGGGCTGTTGGTTGGTAGTGAGTTGTTTTATGCTGCACACAACTTTAAAATCCTTTAGAATATGAGCTGTGTTTTTGTTGTTATTGCTGCACAATTCCCGGGATGCGTTAAGTATTGTGTTGAGCTACACCTACAGGAACTCTTACTCGTTAACGATGTTGTTGTCAGCTCTACAGAAGGAAGAAATATTTTTTTAGTGTTTTCTTTTGTGTATGAGTGTGTGCGTGTGTGTGTCAGTGCGTATGAGTAGTTACCGAACTTTTTAACAGGTTTGAGCTGAGAACAAAAGACAAACATGATGATGGCCCTCATGCTAACAACTACAACAAAGAAAGCTACAGCAAAAAATGCAAAAAGTCCTCAATATGTGTATGTGTGTGTGTACTTCACAACGAACGCCCCTGCCTTTTGAAATCATACATGCTGAAATCTAACAACAACGAGTGAATGCGTGTTTAGCTAAATTGCATTTCAAACCGATAAAGTTCATGCAACAAATACAACAACAACAACATTAACATTGGCATAGAAATTTGTAGTGAATTATAAATTCACTATTCTAACACAAACACACACTTAATCACACGAACTCTCGCACATGCACTATGCAGCTCCAGCCAAATTTTCGTAAACAGTTTGATGGTTGGTTAGAGTTTTTGGTATTGCAAGTGTGTGTGTGGGTGTGTATTCCTGCTGCCTGCCGTAATCGTACTCGTGCTCTACACATTATTTATGCAAGTTTATTTCATTGTTGTTGCTTTTATTTTCGCTCTTTTCCTTTTTTTTTAGTTTAGCTTTACCAATTTGCTTGAGATTTGCACGCAAAGTCACTAAAGTTCGTTAAACTAAAAACAAAAAAAAAACTTTCGGAAATGTAACATGTATTCACGAAATACTACTGTTTACAGTTACAGTTACACGCGAATTATGTATGTTTGTTTCTATGGCCAAATTTTGTTCTCTACAAAAACTAAAAAAGAAAAATTATTGACATTTACGAAGGATAAGCCGACAGTTGTTGTGTTGCTAAAGAGTAAATTTTTGAAATTAAAAAGAAATCCAGCACCTCAAAAATATACTGTAATCATATGTTTTTGCCCGGACTTGTCCTTAGGGTATATAAAGCGTATGTACCAATTTAAAAAAAAGAATACGTTTACAAATAGAATTTTAAGCATTAAAAACCATCCAAATAAAGTGGTTCACGCCTTTGCTAGCAATATTAACAGAGGCCCCAACTATAGCAGTAAATAAAATATTTCAAAGCATAATTTCAGGCTTAAATTAAGTACGGCCACACATTGTTATGATTAGTGGTGGGTGAAAATCATTGAAAAGTTGGCATAGAAATAGGCGTGGCTGATCTAAAAGTATATGCCGAGCTTCCTAGCACTATAGAGATTATATGTGACAAATTTCAGATCAATCTGTTGGAAAACACAAAATTTGTATAGCGAACAAACAAACAGAAAATGAGTTCTATTTAAATAGATTTCTTAAATGGAATAAGTGACACGATGTTATTATAAATAAGGACTTAAAAATGATTTTTTAAACAGCCAACTAACTAGTGTTAAGGCACGAATCGAGCCGACCCACAAGATTACGGGGTTAGTACACTGTCCACCTAATACACTTTAGCTAAAGTTTACTTGAAAATCAAGCCTTCAATTTGATTTAAAAAAAAAAATACGAAATTTCGCAACAAATATATCTTTAACTCATACCTCCAAATTTTTTGTTCAATTGCCTCATTATTTGGTTTTAAAAATATGGTAGAAAAAAAATATTTTTTATTAAAAAAATTTTTAAACTTTTTAATTTTCAAAAAATCTTAAAAAATAAAACAAAATAAAATATTGTTCATTACTTGTTATAGACACATAGCGTCATAAGTTCCCAACAAAAGAAGCCTTACGTTACTGAAATCGAAGCTTAACTTTTGATTTTATAGCCCATTAACTAAATATACTTTATTGTGACCAAAATTAAGGTTGCCAACAAACATGATAAACAAACAAAGTTCGCTTAACTTGTATGGCAACATTTAATGCTAACGAAATAGTGTGCAGCACCGCATTTCTATTGTCGCAACTAAAAAACGGAAATGTGATTCTCAAAACCTGAGCTTTTTTTTTTATTCATGTAGAATGTGTTTTAAATACTTGAAGCAGCAGTTAAGCGCTTAAAGTGTGACTGCTCTTGACTTACAAATGAAATTTCGCTTTTATTTAAAACTGGACTGGAAACATATGAAAATTGTGCAAGTTGTTGCGCTGAAAACTGCCCGCAGAATAGCAATTTTACATTTTTTTTTTGGCTATTTTCTTTTAAAGAAAATATGAAACTGGAAAAATGGAAGTTATTGCTTGGTGTTTTCCAATGGCACCGACCGCATGCTGCTCTAGCAACATTTACAAAAAAAAATTGTCTTCTTTAATGCTTTTTGCTGCATTTTTTGTTTATTTTAGTCAACTTTATGCGTGGTGTTTTATTATTTCAATTGGAAAGGCATACAAAAAGAGATGGAAGACTTTGCTACGCTGGTTGCCCTTTTTTTAAAGCATAAAAAATTAAAAAAAAAAATTATAGAGAAAATTTCGTTAAATTTTTTTTTAATTTTGCTTTGTTTTGTTTTCTGTGTACACGAAAACAAAATTATAAGGAAAAACATCATAAAATGGGGTTCTTGTTACCCAGCTGCCACCAATACCGTTATTTGTGCTCATCAGCTAAATATTTCTTGTGTTTTTTTATTCATGTCTGATTGAAAATATTTTGTATTCGGCATTTGTTGCCTGCCATTGGCTAAAGCTTAAGATGATATATGACGGCGTATGTAAAATAGCAACGCAGGCATACACACAAACATGGGTGGCAAACTTGCAACAAAATCCTAAAAAAAATTCAATTTTTCCTTTTTGGATCAGGCTTTATAGTTTACATGACAAAACCTCAGATTAACTACTGTGTTATTGTCTGGCCATGAACTTATGGGTACTCTGGGTTCAGGCCATAAATAATAAACTTAATGGCCCCATAATCATAGCCATTTTTGAAAGCCACTTTAAATCTAAATGTTCTTATAAGCTAAAGTAAGCTTTTAATAAAAGCATACTTCATTTTGACTTCATTTTGATTATGATCCAATAATTTCTTTACAACTCATACTTTGGTACTTACAACTAGTGTGCAGAGAGAGAGAGAGAGGTAGAGAATTCACTTACCTGTAAAGAGAATAAAACAAGAAAGAAAAAATGATTAGATTTTCAAATTACTGAATAAAAAGTATATTTAGTTAGTTAGTTTTAAAAAGCTAGAATCAATAAAAAAAAACTGGCAACCACGTATTTAAAAGTACGAGGATGTTGTGAGAATTATATGGCCTTTAGCAATAACACCATTTTATTAAAAAAAAAAATTAACCAAAATTTGTTGTGGGATTATACAAAATTCCAGGGAAAAGCCAAGCCCATGAGAAAGCTTAAAGCTTTATAGAAAATTGTTTAATAATCAGCCTTATTACGACTGTCGTTCTTGTAGTAGAATTTTCGTTAAAAAAGTAATATAAAATATGTGGCCGGCGTTGCCACATAGTGTCATAATTATTCATGCCATTCCGTTCTTGTAATAATACAAATAAATTACTGGGCCTAACTCGTTTAGGAATTTTTATTCATTTCGTTCGACTCTGGCAGAATTCATTTTTATTGCGGAAGCAAAATTTCCATCATCTCTACCATGGCGGCATTACCATATTATTGATCCCGCCATATAAATAAATATTTTACATTTGTGAGAAAAAATACAAAATTTCGCAAAAATAATGTGTGTAATTCTTTGAAAATGTGGTCGACCAAGCTGTTACCGTGAATGATGTTCGTTATTGAGAGATGATAATGAACTAATTAAGGCCAGAAATTGAGAATATGTAGCTGGACGATATGTAGTTATAAACAGAATGTTGCCACTTGCCACACAGCCAACGAAACAATCGCTTTTTTTGCGCAAATATTGCATGTCATGGCGATATTAATTGGTGCCACGATCATATAATTTGACACCGTTGGACTTCTTACTTTGGGGGTATTTAAAAGGAAAAGAGTACGTCAATAAGCCAAAAACAATTCAAGAGCTAAAGCATGAGATAATGAGCTACATTAACAACAAAATCCAATGAAAATCTTAATACCATATGATTTTGCTTTTCAAAGTTCAATGAAAATTTTATTTAATAAAATAAAATCTTGGTGTAAAACCCCCGTATGACTTTTCGACAGCCGTAGCAAATACCATTTGATTTTGCTCTTTCAAAGTCCAATGAAAATCTTAACTCTTCTATTTTGGTGTAAACCCCTTATTAGGGCATCACTAGCTAAACACTCTGACATGATTATCCAAGTCTTTAAATTCTTATTGAATATATATGTACTAGACTTAGGGATACCACAATAGCTCTATTTTGGCCACAGTGATAAGGTGACCTAGTTCTAATTCTAGGGAGCACTTGTAGCAAGAGAGTTATGTATTAGTAGGCATATTCTGAGGCCAAAGCGTTGCATTCGATATCTAGTAATTTCTATCGAAATTTTAATATTTTTGTATGAAAAATTTTTTAATTCGATATCGCATGTAACGATTTCGGATTTGGGTTTTTTCACATTTTCACCTCTAATTCTAATTCTGTTCTAATGTACAGGATATTTTTTATAGACGTATAGAACTTTAAGTTGGCATTACTGTTCAAAATGACGACCAATTTAACAGCTGTCAAGTGATTTATTCTCAATTTGGTTTGGCAATTCATCATGAATAGACTCACGCTTGAACAACGCTTGCAAATAGTGCAATTTTATTTCGAAAATAATGGTTCTGTGCGGAATACGTATTTTACGAATTTTGTTTAGCGATGAAGCGCACTTCTGGTTGAATGGCTACGTTAACAAACAAAACTGCCGCATTTGGAGTGAAGCTAATCTTCAAGTGTATGTCGAAACACCGTTACATCCAGAAAAACTGACTGTTTGGTGCGCTTTATGGGCTGGTGGAATCATTGGTCCGTACTTCTTCAAAAACGATGATGGCCAGAACGTTACAGTCAATGGTGATCGGTATAGAGCCATGATTACTAACTTTTTCTTTCCTGAATTGAACAACCATGATGTCCAGGAGCTGTGGTTCCAACAAGACGTCGCAACATGTCACACAGCTCGTGCCACAATCGATTTATTGAAAGACACGTTTGGTGACCACCTAATTTCACGTTTTGGACCTGTGAATTGGCCTCCAAGATCTTGTGATTTAACACCGCTAGACTACTTTCTGTGGGGTTATGTAAAGTCATTGGTCTATGCGGAGAAGCCGCAAACGCTTGACCATTTGGAAGACAACATTCGCCGTGTTATTGCCGATATACGGCCACAAATGTTGGAAAAAGTCATCGAAAATTTGACTACATCCGAGCCAGCCGTGGCATATGACCAGAAATCATATTTAAAATGTAATGCCACAAGATTATCTTTCGGATAAATAAAATTCATGTCAATCGAATAAACCATCGTTGTTTTATTGCAATTTAAAGTTCTATACGTCTATAAAAAACAGCCTTTATATTTTTGGTTAAATTTTTTTTTATTAAAATTTTACATTTTTTTTTAATAAAATTAAATGTTAGTTTTTTATATTATATGTTAAGTTCTGGCACCACCCTCTTATTTTTTTTCAGAACTTCAGACTTTAGTAAAAGATATAAAAAAAAGAATATTCAAGACTAGAAATCAAAAAGAGACAAAAAACAGCACTTGAATGATCATTAAGTGCAATAATGTTGTCAGACAATCATTGATCATTTAATGTTTTATTATTATTGCTGTTGTTGTCGATATTCGCTTCTTTTTTGTTTTCAATTTAATGTTGCAAAAACGAGAAGACGTTTATTTGTTTATTTTGTTTTTTCGTAATAGACACGTCGAATGAATGGTTTTAGTAAATAAGTATCTGGCTGTTTGGTAGATACTCCGATGCCAGATACAAAACCTACAAAATGCAATACAATAGAGTTTTTATATGTACATAGAAATGTATGTATATACGATGGTAGTGGTAATACATTATATACTCACTTACATGCTTACTTACAGGCAATGTAAAACAAAAACAAGTTAAGTACATACTCGTCGCATATACATAAAAGTAACAAAATGTAAGAGTAAATATGTTTGTATGCATCTATAATAAATAAATGAAAAATGGTGAATTGTGAAACGAGTTGAATAACCTCTAATGGGAATAGTAACAAACAAACAAAAAAAAAATATCTGTATGTGCGAGCTTATACATAAGTGAGTATAAATAATATTAAAATAAAATAAAAAACAACCTAAAGTCTCTTTAAAATGTGAAGTTTCTTTTTAAACAGAAATATTTTAAATACAGACAACTGACTGACTGACTGACTGGCTCGCTAACTGGCGGGCGCTTTTTTTTTTTTTTGCCACAGCAATTATGATTAAACCAAAGAAAATGCCAATGTTATAATGGGATGAATAGCTAAATAAATGGATTACATGGTAAGCAACTGCAGTAATTGCTATTGAAATTATAGAAACAGAGAAGAGAGATTAAGGCTTGTATTCAAAGAAAAATAAAGAAGACTTGAAGTAGTTATTCTGACAAATTTGTAAGAAGAAAGTTTTGCCATAATTTCTATTTCAAGTCTTTATTAACCATTTTGAATACCAGCCTAAATAATTAAAAATTTGTAAATTATTTATTTATTAATTTTAAAAATACTTTTATTGTTTGCCTGCTTTACCCCTCCTTTACTTTGTAAATTACAACAATTAGAGTAAATAAATAAAACAAATTTCAGAGAATTAATTAATGAGATTTATGAAAGCCATCTAACTTGCTAAATTGAAAAGTGGGCATGGCCGTGGCCGCTTATTTGAAATTACTTTCAAGTACTTTAAAAAAAAAAATTTTAAACTCTTTTTTACACCCAATACTGTTTCTCTGAGGGATTTTGGCAATTTTCGGATGAACCTTACGGGATGGTAGATACACCGTTTTAAAGGGGAGATCCTCTTTATTTGTAATCTGCCATTTATTTACACAAAAATTACTTAAAGAGTATTTAAAATTTTTTTTTAAATAACCTCATACTCCAGTACTGTTATTAAAGGATAGTTAAATTTTAAGGGGCGATGTTGAATGTGAACCACGCCTAAACGTCAAGTTTTTTTCTGAATTTCAGACTAACGCAATTTGAACCATGGAAAGATACATAATCGAGTAACGCGTTAAAGTTATTCAGGCTTATTATGAAAATGGGCGTTCAAATCAAAATGCATATCGTGCACTTCGTGATTTTTTCGGTCAATTTAATCGTCAGAATGGTGGCAAGAAATAGGCAACAGTGGATGATCAATTTTCAAAGAAAATCATCTTCAGTGATGAGGCACATTTTCACCTCAGTGGATTCGTCAATAAGCAGAATTGCCGCATTTGGGCGATTGATAATCCAAAAGTGATTGTCGAAAAACCAATGCACCCACAAAGAGTGACTGTTTGGTGCGGTTTATGGGCCGGTCAGGCAGTTACTGTGAATGATGTTCGCTATCATGAGATGATAACGAACTTTTTATGGCACGAATTGGAAGATATGTCCTCTAGATTTGTAATTCCCTGCGACATTGCGACTTCCTGATGTGTTAATTGAGTCTAAAGTCTGGTCTTAGCACTTCAACTAAAGTTCAGAATAACCTTTTCCTCATTACATTCAGCGTTAATAACTCTACTTAACTGCCGTTTGCCCTCTTGAGCTCTATACATCTCGTTTTTCACCTGCGCATAGCAAAGTCGACTAAACTATCGGTTTTCCTACTTATCCCATCTATTCAATTTATTTGAAGTATTTATTCTGCTTAAAATCCAGATAACAGATAAATTTTATGGAAATTCACAAGGCATCGTATTGTCTTAATAATTTTTGCTGTTTCATGTATAAATTTTTGTGAATTCCCACATTTTGCCAGTAGTTGACCAAAAATTATGTTAAATATTTGACAAACCTGAGGGAGTACTCAGAGCACAGATAAAATAAGGTGGCACCAAGGGTGTACAGTCAGCCAGTTAGTGTAGTCGTGAGGTTGTAAAATCTACTTGTAATCCTAGCAACGCCCGTATTTAAAAACGCACGCACATACACACAAACATACAAATTTACACAGATACTTATTAATATTAGCATACAATTATGCGGATGCAGCACGATGAAAAGGAAATACATACATAAATAAGAGTGTAAGTTTGTATGTACTCGTCTGTGTCTGTGTTCGTGTACCTGTGTGTTAGTTTTAAGTTATAAAAATTGAATTTCTCTATTTCTCTGTGTAGAATATTCCCAAATTATCCCAGTTGATCGAATTGTATCCTTAGTCAATCAAGATCTGAAAAGGTCTTAAGTGACTGCAGTACACTTAACACTAATGCAGCAGATCTTTGTCACTATGGGCACGACTGGGCCTATCTTAGCTAGAATATAAAACGGTATTAGGAGTCTTTTTGCAAAAACTTTTGTGGTTTTTAACAATTGGCATATGGAAAATTTTCAAAAGTGCCGGGTCCATAACCAAACTTATGACAAATTAATCTAAAACATAAGGCCGGTGTTGCCACATAACACTGTTTTTGTCAGAACAACGACTCTTATAATCATGCCTACTGTTTTTTTTTTTTCTCTTCAGACTGAAAGAAAAATGTGGCATAAATCCAACGAAACAATTTGATTAAAATTATTTCATTGATGCAATGAAATATTAAAAAAAAAATACGTGAAATATTTTCATTAAATTAATGAAATTTTTACTGAGACTCCAGAGAACCCAGTTGAGAAATGTGGTGGCTGTAGTAACAGGCCAATGAAGTTTTGGCAACCATGCTAGGAGAATGAGGATGCCATTAAATAACTACTGTAAAAGTTTTCAGGACGAGGAAGAGAAGGAAACTGTGGAAAACCTTCTCTGCCATAGCCCTGCCCTGGAGGAGCGGTGCAAGCTCTACCTTGGGGAGCGCCCCCTACAGAGTCTTATACTATATGGCTTCTTTAAAAATAGCGGACGGACTCATTCTTTTCTTACTATCCTCTTACGATCTTTCACTCTTCTATATCTCTTTTTTCTCATTTGCAGGTATCGTAAGTGGACCATATCAGAGGACCCAAGTGAGCCCCCTTCTGTCTATCTAATTAGGGCGCCCTGTGCAACCTAACCCAATTTAATGAAATTATTGCAATAAGTGAATAAAATATTTCATTGAATTACTTATTTAAAAAAAATTCATTAAAGTAATGAAATATATATTTAATAAAACATTTCATTAAATTAATGAATTTTTTTTTATTGAATTAATGAAATTATTATTGAAATTATTTCATTGAATCAATTAATTATTTTTTTAATTGACTAAAATATTTTCATTGAATTAATGAAATTATTTCATTAAATGACAGAAACGTTTCATAAAATTGATGAAATTATTTCATTAAATTAATAAAATTATTTTATTGAATCAATGAAATTATTTCATGAAATTAATGAAATTATTTCATTGAATCAATTAACTATTTTTTTAATTGAATTAATGAAATTATTTCATGGATATATGAAATTATTTCATTGAATCAATTAGCTATTTTTTTAATTCAATTAATGAAATATTTTCATTGAGTTAATTAAATATGTCTTTATATTAATGAAATTATTTCATTGAATGAATGAATTATTTTATTATTTAACTAAAATATTTTTAGTGAATTAATGAAATTATTTTATAGAATTAATAAATTTTTTTAATTAAATTAATGCAATCACTTCATTAGTGTAATGAAAAGTGTCATTGATAATGAATTTTTCAGCATTTATATGTGCAACTCCACAGAAAAGGGCACTTTCCTAATGTCACACTACTATTTCTGTTTGTTTTTATTTTAATATCGTTAAGTTAAAGTGTCTTTAAATTTATTTTTCAGGTAAACTATAATTTGTAGTAAAGAAAAAACCAATTCGCGTCCTGCAAAAAATCAATTAGGACGCCAGTGATTTTCTCCCTGCCATTGCCCTTATATAAATAACAATCGCTTAGCACAGGTAAACTAAATTTGTGGCCTTTTTAGTGGCTTTTACTTAAATAAGCGTTTTTTTATTTCAGCGCTTTTTTTACTTTAATAACAAGTACATTTTTAGCGATTTTGCTTAATCAGAGACGTGATATCATTAAAGATGGCCAATTGGGACACATACTTAAATGTGTGAACGTGTGCAAGTGTATATGTTGAAAACTATAAATGGTGGTGGCGTTTCCTGCAACAAAATGTACCCAATAAAGGATGCACAAATATGAAATAAGTACCTACACACATACTGAGGTACATTCGACTTACTTCGTGTGTGTGTGCGTAAGTGTGTGTATGCACAAGTGAAAACTAAAAGGACACATGTGTATACACACTCAGATATAAACGCATAACTAGGATATTCTGTATTAGTTAATATGGTCAGGTTGTTGTTGATGTCTCCCTGCATAATGTAACCGAACACGCCAGCCATGTGAACGAAGCTTATTCTAGCTTCTAGAAATTAAGAGTAAATATGAGCAAGTATGTGTGTGTGTGTGTGTGTGTGTGTGTGTGTGTGTGTGTGTGTGTGTGTGTGTGTGTGTGTGTGTGTATGTTTGAATGTTTGTATGTATTTTATACGTTTATATAATTTGCGTAGCAATAAACTTATTTTGTTTAATAAAATAGTTAAGTATGCACGAGTACCAGTATTTGTGTATGTGTGTGTGTAAGGTGTTTGGTAAATGTCAGCCAGCCCATTGCACGTTTTCTTTTCTTTGATATTTCCTTTCCCAATTCCACTCTACCACTGACATACACAGCTCTCTAAGCCATAAGTATGTACACACATACACCTAATATTTGCTTTGTATTATTTATATATTTAAAATAAAATAATCCAGCTACCATATTTCACTTGATGCTCTAACCTGAACCCACAACAACCATTTTTATACAACTACATTTGCTAACTAACACACTCACACACAAGTACCTCTAATCTGCTTTCTATTTATTATAAAATTTATCAGAAGTTCCAAAGAGGTGTCGGTAGCTGTGGGTTTACAAGTCTATTATATTTTCTGTGTATATAAATTTGATTTTTAAATACACGTTATTTTAATAAAGTAAAATTCGCTGACGGTGTTTTTTTATTTTTTTTTTAAGTGTTAAACGCCCTCTGTCACGGCGGTATATTTTGGCAAATAAAAAATTAATACCGAATTTCGAATTTTTTTTTAATTAAATATAACAAATCATTTTCAAGTCCTCTAAGAGAGGATCTAGATGGCTTTAAAAATATTTGTGAAGTGGGTAGTAAGGAGTCCTTCAAACTCCCCGATCAATGCAGCGTACTGAATTGTTACTCGTAGAAAAGCAGCAGACTAGCTGTGATTTAATGGAATATTTGGCAGGAATATCTACTATTAAGTCTTTAGTGGGTTTCTATTCGACATCCGGTCTGGTTCGAGAATGCCGAACATTCTTAAATAGGATGGCGGGACATTCAGTGGTCACTCTCAGGTAAAAAGACAAACATTGTGAACGTTTGAAGATTTAAATTTTAAAACATGTGCTACTGCCAAACCAACTTAAAAAACAATGTGTGTGAAAATTAATTCTAGTTAAAAAGGTTTTTTTTTTAAATATCTCATGCGATAAAATAATTCTTCAGACATGTACTGAATTTAAATAGAATTTATAGATAGGTGAAGCCATTCTGGGCAAACCTTTCTGTCTCAAGGAATGGGACCCAATGGAAAACAACCAGAATGGCCGCAGTAGCCTTCATCTCTTAAAGACCACATATACGCTATTTTTGTACTAAGTAAAATTTTCAACGTTTTCTAAAAAATTTCACAAATACAATTGGGTGATAGCCCAATCCATTGTGGTTGTTTTCAATTAGGTCCCATTCCTTGAGATAGAAGGGTTTAGCCAGAATGGCTTCATCTCTCTATAAACCTCTTTTTAAAAAAATTTATCGCATGCAATATTTAAAAAAAAAACGTTTTTATCTTGACACATATGAATAAAATACTTATTTAATTGGTGGCTAGTGTATTTATTGTTGTCACTTTTTTTTTTAAACATTTTTTATGCGTAGTCGTAGTAAAACAGAAGATGTGGGTGTATTTAAAATGAAAGAATACAATTTTTTTCTCTTTACTAGTTTTATGAAAGTAATTTTGCTGGAATATTAAAAACAAAATATAGAAGATGATGCTGGTGCAACAAATTCTGTGTACGCATAAACAGGAATATGATAAATAAAAGACCGACTGCTGAGAAAGTGTGCATGTAAGGCCTGCTGTTCCCTATCACAACGAATGGTAAAAAAAAAAAATAAAAAAAAATTTTTTATTGCTGTAGGTGTGTAAAGAGAAGCTTCCTTATTGTTTTTCTTTAACTACAGAATTATATTTATTCAATAGCTGGCTAGTTTTGGACTAGGACCACACACAGCAATTTTAGTTGGGCAATTTTTGATTTTGTAGGAGAACTCGTACTTGGCAATTCCCTTTTGTTCTCTCTTCGTATTTTTTATAAAGATGCAAAAAAAAAGAAGACAGTTAGCTTGAAGGCTGAATGAATGACTGAATAAGAATGCTAAAATTGCGGAAAAAAAATTTGTGTGCGGACAAAACGGCAATTTTAAAAGAGAATTGAGAAAGAATTGCCCAACTAAACTTGCTGTGTGTGGTCCTGGTCTTGTTAAAAGTGAGTTGGAAAATTTAAAAAAAAAAAAAATTATTTCTCAATTTAGTTGCTTTGTAGTTTATGGTTTCAGTGTTACTGTTGTTGTTTTATTTAATGTACATACATATTTTGTGGCTACAATTCTTTGCCATTTTATGTGCTTGTTTCACTTTTTTTTTATATTTTATTGATTTTTTTGGTGTAATTTTTTGTTGTTGTTGTTGGAAGCTGCAAAAAAAAAGCATAAAAGGCATCTTATGTATTCATTTCTCATACCCTGGAATTTTTAGCTGAATTCGTTGTTAATATAGGAGAGCAAATGTTCTTAATATTAATATTGTTGTTTGTATTCCAGCTGTGTAGCTGTGTAGCTGCCGATATCGTTGTTGTTTAGCAGCAAACAAAGATGCATGTGTACAGACACACACGCACACATTTAAATGCTCGCACATAAACAATAAAACAAATACCCTGCAATAACTACAAAAAGCTAAAAAACAAACAAAATTTCGCAAAAACGACAGTTAAATTTCCACAGGATACTCTAGTATCTTTCGCCGTTTTCCTCATCACCGCCAACAACAACACTAGGTGTAGTAGAAGTTGTCGTTGACGTTTTCGTTTTAGTCGTAGTCGTCGTGTAGGCTTCTTTTTTTTTTGGTTTTTGCTGTTGTTGTTTGAATATTTGTTTATGAGAATGTTTTCTCAATATGCAACAGCAAATATGCTTTTTGCATTTCTGAATATATTCAGAACATGTATGCAACAACAGTGGCAGTAACAACAACAAAAATTAACAACCAATTGCAGTGTGTGTGTATATAAATTCTCTTACATAAAAAGAGGAATTTCATTTGACGCTGTACATGGCAAAGACGATGATTATAAGCCCATATCCACGAAACGCACAACATTCATATGGATTTATTTCATATAAAAGGACTGAAGGCAGTCACTTTGGGAAAATATTTTATGCGAACAAACGAAAAGGACTAACAAATTCTCATTTAAAAAAATCCACAACGTCTAAATCGGTACCGTAAGTCTTTATATTTAAAAAAAAATTATTTTAATAAAGAAAGATCAAGGAAACAAAATAATAAAAACTGATCTGGATTAAGTTATAAATTGTGTAACGAACAATACTCGCGTTGTAATTTATATCAGAAAGTTTGCATGATGACAGTCCTTATCCTTTCACACAAGCCCAAACGTAAAGAAGTAAGTCCTCCTCTATTCAAACAATAAGCAACAGAAAATAAAGAAGAAGAAGAGAAAAAAAAATTAACGAAACAAACGGGTAAGTTGGTGATTGCTACGTGTACTAAATTTTAAAAGCGTACGTACATTTAAGTATGTATGTGCGTATGTGTACAAATTCTTACCCAACATACACACTTAAAATTATACTCACACGCACTATTTTTGTACAAGCATACATACATGCATGCATGCGTATTATCCTACATTTAACCAATCCATCCAACCATCCATTTATATAGTCCGCTTTTGCACTTCGGGAATGCGGGGAATGTTCGTGTGTATGTGTTATATTTGGACCACTATTTTTATTTTAAACAGTTCACATGGTTTTTGCAAGTGTCCTGGATAATTTACACACACACACACACACACGCACACATTTCTGCTTGTATGTGTATTTTTTTTCACAAACTTAAACAAATGCTTAATATTGCTGCTGTAGTTGGTGTTGCTGTTGTTGTTGTTGTTGCCTGTAAGAATGTTTGACGGTTGCTTATCAGCGTAATAAGATTTCAAATCAATCCTGCTGTTGCTTTAGTTGTTGTTTCTCCCGCTGTAGTTATTGCCATTGCTTTCTATATCGGGATGAATCAAATAGAGAACAACACATGACAAAACTAAGCTTAACGCTTTAAAAAAATATTAACAAAAACAATTTGTAGTGAGTGCGAGTGATGATGGTTGCCTTGCACAAGTTTTCTTTTGTCATTTTTCTTTCTAAAAAGTTGGCCATACTTTAAACAGTGATGCCAACTTGCACTAGGGGAATTAAAAATATCAAATTTTAATTAATGCCAAGAAATGCAGGAGCCAAAACGTCATCATCGAAGTCGACTGAATGCAAAAGAACTTTTTAATATTTTATATGAAACTAACTCTGCTAAATTTTCTTAATTCTATGTTGGTTGGGTAATATTTTAAATTAAAAAAGTACGATTACAACAAACAAAAAGTACCACTTAAGGCATTTTTTATTTTTTTTACTCTGCTTAGTTACGGTTGAGTCTCGTTTTACAGCAATAGGAATAAATCAAAAAGTACGATTAAAATGAAAAGACACCATCGAAATAAAAAACTACCAATAAAATATACTTTTATATATATGTATGAGGTCCTTTGCTCATTGTAAGAACGATGGGAAAATATAAATATATTAAAATATATAAAAAAGTACCAATTAAAATAAAAAGGTACGATTAAAATACATAAAAAAAGATTAAAATACATAAAAAAGTACTTTTAAAATGTATAAAAAAAATCATTAAAATAAACAAATACAATTAATATGAAAAGGTACCATTAAAATATATATAAAAAGTACCATTAAAATATATAAAAAAGTAATATTAAAACAAAATAAAAAACAATTAAAATAAAAAAGTACAATTAAAATGAAAAGGTACGATTAAATTACATAAAAAAAGAACTGTTAAAATAAAAAAGTACTTTTAAAATGTATAAAAAAATCATTAAAATAAAAAAAAACTATTAAAATGAAAAGGTACCATTAAAATGAATAACAAAGTACCATTAAAACAAAATAAAACACAATTAAAATAAAAAAGTACAATTAATATGAAAAGGTACCATTAAAATGTATAACAAAGTACCATTAAAATATACAAAAAAGTACCATTAAAAAAAACAATTAAAATAAAAAAAATAAAAAACTATTAAAATAAAAAGATACCATCAAAATAAAAAGTACCATTAAAAAAAGTACTTTTAAAATAATAAAAAAAGGGACTTTTTTGTATACTTTTTCCTCCTTAAACAAGCAGGAAAATTTGCGAAAATTGTCAAAACCTATTGCAAAATTTTTTTTCAATTTTATTGCTATCAAGAAATAAACTTAAAAAAAGTTAGAAATCGTACTAAAATTCTGTGTTTTGCAATCTTTTTCCTCTACACATTTAAAAAATATCTAAAAAGTACCACAAAGACTTATCTTTTTTTAATTTTTAGCTCCATCTGTATTATTTTCAGAGATATTTCCAAAAATTTCTTCAGTGGTTTGGGCTGGCCTGTGATGAATCAGTCAGTCAGTAAGTACCGTTACTCTTTTCAAAATAAGTTGCTTAACATCGAGTGTAGCAATTTGGCCATGTTTTTTAATAACAAAAAATTTAAACAAAAAGAACTTTAAACTGCTTTTTTACTGTCAATTTCCTTGAAATTTTGCGCAAACAACACAGATAAAGCTAGAAAAATAATTGCAATTGCTTTTTATGGAAGAAAAAAATTAAAAAAAAAGATATAAAACAGGAGTACATAATGTAATAAATGTATGCATGGAACTGTCACAAAAAGCAGAAAAGAAAAAAAATATCGCCAATAGCACGAAACGCACTTTTAAAATAAATGCTCACCGAAGCTCAGCAACAAAAATTCACACACGTATGTAAGTCAGTAAATCTTACGAGTGTACAAAATTGTTTATATACTCGTACTTAAACGAAGAAATAAACTTAAAAACAAGAGACTCTTTTGTACATAAACTTTAGTGGAGATACACAATTTCACCCAAATGCACACACAAGAAGCAGCACTGGCCGAAATCAACGCATTTCCATGTAAAGCGGAAATTGCAGTGTTACCATGCTGGGCTACAACATAGTTTCGGCATATATTTTGACATATTTGTTACATGTTGCAGCAACGACAACAACAACATGTTGTTTCCTTTATAAAGATTAAATTTAAACAAATTACATTAATTATGTTGGATTTATATTTGTAACAGCATGCACTCATAAATAATGCTGTGGCAATAGGGAAAAACTGCTTAATGTTATTATAGGGGATTACAATTTTAAAAGCGCTAAAACTTTATCTTTTAAAATTATCTCGAGTATTTGGGAGGTAGATTACAAATCTAGAAAATCTTTAATGGTTCGTTTGGAAGTTAATAAAATTACTCAATATTTTAAGTACTTTTAATATAAACTTTCCAGGCGAATTCATCGCTTGTGTTATAAACAGCACTTTACAATTTTTTATCGAAAAAAAAAAAAAAATAATGGCCCTTCCGTATCGTATGTATTGTATATAAATCTTAGTAGAATTAGAATTTCTACGTCAGCTTAAAGCTTTATATAAAAAATTTTTATTTTCTTTTTGAAGTTTTAACTGTAATTAGCCCATTGTGCTAAGTGTAAACCACTTTAAACTTAAGTTAAACCACAAGTAAAGAGAGCTTAATTACATATCTCTTTAAAAAAAAAAAAAAAAAAAAAAAAAAAAAAAAAAAAAAAAAAAAAAAAAAAAAAAAAAAAAAAAGTGGTTGTAGAAAATTTACAAGCTTTTTACTAAAAACTTCCTTGAATTTGGGTAGTGATTTTTTTTTTATATATATATAAAAAAAGTAAAAAAAAAAAACAATTTTATTACAACTCCAGCACATGTTACAGACATCTTTTGCTAAAAACCATTCTGATGCATCAATAATAAAGCAAAAAAGAAAATAACATCATCCATGTGCTTTTACTAAACTGGTTTAACTTAATTATTGCCTTTATTGATCAGTATTGGTAACTAGTTTTTGTAGTTGTTGTGTCCTCTTCATTCACAAGCGAATGATCATTTCAATAAGTTGATGATACTCAGGAGGTTTGTTTCATATTTTATTAGTTGCTTGTTGTTTCATGCAACTTTTTTTTGTCTTTTTTCTTTTATATTTTTTTTCCTTGATTATAATAATCAAGGTCAAAATACTGTCATTACTTATCTGTCCGCTTATTTTACTTTATTTTTATTGCTGTTTTTGTGTTGCTTTAGTTTCATTTCGTTGGATCTTTACCTCATTGTCTAATTTTTGTTTAAGAAATTATTGGAAATTTTATAATGAAGAATTTTTTTTTTATTAATTTTCATACGTTTACAGCTCTGGCACATATAACACAAGAAAAAATTAAAAAAAAAGCTGCCACTTCAAGGTCGCATAATTTTTATTTATTTACTTTTTTTTAAGGGTCATGTCAAAATGTCAACTAGTAGTTGCTGCTTTCAACCTTGTAAAGTCTTGTTTATTAATTAAAAACTCCTCCAAGGACCAACAAGATACATTTCAATTAATATAAATTTACTAGCATTTTTCAAAATTGTGTTATGAAAATCAATTTTGTATCCCTGAAGTACACACTCGCATAGACAATTTAATATTTGTAACCTTTTCTTTTCAAAATTCTAATGCTTAAAATAAACATTCTGGGCAGCTTAAGTGCAAATGCAATAAAATTGTGTATGAAAATAATAAGTGTGCTTGTAAAGTTAAAAGTGCTTATGTGTGTGTGTGTGTGTTGATACATGAAGCAGTAAGACAACAAAACAAAAAAAAAGCAAGACAAGAGAAAAAACTGCAGCCAACTTCTCAAATGTTCAAGTGATGAGATGAGAACAGTTACAAGAAACTAAAGATAAAATAAAATAAAATATTAAAAAGAAGTTGAATGTTGAACGTCAATAGTAGAACTGGGATGCAGGGCCAAAACTTAACGAATGCATTTTTTCTGTTATTCTTCTTTTTTTTTTATTATTGTTGTGTTTATGGTAAACTTGGGAATTGCAGCTGTCTATCTAACTATGCAAGAGTACAACAACACATGCACATACATACAGTCATCTCTTTTTGACTTTAAATAATTTTACAATAATTTAGTGTATGAGCAGATTGCCTGTATATGAATGTGTGTGATATTTCTTTAGCTGCTCTTGAGCACTACTCCTCGACACGACAGCGATTATGGGTAATGGGCTGAGAATGGCCGGCATAGTCAAAATACAGAAAAAAAAATTAAAAAAAAAAAAAAAATAAGTCCACACACCAACTATACATACATACATACATTTAAATTGAGGAAACGAAAAGACAAACGGACCTGCATTGTATGTGAAAAGCAACACACGCGCACACCAACTAAATAATATTTTAACTGAAAATGCTTGTTATTATTATTAAAGTTGTTGGTTGATGATGTTGTTGTTGTTGCTGCTGCTGGTGGTGGGCGCCCTATTGCATTCTCATCTGCAATGCAATATGTACACAAAGAAATGAATACAACGCAACCAGCCCCATAACCCATCACAGCAACAACACTCTGCTAAACTTTAGGCCCAACACTAACTGCCAACCAACCAACCAACCAACCAAACAGCCAACCAACCTTTCGTTATACAAAACAAAAAATCAATTCCAATCAAAACCAAAAAAAGAAAGTACTAGAAATAAATAGGCGAAATATGCATGTGTCCCACTATCACTGATGACTGTACACATTTAAGAAACACTTGCCGCACTGCCACCCAAAGGTGTAGCACAAAATTCTCATATATTTTTAATCGGAAAGCACGACATAAACAACGCAAAACAATTCCTTTTTTTTTGTAAGTAATTGAAAACTAAAGTACTAAAAATTTTACAGCAGCAAGCAAGATTTCATAAAAAAAATTTTATTAAAAAAATTAGTTCCCAAAAAAAAAAAAAATAATATAAAAATCTACTTAAAGCCAAAAAGTCAAAGAATATGATTTAAAATAAACAAATATAGAAGCAAATCCTACTTTGAAACTGCTATTAAAAAGTAATTTCTGGGTAATTGAGTGGCCGATTACAAATAAAAAGGACCTCCCCTTTAAAACGGTGTATGTCCCATCCCATAATCTACTATGGCTCCTTCGGAAGTTGTAAAAATCCCTCACAACAACAGTGCTGGGGTATAAGGGTATTTCAAAAAAAACTTTTAATACTCTTAAGTACTTTCTGAGTACTTGGGTGGCAGATAACAAATATAGAGGACCTCCCTTTTAAAATAGGTAAGTCCCATTCCGTAATCTTTTATGGTTCCCCCGGAAATTTTAAAAATCCCTCATAACAACAGTATGAGGGTATTTCAAAAATTTGTTTAAAATACTCTGAAGTATTTTCTGAGTAATAGGGTGGCAGATTACAAATCTAGAGGACATCCCCTTTAAAATGATGTGTGTACCATCTCATAATCTTCTATGGTTCCTCCGCAAATTGTAAGAATCCCTCATAACAACACAACTGGGGTAAGCGGGTATTTCAACAAAAAAATTTAAATACTCTAAAGTACTTTCTGAGTAATTGAGCGGTAGATTACAAGTCTAGACGACCTCTGGGAACCACTTTTATCGTAAATTGCTGGTCGTAATAATTAAGTCCATCTATTTATTACACAATAAAAGCAAACTTACGGACTTACTATGAGTGTTCTTCTCGTAGTCGAATTTATGCTTTAGGCGTTCCTTAATATCACTGTTTCCATCACAACATCGACTCTCATAACAAGGACTATTAATATGCATGATTCTGCACAACAAATCTTAAAGGTCGCAGTGCGATTATAGCCCATGATGATAACAATAATTTAAATGATTTGGAAATAGAGTTAGAATTAGAACTATTTATGAAGGGGAATATGTTACTTGGTCACTGCGGCCAGAACAGACCTATTGTAGCACTAGTCTCATGTTAAAAAGACTCCTTAAGAGACCACAAGAGAGAAGTTCAGAGGTGTCAGCACTAGGTCTTCTGACCTATTATGACACTATTCTCATGTCACATATGCTTGCGCAGTCTAGTATTCATTAATGCTCTTATCCAAAAAAAAGTTGACGTAGACTTTAAAGTAAAATTTATGAAAAAATTATATGAAAAATTTCGATAACGTTGACTTTAAAGTCTACGTTAATTTTTTTGGATAAGGGGGTAAGAGTTTAGAGACAACCTAGAGTGATTTATTCGCATTGCCAGACGGTTGCAGGTAGCGATGTGCTAAGTAACGAAAACGTTTCCAAATTAGAGCATTGCAGTGACATAATCTGCTGTTCTTTTCGTCTTCGTTACACGACCTGTAGATGATTCTCGTATGTGTCAAATGTTTTAATACTCTGCAGGTTCCTTTCATGAATCCCCTGACAATACGAATTCCTAATCGATTTGCAGATAATTTTTAATTAATTTGTTGTTCTTTGCAATATCCTTAAATTTTTGTTATTCTTTCTGGTATTTTTTTTCTTGTTGTTTAAAACAAACAGGAAAACAAAGGTAAAAGAATAGAAACCTTTTTCAACTTCTAGGGAACAAAGTATATTTTGCTGTAAAAACTTTTTCAATGATAAAAAAAAAAATATAAAAAAAAAAAATAGAAAAACGTTTTAAAATAAAATAAGAGAAATTCTTTCCTATAAAAGAGCAGTTTGTGGATGCTATTAGTTTATGGTTATGCGAATTAAGAAAAGAAAAGAAGGTTGTTGCTGAGCTGCATCTTCAGCTAACAAAAGCAAACAACATCATCGTCGCGTTTGATGTTTCAAATGTTGCTGCTTGTTGCTTTTTTAACGTCGGTGCCACACATTAAGCGAAATAAGGAAATACAACCAACCAAAAACAGCTTAAACAATAGAAAGAAGTAAAAAAAAAAAATTTATACAGAATTTTTATATTTTAGGTCAGGTCAAATCTATGCAACAAATAAGAGACTTTCTTTATACAGCGCTAAAAACCACTAACGAGCAAACGACAATCTCTATAATAACTTACAAACAGCGATACATCTATACGTGTATTTAGAGGCATGGAAGCAGATAGTTAACAGCCACCAGTAATGTACGAGTAGGTACTACAAAACGATACACAAAAACCAAGTTCAATGAACTTGGCAGCATACTGAATTCGCATTAAGAAGAGTTACACAACAAACAACATTAGAAGCAACAACATACATTTGTGATACTTGAAATCGTTGGCCAGAGAAGGTAAGCTTTTTCAAAAATTATTGATTTGAGGGCAACAGAAGGAAGTTACATGCAAAAATATGCAATTCAAAATGAAAATTTTTTTTCAAACAAAAAAAGTCAGCCTTGACTACACAAGTTACAAGTTTGAACCAGAACAATTGAAAACTGCTGCCAAAGTATTTTACAGCGCTGATTTCAAATCTGCAAACAGAAAACAACTTTGATTATGAGAACTACATTTGTTGTCAAACGAAAATTCATTTGTGGTAATCAAGTAGTTTAGTTGTAGTAACCAGAATTCAATAATAAAAAACAAAATTTAGTTATTAGACCGATTTCCTATTGTCAGGAATAAAAAATTCAATTAGCACAACTGAAGTTTTGATTGGAAACAAATTTAGTTCTTACAACCGAAGTTGTTTTTTCAGTGTGTATTTTTTGGCTAAGATATACCTTAACTGAAGAAATGACATAAGATATGTGAGATTTATTTCAAAATACTTGGTTTTATTTGTCAAAACGGAAATTCAAAATTCCGCAACAAAATTTCTCTTAAGTCGTGGCTGCGTTATTTTTATTTATCGAAACAGTTGTGATGTAAAAATTAATTTTTGAAACAAAATTAAGAAATTTTTAATTTTCTCGAAATTTTTTAAAATAGAAAAAATTCTATTTTTTTTATTATCAAAGCATAAAGGCTCATAAGTTTCAAACAAAACAAGGAATATTTTATTAAAGCCATTGAACAACTTTGCATGTTTTTGCCCGGGCTGATCCTTTATTACGTACACTGAGAAAACAACTTCGGTTGTTCGGTGCGAATTTTTTAATCGTAAGAATAGCAACTCGGTCTTATAGATCAAAATATTTTTACTAGAACTAAATTGTGTTTTATGTTATGGAATTCTGGTTGCTACAAGTAAAAAAAATATTATCACAACTGAATTTTTGATTGAAAACAAATTTAGTTCTCACAATCGTAGTTGTTTTCTGTGTGTACGGTATCCTTAGAGTATAGAGAGCGTATGTACCGATTTTTAAAGAAATCCGTTTACAAACAGAATTTTAATCGTTTTTTTTCTGACCTGGCAGCTGTTTAAAGTCAATTTTTTTACTGCAATTATTTTCCCTGACCCTGTCGGATTTTAAATATTTTTTTATTTTGATTTTCCATGGCTAAGCAAGCTAACATATACATACATACTATTTTTATAGAAGAACGGTGAATGTTTTTAGAAAAAAAAAATTGTTTTTTTTTTGTTTAATCAAGTGTTGCCACTGGGGTTTTCTAATTTGCTTTTATAAATCAGACAGATTTTGTGCGAGCCATGACGGGTTTTAAGCCGGCGTTGAGTTAAAATAGCGATATATTTGGCGTCATATATTTTTTTTAAAGCGACTTAAAGGCTACAAAAGGAGAAAATAGTATTTAAAATTAAAAAAAAAATCTTAAACAAATTTCGGGACTTGTTCTATGCAGAATGAGCCGCTTAGTCAGTGTGACATTGGTTCCAGGAATACCGAATTCGATAAAATATCGTTATACTTCGTTTTTCAATGCGAATGTTCGTAACAAAAGTTACTGAATCGCACTGCTATTTGATTTTTTGTTTGATGTGTTTGTCCCCCAGTTATGACTTGCATAAGTGGGGTGAATTTTTGCAAAGCAGACTACTCAAAAAAAAAATATATATATCCTGAAGAAGCTAGGCAAGTTGGAGCGAAATATCGATATAAAAATAAATTTATACAATACGACCTCAAGCTTAATAAAATATTTTTTTTAATATAAAAAATTTCATTAAAATTGATTTAATAATGATTTTTATGATTAGGCGTCCACAACGCATATTGAAGACTAATAATTTTTTTTAGTTTGTTGCACAGTGTAATCTAAAAAATTTTCAACAGTTTTTGCTCTGATTTCGATAACTTGTTTCATCACATTTTGTTGTTACAAAATCAAATTAAAATGTATTTTAAGTCTAATTTGGGCTTTAGCATTAAATTTTAGAGAGTAAAGGCGTTATATTAAATAAATTGAAATTAAAAGTGAATTAAATAAATGTTATTGATTGAAAGTCGAGTTAATTAAAATGCTTAAATGTTTCTTTTGTTGTTTTTCTTAAAAAAATAATATAAAAATTTACCTTGTAACGAGTCATTTTACTCATTTTGCGTTGCTTGACGACCGGCATTTGTAATGGATTTATTTTTTTTTTGTTGTTTTTGGTTTAGTTTGATTTTAGTTTTATTTTTTAAATATATAGTTGCACTAGCGAATGTATTGTACTAGCAGCAGTTTGTTTAACAAGATAACAAAATTATTTTTTTTGACATGAACGGGCAGTAGTACCGACTTTCTAAAAATTAAGAAACCGTAATAAAGTTGATTTGTAAGTGTGTGAGTGTGAGTGTGTATAAGATGTGTGTGTTATTATTATTAACAAATCTTAAAAAAATTTTTATTTTTTACAATTAAAAACAATTTTTTAGCAACTAAAACTTTAAAATATTTTAACACTAACAACAAACAAACACACGAACTCTTACACAAACGTTTATTTATTTTTAATTATTTTTCCAAGTTTAATCTTTATTTTATATCAACTTTATTATTTTGCCGTGTGTCAACAATAAAGTGGCTGATTGTCAAACTGTTTCACACAATTTCAATTTCAATTCTTAATTCCATTCAAATTGTTATTATAAAATTTATATTTTTAATTAATTATTTCTCTCTTTTTGTCATATTTCTTATTCGTTGCTTTATTTGTGTATTTTATTTTAAATTAATTTGAATTGATTTTAATTATTTTTTTGTTTTTTTGTAAAACAAAGTTTGGTGTTGTAGAGAAGTTTTACACTTTAAGAGTAGAATAATAATACTAACACTTATAAGAGCACTAACCCAACTAATACAATAACAACAGCAACAATAATAACAACAAATAATAAAGTGTACAACTATTGCCGCTACTACACAACATGCAAACAATAGCAACAACAACAAGAACAGAAACTCTTGTCAAAATCAGAGAATGCCAATGCCTGCCTGCCTGCCTATGAGTGCAAGTGCGTTTACAAATGATAATAACGGTGGCGATGATGAAGAGAATGACGACGCTAAAACTTTTGCTAAGAAAGAAATCAATATGCGAGTTCAGTCCAAAAAGTTCTATGGCCAAATTAGCATGAAAGGAAATGGAAAGTAAATTTTTTCCATTTAAAAATGTTTGCCAAGCAATTGCCTACTTGTTAGGAAGAAAATTTTTATACGCACAATATTTTTTACAGATCTCTCTATGCAAGAAACTTCAAACTGCTCAAAAATAATTTGCGCGGGACAAAAAATTTTTTGCCACATGTGGATGACTTAAGCCTTATACACTATGTAAGTGCAAAAAAAAAATGTATTCGTAACAAGTGGGTAAAATCCTTCACGTAAATACGAGTACAAAAGTGTAAAAAAAATTTGTCCGAACAAAACTTTTGTACGCAGAATATTTTTTTTTAATAGTTTAAGTTATTTCTTCAAATTGTATATTAAAAAATGTGTGTGGACAAAAATTTTGTTCGGAACAACAACAAAAAAATAGGCTTGTTGAGTTCTTTCTTTGTGAGAGAAGCTTCAAACTGCATAAAAAAAAATTTCTTCTAACAAAAATTTTGTTCGGAACAAGTGGATGGATGATATACAAAAGTCTTACACAAGTAAGTGCAAAAAAAATCATCCGAAACAAATGGGTAAAATTAATTCAAGTAAATACGAGTACAAAAGTGTAAGAAATTTTGTCCGAACAAAATTTTTGTTGGCAAAATATTTTTTATAAATAGTATAATATATTTTTTTGTGATAGACACTTTAAATTGTATTTATATTAAAAAATGTGTGCGGACAAAAATTTTGTTCGGAAAAAAAAACAAAAAAATAGCCTTGAGGAATTTTTGTGCGAACAAAATTTTTGTCCTCACAATATGTTTATATATATTTATATTCACTTCCTTTTAAAAAAAAGTTGTACGAAGTAAAATTTTATTTGGCACAAATAGGTGAATTCAGTCTGAAACTCATGCAAATTTAAATAAAATTTTTTGAATTTTTATTCGAATATAATGCTTAGTGTTCAATGACTTATTTGTATAAGCTATAATTAAAAATTTTAGCACTTGACAACATTAGCATGTGCTCTCGACTTCTAGCGATTTCACACTGCCTATCTACTGCGAACAGCAGCAATATTTTTCTCTTTTAATTTTTTTCACATCAACTGACACATTTTTTAAATGATTTTTCAGCTTGACGGCATAATAACACTATAACTATGATTAAGATGATGATTATGATGATGAGAATGATGATAATAATGACAACTATGAAGGAGCACGAGCTGTTATTATTGCGTTGTTGCAAGTTTTAGTATGCACAAAATACTATTGTTACCACTGCTACTACAACTAATACTACTGCTGCTATCACTATTACAACAACAATAACAAAAAACAGCTGTTTGTTATTGGGCTAATGCTCAACATATGACCACGATTTTAACGTACGTACGTACACTAATACACACCACAAACCTCAGCGGAGCGTGGCAATAAACTGAAAAAATCTCACAAAAAATATCTTTTTCACTATCGATAAATGGATGGATGCACGAAAATAAGTGAGGAAGGAACATGTAAGTAAGTATGCTGGTGTATAAACATACACACTTATTAATGTATCAAGAGGAGCAAAATGTGTGTGTGTGTGTGTGTGCCTGCATCATGTAATAGTGCAAACTGAAATGTACAAACATAAATACGAAAATTTAACTACAACAGAGTGTATGTTCGTAGGTATGCATATAAATTGCAGGCATGTTGTTGTTGTTGTTGTTGGTTGGTAGCTGTGGCTGTGGCTGTGAATGTGGTTGTGTTGCAAAGTATAACGTTACAGCAGCCAGAATCAGCGCATTACCATCATCAGACAGTCAGAAAGAAGTACCAACTAGTTGTCGGTAGGTATGCAGTTACAAGCATTGTTATTGTTATTATTATTGTTGTTATTGTGGTAGTTTTTCACTTAGTTTTTTTGTTGCTGCTGCTTTAGTAGAAAGTAATTGTAGACTAGACCGAGTCATTCATTCTATTCAAGCAATTCCAACACGACTACATTTACATGCACGTTTGTATGTAAATTCAAACAGCACTGGTATTTA
This sequence comes from Thelaira solivaga, assembly GCA_947397855.1. Classification (NCBI taxonomy): domain Eukaryota; kingdom Metazoa; phylum Arthropoda; class Insecta; order Diptera; family Tachinidae; genus Thelaira; species Thelaira solivaga. The sequence goes on along the minus strand of OX377612.1, from coordinate 65,953,591 downwards.
TGTATGTTTGTAGGAATGCCTTAGTTCCTAGTTTTGCACAGCTCACGTTGTTGTTTTTGTTGTGGCAACAACTGCCGACATCTCTTTAAGAGATGTTGGTGATGTTTGTTTAAAACGAAAAAACAAAAAACTTGTGTGTATGTGCTAGCAACAAAATGCAGCAATTGCATTGCCAAATACAGTGGGAGTGAAAGTGAATACTTCAGGAATTCCATTACAGGATACCTATCATTTTAAAGCGAAGGTCGTCTAGATTTATAATCTACCGCTCAGAAATTACTTTGGACTATTTTAAAATTTTTTTTTTAATTTCCATACACCCCAGTACTGTTGCTCTCAAGGATTTTGGCAGTTTCCGTTTTGAATCATAAAGTAAAAACTACGAATTTTTCCGAGCCTACAGATCAAATAACTTTTTAATTTAGGTAATTTTTATGGGCGAAATCGGGAATGGTACCTCGGCAAAGTGGGGAATGCTAAGAATCCCTCAAAGCAACAACACTTAAAAATAGTCCAAAGTAATTTCTGAGTATTTGGGCGGTAGACTACAAATCTAGGCAATCTCCCCTTTAGAATGATATGTCTCCCATCCCGTAATCTACTAAAGAAGTCAGCGTAGTTATGCATATTTGTACCCATGCTCTTATATTTCTCCTAAACATAAATAGGTATGTCATAAATACTGAAAAGATATTTACAAATACTAAAAAACGTAACGGGTTACGTTAAAACATATTTAACTTACTTGGAATTCTAATTGAATCAACCAAAAATAGATCAGAGATTGTGATCTCATTACTGAAAATATTTATGAAAACGAATATTAAGATTGAAATGTTTGTGGATGTGAGGCAAATTTTTCAATTTGTGTTCCACAGTGCAGTTAAAATTACATTTTCCTGTCCATCAGTCATATTTTTTTGCTAATAATTTTTTAAGTCAAAGAAAGGTTGTGAAATTTCTCAATTTCTTGTAAAAAAAAAACCAAAAAAAAGAAAAAAATTCTTAATAGATTAAAAATTTATAAACACAAATAAATCCCAGATAATTTCATTTTTTTTTTGTTGGTTTGCAACAGCAAAGCCTACTAATGTCTACTAATCTATAAAACTGGCAAGTAATTTTAAAGTGACCTGATAAGTTTGTACAGACTGAAATTCAGAGGAGAGCAGTTTTAAACACAACAAAAAATAAATAATGAAAAATTTAAAATAACAAACAAACAAACGCTTGACAGCAAAACTAGGTGCGTCATACTGAGCCTGCCATTTTAATAAGACTCCTACACCACACAACTCCATAAGCTTCAAGTATGTTTGTAGTCAATGGCACTGCCAACAAATTCGCACAATTCAGTTTTTTTTTATTGTTTCTGCTGTAACTAGAATTTCTTAACTATTGATACAACATGCTGCATTTCATACCAATTCGTTTCAATCAAGCACCAGCATCAGAACAGCTACAACAACAACCACAACAATTATTATTAATTCAACAAAAGACTGATGACGATACTCTCCGGGTATTATAGCCTGAGTATCTTGTTAAAACGTTACAACACAGAATCATCTACACACAGCCTCAACAACAACAACACCCTCATCAGCAACATGATTGTAAAACGCAACGCCAATAACATAACACCGTTCCTGTTTGTTATAAAAAAAAATTCACACAATAAGTCGCGAGTCTTAATGTAAACGGTGTGCTGCACTAACGACAACAACGACGGAGTATGCCAATCAAACATTAAAACATACAACTACCACGTCTAGTCTCTTTGAGTTTAGGCAATCCGGTAGTCCTTTCGTTTTTTATAACCATCTCATCTTTGCCACTATAAAATATAAAGCGACTGCACGTAATGCAAGCAACAATAACAGTAGCGGCAACACCAATAGCTACAGTAGTTATTGCGGTTCTTTTAACTTCTAAAAGAAAGTTGATAAGGGGAAGGGGAGTATGCAAAAAAATTATTTTTCAAGCTTAAAAATTTATTTGTTTTAATAGGGTTTGTGAGAGACTTATTACGCTCTCGGCCCCCCTTTATAACGAGCCATAGTAACGCAGCGACCTAAAAAATCTACAGCCCTGGATCCAATTTACGTCACTCCATAGCATTCAAAATTTCCATAGAGTTCAAATGGAAATTTCATTCGCCATATAGTGCCGTCATTGGCCCCTGGACTCAAATCTTGGTATTCGATATCGACTAAATTTAATGGAATTTTTAGAGTTAAAAATTGTATGATTGCCACATTCCATCATACGCTACATATTGCGGGTTTGAAGTTTGTAATCTCACTTCTGAATGAATCTCTTCTCAGCCTATAGCATTTTATTAACAGCATTTTGCGTTACACAAAACCCGCATCTACACTCTGGCTCTCTAGGCATCTAGATAGACTTAATTTTCGTCTTTGCTCAATAAATCAGTTGTTAATGCAAGGATATTGAAAGTATGCGAGTCATTTTAGCTAGACAGTCCTTAATTTCTTTGCCTACAAACTCCTTATACTCCCAAAAACGGCTTAAGCTAACCGAATTACATTTTATGTCCCTAAACATTTTTTTAAAAGGAAAAAAGAGATACAGTTAGACAAAATTGATTGATGCCAAAACATTCTAGTGATTGTTGAGCTGCAAAATAATTAACTAAGTGATGGGAATTTTCATTAAATAGATCCAATTACGACTGTAGTTGTCTTCGTCCAATTTTGCGAAAAGATAATAAAAAAAGATCTGCGATGACACTCATAATTAGGCTCGTCGTAAATTCGACTTCTAATGATTTTTGAGGCCCTCTTGGCCCACAACGCTGCTATCGTTTTCTTCAAGAAGACAGTAGCAAAATACCAAACTAAATAATGGGAATTATTACGAGTATTGTTGTCATTAACGTTAATACCGTTGATTAGGACTGTTGTTATCGTAAAAAAACAGCACTAAGTGGCAACGACGGGCTTATGTTTAATATCAGCTTGTTGCGAATAGGGCCGAATGAACAACATCTGACCAGCCTTGCCATTTATTTATTACTGTTTTCGTTATAACAACGACACTCGTAATAAGGCTGTAAATTCCACAACGACATTCGTAATAAGACCAAATGTTTTGTTATTAATAAAACATTAAAATCAAAAATATGTCATCGTTTTCTTGTGATTCTCCCATCCGCGAATCCGCACCTGAACTCCTGCTTCTATATGCATAAACAGGAGCAGCAAATATATAATTACAAGCATGAAACTAACCTCTAATTGCTTGGCATTACAACTACCAGTAACTGATATAAAAATTTTTCTGCGCACTTCCCCAAAATGCAAGTATTACCAGGTGCAAAAAAAATATTTAAAACTATAAAAAAAATACAACAAACACTCGTGTACTCGTATGTATAAATAATGAAACGAAAATAGTGGAAAAAAAATGCAATCACAAACGCATATTTCAAATTTTTACAAGTAAAAGAGAATAAAGGTAAAAGTTAAAGTCAGGAAACTCACTACAGCAAACAGCAGCAGCAACAGCAATAGCAGCAAAAAAACAAAAAAAGGAGACAGGGCCAAGGTAAAACAAGGTAAACAAAACTATAAAGAGCAACTGAGAGCTGAGACAGCAAGTTTGTTACAATTTATGGGCGCAATAATAAATAGAACAGAACAACACAGACATGAACCAAAGAATGTAGCAGAGCAGAGAGCAGGGAACTACATACGACTACAAAAACATTTTTGCAGCACAAGCAGCAAATTTTAGATATGATAAAGTACATAGAATTAACCCAATTTTATATTTCTCTTTTACCAACAAGTGCGAGTTTAGGTTTAAAAAAAAGGAAAAGTATTAAAAAAGCATTAAAATAAAATTTAAAAATGATTAAATTAATTGCTGAAAATTTACTTGTATGATGAAACAAATTAAGTAATTGATTGTGTACATAAATAAATAAACATTTCATGAGTTGTTTTATTTTGTACAACATATTTCGTCAGGGAAGTACCATACTGTCGCTAATAAATATAATTTAAGTGAGTGAAGATAAATCTGCCGAGTGAAATATGTTTTAACGTAACCCGTTACGTTTTTTAGTATTTGTAAATATCTTTTCAGTATTTATGACATATTTATAAATATGTTTAGGAGATATATAAGTGCATGGGTACAAATATTCATTATTTTAAAGAGGAGGTCGTCTAGATTTGTAATCTACCGCCCAAACACTCAGAAGTTACTTTGGACTATTTAAAATTTTTTTTTTTGGAAATTTCCATATACCCAAGTGCTTTTGCTTTCAGGGATTTTGACAGTTTCCGTTTTGCATCATAAAATAAAAACTACGAATTTTTCCGAAAATGTTCCAGAGAGTTTACAACCTACAGATTAAATTTCTTTATGGGCAAAATCGGAATGGTATCTCGGCAAAGTGTGGAATGGTAAAAATCCATTAAAGCAACAGCACTGGGGTATATGGAAATTGCAAAAACATTTTAAAAATAGTCCAAAGTATTTTCTGAGTATTTAGATAGTAGATTACACATCTAGATGACCTCGCCTTTAAAATAATATGTGTCCCATGCCTTAAGATAGAAGGGTTTGGCCGCAGTAGCCTTCAACCCTTAAAGACCACATATACGCTATTTTTGTACGAAGTGAAATTTTCAACGTTTTCTAAAACATTTCACAAATCCAATTGGAAGAGACTGTATTCCCAGGATGATAGCCCTATCCATTGTGGTTGTTTTCCATTAGGTCCCATTCTTTGAGATAGAAGGGTTTGATCTCTCTATAAACCCTTTTAAATTCAGTACATATGTAAAGAATGTGCCAGTAGTCGGCAGTTTAACGCGTTCTCTTTTTTCAAATTGTTACCATTTTATACATGATCATGGTATTACTCTAATATAACTCTGTAATGGTACAGTATTGGGTATAGTTTTAAATGGATTAAGCTATTTAAAAAAAAATATTTTTATTAAAATTGAGTAATTTATAGTTTTTTAAAAATACACTGGGGCATACATGTCCCAGTGCTCGTCACACTGTGATCCTCTTGTCGGCATATCATTTTGCCTGTAAATTTTTCAAGGCAATCAGATGCCGACTCCAGAAACATGATCCTGTATTCGGCAGGCTTGAAATTACTTAATAAACTGTTCTGCCGACTACTGGCAAAACACAATTTACGAATAGTCGGCACCCAATGACAACTATAGGAAATGATACAAATTGTTTGTGCCTAAGAGCGGCATCATTAAACAGCAAAAAAATTATTATTTATTGCTAATTTTTACTTATCAACAACAATATTTCAACTCTTTTCTTTCCATAGAAACCATTCAAATATGGAAATTCTTTCAAATAATATCTTTAACAACCCATTCAAAATTGGCCTTGTCACTAAATTTTTCCTTAGAAAACAAGCACTTCTGGAGATATTTCAGAGAACACATTGGATAAAGGCAAATTATGAATAAATTACTCATTTCAGTAGGATGAACTAATTTGAAATAGAGAGTTAAGTATATTATTTAATCAAAAATGGTTTTTTATACATTGAAAACTCTCTATTATACCTGTTTATTTGAGTTTTAAAAACAAAAATGACGACTACTGGAACATGTCGATATTAGGAGCGTTTATCCTAATGGAAATTTTTTTATCGCATGCGATATTAAAAAAAAACCTATTTAATTAGACGTATTTATATTCACTCTCTTAAGGATTTTCACATTAGAGCAATGTCACAATAAGTCTATTCTGTGCCCAAAGGCCAGGGGGGTTATTCTCTATTGCGATGCGAAAGAAAACGCATCGCAACTCAATGTAAAAATCATACAGATGCGAACAGTTTTTCTTTCGCATCGCAATAGAGAGTAACCCCCCATGTGACTCGTTGACGCTCCTAATCCTACGTGACACATTGGACATTCTGAATACGAGATTTAAAGCTTTAACAACTCACGTATAGATTATCTAAGCTACCCATCTATAAGAACAAGGTGCAAACCACAATGACTTTCAAAGGCAACATCGCCCATGCCCACACTCAAATTTAGGCTGAATTATGCTTTAGTATCATAACGTTTTACCGGCGCAGCGCCCTACCAAACTTTTACAGAATGTTATATGTTGCACATCAGCATTGATGCGGAAGCGAACCAAAAAAGTGATTTACTGGATGCAGTGCTCTGCATTTCAACGATACAACACATATCATTTGAGGGGAAAAAAAAGTAAAAAATTAGTAATGGCCACAATTCATCAAATCAGAAATCTTTGGTATTAACAACATACATAACCTCAAATATTTCCTTCCATTACAACAGACAGAATCTGTTCAAAACAACATAAACATATTTATAAGCTCCCAGTAGGAAAAATATAAACAAAATCATGACTAAAACTTACCCGTGCTCCTATAAATCTCGCTTCCAGTAATTCCTGCTTTCGGGGATCTAAAGATGCTTGAAAATGATCCATACTGTTAAAATTTTTACACTTCACTCTTTTTACACTTTTTTTATTTAATTACCACTTTGAAAATTTTGGTCTAAAAATTAGGGGGCTGTATTTATGAATCAAGGCAGAAATTAATTTGGTAAGGGAGCACTGCAGTTTTTTTTGATTGGGTTTAATATTAAAGGCAAAAAAACATTCTTAAACCTTATTCCATGCAGTACATTAACTAAGATTACTTGTATAATTTTTTTTGTAAAATTTCATCCCATTCTCACTTTATAAAAGCGAGATATCTTGCTTCATTTCGATTTAGTAACATTTTTACATATATACTATACATATATAAATTATTAATATTTCTTAGCAGGAATTAAAATGCAAAACTCGACAAAAAAAGTTGTAGCAAGATAAAGATAGTAAATATGCACATACACTCATATGCAAATGATTTTGTATATAAAAGAACTGTTGGCGCTTTATTTGCAGCTCCCGCCGAATTTACGTATATGTACTCGTATTTGGATTAATGTTGTTGTTGTCAAATTTTTTTCTTGTGCCATGCTTTAATTGCAGCCATAATATGGGTTAAATATATTAATTGTACCTTTCACAACTTATAGCTTATAAAATTATTATAGCCTTTTAAGTTATAAGCATGTTTGCACATGTGTATGCATGTATATGAAATTTAATCTTTAATAAAATTTTGTGCGTGCGTGCGGCATTAACAATAAAAAAAATGGCGAAATTTATAATTTTTCGCAGATTTTCTTTTTTTCCAGTGCCCTAATTCACTTATCTTCACAATTATTTTCTTTTTGTTGAAATTCTAAAGTTTTAAAACTTATTCAAGATATAATTAAATCCACTTCTTTCAATTTGTTTACTTTTTTACACCAGCAATGGATAGTGATGCACAAATGTTACTAATGCTTGCGGGAAAATTTATGGTACTTTCGCTCTTTTTCTTATACCTTTTTCATAGTATATATTTATATCAGGCCATAATTATATATACATATATTTTCAACAGTGTGAATACAATATATTAGTATTAATTTAACTAATGTCGGGAGTATATTGGTTTGCATTGTTTATGGTACAATAATTTAAAATTGTTACAGAGAAATAGTACTTTTTCACAGCTGAACAAATATTAGTTGCCACTATGTCACTCAAGCAAGGGTGCCAGATCTAAATATTGAAATTTAACTACTGGGAGCTCTAGATCTACACCAGCAATAAACATTGCGACATTTATTGTGGTAAGCAATATAGAGACTACTGGAGCCCTTTATGACTGAAATATACATACTGGAGTCCTCCTAATGGCTCATTTTTTATTCTAATTTTTAATTTATTATAGCCTTATTTGGTTCGATGGCCAACTGAAGCCGTAATAATAGGTAATTTTTTGTGAAATGTTGAATCATATGGAGTTGTTAGTGACTCACACTGGGGTTACAATGGCAGCAGCAGTCCTTGCTGACTGGCAGGAATACAATAGGATAAACTATTTTGTATCATATGTAAAATTTTATGAATTATAAAAGTATTTAAAATACTAATAAATAATAATATTAAAGAAATTTCCCATAGAAAATGTACTTAATAAGCCCTTATTAAACAAAGGTTTTTATTAGTTTGGACATTACCTTGCAATATACACCTCGGTAAACGTCAAGCTCTGCTTTTCAGACTAAGTTTTTATATTTTGATAACCCACTTAAAAACTAATTTTCCTTAAAAATAGAAATTAGCTCCTTTATACCATAGACTAAAGGCTATACAAATGGCGTACTCTGTACATCAAAACCTTTTTCTGCTTTTTCGTAATCTGCTATGCTTTCTTTTCTGGGATACAAACGACGTGTCATTATTGTAATTAATTTATGTTTGAAATCAATTTATTAACATATATTTATATAATGCAGCAAATTTGTTTAAAAAATAAAAATATAGTGGATAAAATATGTAGAGTGCACACCAGGCCAAAGTAAGGGTAAATATCTTTAACCGCTTAACTGTTGGTTTAAGACCAAATGGCGCAATTGTTGAACAGAAAGTAAAATTATAATTTTAATTATTTAATAGTTTCTATTTTAATTTTTAAATTTGGTCAGAACATTAATCTACTTTTCTTCACACCATTCATTTTCCTTGCGAACTTGTTCTTCTTCGGCTGGAGTAAAATCATTTTTAATGTTAAACGTTTTGCGTATTTCCTCTGGAGTCTTTCCTTTAATCATATTTGCTACAGTTTTGCAAGTGACATCCAACAGTCCTTTTATATCTAAATAATTTGCAGCTAAGATCAATTCAAATAGTGTTCCTTGATCTACTTTTAGAAAATCGGCATCCCATGATGAAATGTCATCGGTGCGCTTTTCCTTATTTTCATCATCTTCTTGAGGTTGAGGATCATCTTTATGATAATTGGCCCAATGTAAAACCTTGCGTAAAATAGCAGAGTTTACGTTTGGTAATGGCACTACGGCATTTTCACCATCTTCCATGCCGCAATCATCCAACATGGTTTTTATTGTTCCCGAACATTTGGCTATTTGAACATCGGTGTCAAAAATCTCATCATCTGATGACTGCAACTTTATATTAGGCATTTTGATATATTATATTGTTGTACTGAATTTCTACAAATAGAATAAAAATAGTTCGTGATATCTATTTTTATATGATTAGCAAAATGGTGGTTAATAAACTATATGTATATTAATTTTTTTGTACAACAAACCAATGTTTGAATGGTTTTTGAATTGCTTATTTTCAGACATTATTTAATAATGTGCCATAAATCTTACCAGAAAAAAATTTTTATTACGAATTTTAGTTCACAAATATATTTTTCTCCAAAAATGTAGACGATAATTCTTTGTCGCAGAAAAACCAGCTTTTTGTGTTTTAACAGTGATGCCAAAATAATATTTGACACTATATTTTTGAAAGCAAAAAAAGGCAGCAAATTCACAGAGCTGTATTTTATAGGGATGCCAATATTTCAATTGTTAATGCACAGATATAGAAAATAGAGATGAAAAACATTTGATATATATATATATATAATAGGAAAAAGAAGAAAAATTATATGTTCACAATGTAGCTTACGACTTAAATAAATTTATATTAAATATATATCTTATTTCTGAAGTAGATTTTACTAGAATCACTAGAACCTTTAAAAAGCAGAGCTCAGGCGAATTGAGATTTATGTAATTCGCCTCGGTACATAATCTTCTAAGGCGAGTTCACTCATCAGCTGTTATTTATTAGTTGTTAAAATTATTTCCATTGAATCCATCATAAGCCCAAACACAAAAACATTCTTTAAAAATTTTAATAGATAACGAAATCATAATATTCCAAGGTCAGTTTGTACATTACTAAAAATATATTTAAAACGCTACTGGACAATCTACAGAAGACCAAGGAAAATTCAATACACAACCGCCCAGCTCTGTTGTGTGATTACTGCTTCGTAGGAACCACAATGGAAACAACCATACAGCCAAAAGTAGGATTGCAAACATTCCTCCAAAAAAGTAGGTAATTCTTTTGCACCTTAAAATATATTCGTAAATACATACATATATGAATTATATTAAATTTTTTTTATTTGACGAACCAAGATGTTTTGTGAATGAGCTTTGAATGGTTTCCGCTACAAGTAGCTATTTCTTCGAATGCCTCTAATAGAGCTTGATTCGAAGAGTATTTGCTAGACCGACATGAAATAGCTTGGGTATTTTTATTAAATGCTATTTTGTTCATATTAAAATAAAATTCATAACGAATACAAAAATTTATTATTTCCTTAGGTGTTGCTTACATTGCGGGGATTATATTAAACGCTAAGATTAATGTTTAACCGACAATTTAAAATTGGTTGTAACACTAAATTAATAGAGCGATTTTTAATATTGAAATATAACATGATATAAAAGGCGTTTTTTAATGCAGCGAATTGGTTTTAGTAAAGCAACTATATTTACAGAGACAATTCCTCTCATTATGACTATATTTGTACTCTTCTTTTTCCTTAGTTCTTTTGCAAAAACTGAAATGTGTGTAGCAATTGTACAGAAAAAGTTTTCTTTGCCAAAAAGTCGAAAAATTAATTAATGAAATAAAGTTAATACATTAAAAACCTTTGCACAGAAATTCGAGAGTATGAACTACAAAATATAATAAAACAAAAACTTGAAAATAACCCATATCTAGAGAAAAGTTAATAACCAAACTCTTTGTATGCCACAGTGTGACGACACAAAACAGCAAGAAGACAGACAGACGGACAAGTAGACAAAAGGACGGACACGACGGCATAGGCGTTAAACCTCAGCAGTAATCGTCAACGTCAAATGCAGCCGAAAAACAGCGACGTTAGTGTTGAGAATTCGCTCAGAAAAGCAGAAGAAAAAAATTCACTCTGCAGAAATACGTTTAAAGCCAGACATCGTTAAGTTATCGTTTGGCTTGTTTTCTTTGTGTGATTAAATAAGAAAAAAAAAACGGAAAATGTGCATTATCTCAAAATGAAGTATAAAAAGTTACCATTGTGAAAATTAGCAGTTTCACTAAGTATAGTTTGTATTCTACCAACATTTGTTGAAATGTGTAATTGAAAGAAGAGAAACAGCCAATACTGGAAGTAAATCATACGAGTTTTCATTAAAATATCGTAGATACTTAAGGATTTTTGGATTAGAGCTGATATTTCCTATTAAAAAAAGGTAAATTAGATACAAATTAGTAGTCAAGCTGATACTTAAAAAATCATTAATACTAAACTGACGCCGCCATTTTCATATGTATTTAATGAGCGTTTTTTGATTTTAATCGTGCGTCTTCTGCAAATTCGCCGTGGTGAAAAGAAACAGTGATATTTTATTGAGTGCTCAGAAATTGTAAATGATGAAAAGAGATAACCACTATATTACATTGTAATTTTTGTTGATTTTTTAGGGCTTTCTTTGTTCATTCTTCGTCTCTCGTTTTTTTTTTGTGTTAATGCACTCATTCTATTTGTGTTATATCTTATTAAAAAAAGTTTTTTTATGATTTGTGCAATCTTGTTTTTGATATCTAATAAGAGTGAGAGTCAGCTGAGTCCGTAAATATGGCTTCAATTAATTTAAAATGAACAATTATATGATATTATTCGCAATATATTTGAGTCATTGAATTACAATGAAATGGCAATAAATCGATAGGCAATCTGTGTACTGTAAAAATGTGAGAATAAATAAACGACAAAAGTAGAGATAAGGTAATATGTAATAATTATGCATTTATATAGTTTCGCTATAAGTTGGTTGGAAAATAAATTTTTCTTGTAAGATGTAATTTTGTGTTAGTTATCCCATTCTAATATGTGATGAAGCAGAAAAAAACTTACCTTGGTTAAATTTTTTTCTATGCCCTTAATTAATTATGAGCATCGCCGGATAACAGCTGATTCTTTATCAGAGTTGTGCCAGCTGGTATGGTGTATGTCTAAGATAATATTCCTTCATTCGTTGTTGCCACATGAGCAATTCACAAAATTTTTTTGACGATATAACAATTCTATTTTCTTATTCGTTTTAATAATTGTTTTGTAACATTAGGGGGCTATTGTCCAACAATATAAGAATAGAATGCCATTATCGTTTTGATATTATTACTCAGTGGAACGTTAATTAAATTTTTGTTTTTTCAGACTGCAATACATAATGGTTGTAGGTTCGCATCACAGCCGTCGTAGTGAAACTGCTAGTAAATACGGAAATTCTTCAGCGGCCGCCACTGCCACATGCACTACTAATTCCACATTAGGTAGTGTCACAGCCGCCAAACAAACCCACTCAATGTCTTCAAATGGTCATTATAACTCTCATAATGGCAGTACGAATAATGGTTATCTCCTGCCTCTTAGTGGTATCAATGGCTCGACATACAGCATTGTGTCGAGACTCTCCCAGTCGACCGGGATGACGCCAAAGGAATTATCTGAAAACGACGACTTAGCAACATCTCTTATATTAGATCCACACTTGGGATTCCAAACGCACAAAATGAACATACGCTATCGTCCACTAAAAGTGGATACTGCCCATCTGAAAGCCGTCGTAGATGAATTTATTCAAACTCAAAATTACGAGGTGGCTGTCAAGAAAATATTTAGCGGGCCTTGGTTGCCCAGAAGTTTCCGAAATAAAAATAAAATGTCGATTAAAAGACTGCATGATCACGTAGGTGTTTGTTTTACAAAAAACCGATAAATTTTTGATTTTTATTTGATAATTAAAGAAAACTATTTTCTATAATTTTAGATAATACGTTATTTAAGAGTGTTTGATAAGGATAGTGGTTTTGTTATAGAAGCCTGTTATCGTTATTCGCTAGAAGGGCAAAAAGGAGCCAAAATATGTGCCACAAAACGCTGGCAAAAAAACGATAAAATAGAATGCTTAGTAGGTTGCATTGCTGAGCTTAGCGAAGCGGAGGAGGCTGCATTACTGCATTCGGGCAAAAATGATTTTTCGGTCATGTACAGTTGCCGCAAAAATTGTGCTCAACTTTGGCTAGGACCAGCAGCGTATATAAATCATGATTGTCGTGCAAATTGCAAATTTGTAGCTACTGGAAGAGATACTGCCTGTGTTAAGGTTTTACGTGATATTGAAATTGGAGAAGAAATCACTTGTTTTTATGGAGAGGATTTCTTCGGTGATGGTAATTGCTACTGTGAATGCGAGACGTGTGAACGTAGAGGAACTGGAGCTTTTGCCGGTAAAACTGGTAATAACCAACTTGCTGGTGACCAAACTTTAAGTTTAGGACTAAACGGTGCATGTGTTGTAGGAGATGCAAACGCAAATGGTGGCTACCGGTTAAGAGAAACCGATAATCGTATCAACCGTATTAAAAGTCGTGCAAATTCAACGAATTCTACAAATACCGATCTCACAAATGGAGCTTTAAGTGACAACTCTTCAGGGAATATTAACACTGCAGCGAATCTTAATTGTACCAATAATAATCATATTAACAAAAAATTAGAAACTGGGTCACCGGAAAGTGTTAAGAAACATCCAACAGTTGTAGTTACCCCGCTTACTATGCAAGAATTACGACAAAAAGGCATGACAAAATATGATGCAGAAATGATTATGGCTAATACAATGCAACATACATCCCATCATTTACTTAATCATCATAATACACAACAACATTCTACCACTCAAACTGAAGATCTTGAAACACTGTCAAATCAAAATAAAAGTGTGGAAGGGACGCCTCGTAGTTGCCGTGAATCATTGAGAAAATCGTCTAGAGTGAACAGCACAAGCAGTACTATTTCTTCAGGATCTGCAGAAGATTTTGCCAGTTTAGGAAATGTTACTTCGAGGGGATCGTCTGCCAAAGCCGCAATGGCAGATGAACCTAAATCGGGAGCTGCCTCTACGACTTCTATTGCGTCATCTAGAAGAAACTTAAGAAAAACAGGAAATACAGGTACACTAACTAACAAAGGCGATATTTCTAATAAGACAACCCGCTCCAACTCAGGTTTAACAACTCGGCATACCCGTTCCACTGCAGCTGCAGCTCTTGGATTAAAATGTGAGAATCTTCTTTCTAATTTTCATGTTGAAGAAAATATAATTTCTGTTTCTGAATCAGATCCCGAACACACCGACTTAGAGTTGTCCGAAGACGGTACTGCGATTGTTCATCCTGTAAAACTGCCTATTGAAAAATGTGACGATCGCTTCCATTCCGATGAAAACTATCCTAATAAGCAAGAAAAACGATTAACACGCAAAGGCAGTTCTACAAGAACAAGAAGTTCTAGACACCAGCAATCTTCAATATTAGAAATGTCAACGGGTACAACAGAAACATTAACCTTATTGCCAGCGGCAGAAAATCCACATTGTAAACATACAAAAGTTCTAACGAACTGCAACATTAAGAATGCCAATTGTCAAATAAAATCCCAAAATCTACTGCAAACTGATCACAGCGATCACCACAATCAGAACACAAAGCGCAATGAAACTTCTGTAGGAAACTTGTCATCGTCAACCCAAGCTGCAACAACAACAGTATCAAATGTCCCTTCAAGTCAAGAAAATCTTGTTTTAAACGGTGAGAATAGGTCTAATAATGAGATGAAACTTTTTAATGGAAGTGTAGCTTACATGAAAAATGAAGAGGAGAGGAATGAGGAGGAAACTAGCTATAGTAAATCCAATGAGATTTTAGAGAGAAGCCATAATAATACTAAATTGATTAGTAGCCACAGTTATAAAAAGAATTTAATAGACTCTTTTGACGAGGTTGCTAATGGCAATAATATAGGTAGTAATGATAGTTACGACATTAAGAGTAGTCCAAGCCAAGATTTTAATGTTATTGAAGAACTTCCTTTGCAGCAACGTTTGAGACGTCCTGGAGGTCGTACTATTTATTCCCTAGAACCTGTGATATCTGACAAACCAACAACTGGTATAACGCTACGTAAACGTCATCTTACTATTAGTGATACTAATAGTTCTTGTAGCACAACGATTTCTAATAATGCAAGTACTTTATCTGCAAGTTCTACTACAAACTCTGGCTCCAATACACCTGCCACATTAGTTGAACCTTTGCTAAAAACCCCTGAAAGAAGACTAAAGCTTACTTTACGTATGAAGAGGTCACCAATTTTAGATGAGGTTATAGAATCAGGTACTAGTTTAAGTGATGAAAGTAGTAGCGTAACTGGTGGTTCTACCTGTAGTCGTTCATCTTCTCACTCTGAACCGGTAGAGTATGAAATATTGCGTATGGAAGGTATAACGGAAAATGGATTAGATTTTAGTCAAGAAATACCACATAAAAGAAAAAAACGACATAAATCAAAAGACCGTCACCATCATCACCACCGTAGGCATCATCGACGTAATCTTTCTACTATAGAGGAGATAGAACAGCAAAATAAAAGCTATGTATTAGAAGCCAAAGAAACAACACCCCCGCCTCCAATTAATTCAACAAACACTTCAATACTTCATACATTGACACCACAAAAGAAACGTTTACGTTTAATATTTGGAAACGAAACCCATACAATTGACATTCCACCCGCAACCTCAAGCTCTTTAAGTAGTGAAGCTCTGATTGAGGATTCCATTAATGGATCAGCTGCTTCGACTTCTCTAAACACATTTGTCAATGCGACTACACTTATTACCTCAGGAACTTCGTCGTTGTCATCTACCTCAGCGGTAAATATTCCATTATCCTCTTCTAAAGAACCGGCGGCATCTGTTTCACCGCCATTAATATCATCGGCTTCTGCATCCAATTCCTCTTTTGCTTCACCATGCAGTCTAGGTACGCAAGCCACTTTTTCATTAGATGAACAACCTAAAGAGCCTTTAAATCTATCAATGATATCCTCAGTCCGTTCTACAAACCTAAAAGTAGGAAATACATTTCATGCTTTGTCAGCAAAATTTTCTATTTCATCTTCATCATCTGCTGCCGCCTTAATACCGAACAATATCTCTGCTAACTTAAACTGTGCTACAGCTTCTTTAGCAGCCTCAGCTTCAGCAGCTTCTTCTATATTTTTATCACAATCCATACCGAAACACACATTCGGTTCTTGCGCACTTATTGCGCCATCATTTGCACGAAACATTGTAAACAATAATGTTCATTCTGTAGTCAATACGTCTCCATTACGTTTGCTAAATAGTACCACTACAACTTCTACAAATGTAAATTCAGTCTCACCTCATGCTGCCTCATCACTACCCATTAGCCTCACAGCTTCAGTTACCAATACAAATACCACTACAAGTTCTTCGTTGACAAAAAAAAGTACTGATCTCATTATGCATTGACCCTTGACTAAAAATGGTACTTCATTATTTATATAATGTTGAATGGAAAATAAACCTTGTCGCTTATACAAACTTACATACCAGTTTTGGGTTCCACTTTTGGCTCTTTTTTATAAACCTAAAATGCCATAAGTTTTACTGCAAATTGGATGGAAAACTGTCAGTTTTGTAGGTTTCACTAACTCACTAATTGGTGATGAAAGGATTTTAAAATACACAGCGTACCACACTGCGTGTTATGAATGCGCAAATGTGCAACCTCAAGGGTAATTTATATAAAAAGTCTCATACATACACATAATTTATATTCAATTAATTTTAACATTTGTATGAGTTAACTCCTCCCAATCGGCTGGACCGGAAGAAAATAAGCAGTTCTTAATATGTATTTTAGTGGGTTCCTTAATGATTTAGAATTTCTAATTCAGAACAGAAACGCTTAGTTAAATTTTTGTTTTTTCACTTGCATAGTAAAAAAAAAATTATTTTTTATTTACTCCATCTCTTCTCAGTTTTTTAAAGCTCTGCTTAAAGTTGGCTGCAGTAAATATAATGGTGAATATGTTTCGCTATATTAAAGTTCATTTATTTTTGCAGAAAATGTGACTATTCCGAATTTAAACCAGTAGGTGGCAAAAAAATACGAATTCTCGATATAACCGATAAAATATATTTTTTAAATATTCTACTCAGTTATAAAACTCTCCAGTATTAACTTTATTTAAAAAAAATAAATAATGGAGAAAAATAAAAAATTTTCTTTTCATTGTGGCGCTGCCGGTTGTAAAAAAAGCACTCGATTTTTATGGACTAATGGTGAAAAATATATACAAAAGTAAAAGAAAACGCTTAATAAAATTAGTTGCTTCGAAAATGTTTTTTTTTTCAATTTGGGGTAACACATTTCTTTACATCCTTTATTAACAAAAATGACGTGCAACTAATTTTATTGTTTAATTTAAGTATGTATGCCACCACAAATACAGTTTTGAACTATATTTTGCGTTTGTTTAAATTAAGAACACAAAACCCCGTTCCGCTATTCATCCATAATTATATATACATAAAAAAACGTTTAACTTTAGTTTTAAGATCAATGTATAGGCATTTTTTGAACAAGAATTCGTAATGAAAATTATATTACCCAAAGTAATTTTTATTTATTGTGATTTCCCTAGGTATATATATATATATATATATAATAAATTTTAATGAAAAATATTAATTAATTATAAAAGTAATAAATAAAATTACATAAAAAACGATAAACTGTTCGCCAATATATTTTATACAAAGGCAGATAAATTTATAATCATTTAACATACTTTGCAAAACAGCGCTTTAATTTTGAGTTTAGTAATTAATATTTTATTTATTAATTTTCAAAACCAAACTATCGCCTTATAATGTGACCTTTCTTTTACATATTTCTCCACACATTTCTCCTCTTTTTCTTTTTTTTATTTACAGATGGAACAGATTTTAAACAAAAATTTCTGAACAATATTTGTAATAAAAATAATTTAAATAGCAATAGTACATATGAAAAATACAACAAAAATAGCAAAACCAACAATATGACGGTCAAAAAATTTAAAATAAAAGTAAAACGAGTCCATAAGATGTACATTGATAATATTACAAAACAAAAGTAAAAACAAAAAAAAAAATACACAAAAATAAAAAAATATAATATAAAAATAACTACATACTTAGTATATTAATTACAACCACAAAACTTTAGCCGTTATAAAACAAATATGTAATTAAATGCTTATGGTCTTATACATAACGAAAGTTTTTTGCTTTATTTGTAAATGGTTTATTTAGCAAATTTTTCATGGAAATTTGTTTTTTAAACCTATGATAAATTAAAAATTTTTATTATGAAGGGCTGTTAATAAATTTCATGAAACAAAAAATACTATTATATAAAATAAAATAGTAATGTAAATAAATAAATAAAAAAAAAACTAGTTTTATTCTTTAATATCTATAATTACACTACATACTTGTATACGTATTATTATAAAGCAAAATGAAATAGAAATGTATATAATTAATTTTTATGTTTATCTATGCATATTTATTACTCAATTAAAGCAAAATTAAATATTGGCTTATTTTTTAGCTGTTTTAGTTAAAGAAAAGAACATCTAGCAAAATTTTCTTAATTTTTATTTAGATTATCTCTACTTGTGTTTATTAGAATTATTTTCTAAGTTATTATTTTAGTGTAATTTACAAAAAAAAAAATTGCCTACAAATTAGTTTTTAATTATTTTTTGTTAATTTTTTTTTTTAATAAATAAAATTATTTTATTTTATATGTATGTATGTAATTAGAAACGTTTTAGTTTTTTTATTTTGCTAATATTTTCTTATATGGCTTTCATTGTGGTCCAGAGTATTTCTGAGGTAGTGCTTAAACAATTAACATCAAAAAAGTAAGCAAATGCATTTCTACAAATTTGAGGTAGTTTAGCTGCTAAGGCTGTTAATAAAAGTAAATTTCTTGTAATCGTTCTCATCTAATAATGCATTTGTTGTTTGTTTGCTATTCGCAATTGATTCCTGTCTAGACCTGGGTGTTCTCTGCAGGCAAGCCTAGAAGCTTCGCGGGTTTGTGTTGTTTAAAAAAATAATTCTTCCACTGAACTTGTCACTCAATGGGATTTAAAATAAACACAATCCATATTTTTTCAAATAGTTTCGCAACCAAATGCACCCCAGCAATAAAAGAAAATCATGGTCTCTTTTAAAATTAAAGTATGTAATTATAATTTATAAACATAAAATTTGCTTATTACAAAGTTGTGGTATTTCAGAAATAAAATTTTTAAATGTAATTGAGAAATTTATTTATTTATTTATTATTACTAACAGTTTAATTACAAATTAAGTGTTAGTATTTAAAGAGCAATAGCATCATAGGCCTTCAGCTCTGTCAAAATAGTTATTACATAAGATATACATATAAATTAATGTGAATTAGATATTGTCATATAGATTAATTTGTTTTAGAAAGCGGGCTATTAATTGTATGTTAGTTTTAGAGGGTGTTGATAGATAGGTTTTTGGGTCGTTGTTTTTAAAAATTTGAATACGTGTAGAGTTATATTGTTGACATTCGATGAGAAAGTGAAATGGGTGTGAGTTATCAATGCAGTCGCAATAGGTTGGAATGTCCATATTAAGTAAGTGTCCGTGACTAAGTCTAGTGTAGCCAAGTCTGAGTCTGAAGAACTTTACCATGTCATTTCTGTTGATGGGAGCTGATACAAGATCATTTATAGTGTTGCGGTTGCTGTTTATAGATTTGTACCACGAGGAGGTCTTTTCATATAATAAGTCCTTACAGATTCTGTTAAAATTGGTGAAAATGAACTTGTTTATGTCATTGCGATCGAAATTAGGACAAGTGAGGGTAGGGGATATTGCTGCGCTTTTTGCGGTTATATCAGCCAAATCATTACCTTTTATGTTTTGGTGGCCTGGGATCCAGAAAATTTTGATTTTTGGATATTTTTCTATAATGACGTTCCTGATATGCTTTGCGTATATATTGTTGTTTGAGGTATTCATGATGGATTTTATTGATGAAAGAGAGTCGGTACATATAACGAACCTACCAACTTGCGTTCTAACGTGGCTTATTGCCTCATAAATGGCAATTAATTCTGCTATGTAGATAGAGCTGTAGGCGACTAAAATATATTTTTTGATTACTTTGTTTTCTGTAGTAACACTAAATGATACTGAGTAGCTACTTTTTGAACCATCAGTATAAATGAATTTGTGTGACTTAAATTTAGTTTTAATTTCGCTAAAGAGAGCTTGAAATTCGGAAGAACTAGTATGTGATCTATTAAATTTTGTCATTGAAGTGTCAAATGCGTTCTTATTCAGAGTCCAAGGAGGTTGTTCAGATACTCTTAGTTGCGGACTAATCTTGATAGGGATGTTCAACGAGTGACAGGTTTGTATAACAGTATGTAAAGCAGACGGAATTCTTGGTGTTTTCTTTGATCGATGCAACTTGTTCGCTATCTGCTTAAGGGGAGTCGAGTTATCGTATGCAATTGTATTAAACAGTTTCGTTGTCAAAATATCTCTCTGTGACGTCAGTGGTAGGATATTGGATTCGAATAGTAAATTATTAATAGAGGTGGTGCGGAATGCTCCTAAAGCAAACCGTATTGCAGCGTTTACAATAGTTTCAATTTTTCTTAATTGAGTTTTGGGCGCATAGCCATAAATAGGCAGAAGATAATTTATTTTCGATAAGATAATTGACCTCACAATGGATACAAGTGTTTTAGAGTTGCAGTTAAACTTAAAACTGGACAAGCATTTAATAATATTAAGCCGAGTAGTTAGAGAAGAGCATACAAAGGAGATATGATCACTCCAAGTATATCTTTTGTTTATATGGAGACCAAGTAATTTGAGGGAATTTACTTGCTGTATACTAATGTTGCCTGCATTAATTTTACATTGACAGTTTTTCTTTCTGCAGATGTGCAGATATTTACATTTCGTGCGAGATAATATCGCTCCAGTTGATTGGCACCAATTATCAATATTTCCAAAAAGATTGTTTAGGTGTAGAACCGGATTTTTGCTTTTCGATTTTATGATAACATTAATATCATCTGCATATGCAGAGAGGGTTATGCCTCTAAATACAGATATTAAGTGATACAGTTTGTTGAACGCTATAAGGAACAATATAACAGAAATGGGTGAGCCCTGTGGGATTCCATTCTGCAGAGGTAGCTGGGAGGAATGTCGGTTGCCAATTCTTACCATAATTTTCCTATTTGACATAAAGTTATATATGTATTTAATAATTTTCGGACCTACTTTCCACTCAGTGAGCTGATCTAATACGGAGTGTATACCTATCCTATCAAATGCCTGCATAAAATCGAGTGATATAACCGTAACATGTTTTCGTAAAGATAGGGCACTCGCAATCTGGTAGTCGACATAAAGCAGACTATCAGTTGTCGACTTTCCCTGTTTAAACCCAAATTGATGGTTATTAAGTAGTTTGTTAGACCGTACAAACCACCATAACCGGTTGGCTATAATCTTATCAAGGATCTTAGATATACACGGATTTAGAGATATCGGTCTGTAAGATTCAACTGCTGACTTGTCAGAGCGTGGTTTGAGTATAGGTATAATTACACTAGTTCTGTAAGATTGTGGGATATAGTTGGAAAATATATTTTTAAACTGTTCTACTACTCTCTTTTTCATATGCATGGGTAACATCTTAATCATAGGATATGAGATTCTGTCCAGCCCTGGTGTCTTACCTTTAAGTCTTTGTAATACTGAATCAAATTCAAAAAGGGAAATATCATCCTCCATTTTAGCAGCATTTTTGCATGCTACGGAGATAGGTGGTCCTGATTGATAAACATTTTTTCGAGAACGGAAGGTAGTATTGAAGTTGTTATCCCTAGCATTGTCGGACCAAAACTTAGCAAATTCATCCGCTATATTTTTGTTATTAGTTATGTTGATATTTGGGTCAGTAATACTGCATATACAGTGAATTTTGTAACTTGATTTGTAGCCCGTGAGTGTTTTTATATTATACCACAGTTTATCCGTTGGAGTTGATGGGGTTATGGAAGACGTAAAGTCATTTAAAGACTTTCTTTTTGACAGTTTGATCTCTCTTTTAAAGCGTGCATTATTCTTTTTATAACTTAACAAGTTAAACTGATTCATATTTTTCTTAAATACGTGCCACGACTTATTCTTTATTTGTTTAAGGTCTTGCAAATTTTTGTTCCACCACGGTACTAAATTTGTACTATAGTTTTTAGTTTGTGGTATAGATACGTTAGCCGATTGCAAAATTATTTTAGATATGTTAGAACTTTCCTTATTTATATTGTCACTTTTTCGTAGTTTGTCATTGTATTTGAGACAATTTATTTGATATTTGTCCCAATTTGCATCTTTTATTTTAAATTTCGGTACAAAGCTGTCAGATACGCCAGATGCTGAAAAAATATTTAATATTATGGGGAAGTGATCACTTCCAGAGAGACTATTTTCGGCTTTCCATACGATGTGTGGAGCCAGAACAGGGGAACAAAACGATAAATCTATGTTCGAAAAAGTTCCATGTGTGTTAAGGTGTGTTGGTGAGGTGTCATTTAATAGAACAAAGTTTGAGTCAGTAATAAATTTGGAGAGTATAATACCTTTTTTGTTGTTAGTGCGAGCACCCCAACTTACATGTGATCCGTTAAAGTCACCAGTTATTAGGCAAGGCGAGCCTACATCGGTAAATACATTCTCTAGATTGTTTATATTAAAGTCCCTACTTGGGGCTATGTAAGAATTTATAATATTGAATTTTATTTTTGAGCGAATAGATAACCTCAGGCTATCGAAATCGTTCGCAACATTGATTTGATGATGATCGAGTGAGTTGTGGATTAGAATGGCTACGCCACCATAACGTGTCACTGATGAGTTATAATGGTAGAAAGAATAGTTTATAGGTATTGGAATATTGGGGAAATTGTGAATGTGTGTCTCTTGTAGTGCGATAACCCTGGGTTTATATTGTTTTATGAGCATCTGTAACTCACAAT
Source organism: Thelaira solivaga (assembly GCA_947397855.1). Lineage (NCBI taxonomy): Eukaryota > Metazoa > Arthropoda > Insecta > Diptera > Tachinidae > Thelaira > Thelaira solivaga. Next base: position 65,930,604 of record OX377612.1, on the reverse strand, counting down.
AGTTGTTAACGTATCCGTTTATATTCCACTGAACCACTATGAGTGTCATTGGAAAAACGATTTGATAAAAGTATTAAAGGTTGTGGTTGCTTTGTGTCTATTTAACGGTTTGTGAGTTATTTCTTTGGGGTTGGGGATTGGGCAGTTTGTTATTATGTCAAAGGTAAGTATATAGTTTTTGGTTATGGTTATTGAACGTTTGTAAATGTATAATTTTTGATATTTACAATGAACTAGATAGTTAAAATAGGTTAATATATAAAGTGCTAATATTTTTAATATTTTGACCATTTTGCACGACATCGTAGCCTGATTTGAAAGTAATATATCAAACGGGCGACAATGTCGAGCTAAAGGGTAAAGATGTGAAAATATTTCATATTTATTTGATTTATAATTCCATCTTAGTTCCATCATCCTCGTTTTTAGTTTTTTTCTTGGGTATTGGCGTTGTTTTAGCAGTTTTAGCAGCGGCTTTTTCTTTGCTTTTTAGTCGATTTGACGTAGATTTGGGAAAAATTTTTATAATTTTTTTTCCTTTGCCGGAGGATGTTTGGGGTAGCAAATCAGATTCAGAATCGGATAGTGAGTCGTAGCTATTTGGTTTAGTACTGATGTGTTTGGTTGTTAGGTTTGTAGGAGTAAATTCTGTCACTTTTTGTGTCTGGACAGTGCTGTTTTGGGTATTTGATTGGAGTTTATTATTAATGTTAGCGATTGATGAATATAAAGACCCATCATGTTGATGTCTTTCATTATAAATCTTATAGGCTGTTTTGTTATCTACTTTCTCAATTGTCTTAATAGCTTGTAGTTCTTTATGCTTAATAAACATGGGGCATTTTTTATCTTTTGATGAATGTTTGTTGTCGTCTACTTTATTTCTTATGCAATTAATACATTTCGATGCATTTAAGCAGTCTTCATCGGAATCTGGGCTTAAGTGAAATTCATCTGCACAATTATAGCAAATTTTTTGGTTTTTACAAAACTTTGCAATATGGCCAAAATGTTGGCAATTATTGCATTTAATTGGTAATGGTATGTAAGGGCGAACATTTATCTTTTGATAACCAATTTTTATATCACTAGGCAGCGTAGATGATGAAAATGTTAGTATGGTGAGTCCAGATTCGATACTATTGCTGTTTACAAATTTCATTATTTTTTTTACTTCACAGACATTTTGATCAGTAAGTTCACTCAATATTTCGCTTTGTGGTATACCTCTTAAATCATTGCTGTAGATAACACCTTTAGTTTGGTTGAGAGCTTTATATTCTGTTACTTCAATCGTTATTGAGTCAGAGAGAGCAGTGAGTGTTGATAGTTTATTTGCTTGAACATAATTTTTTGCTTTAATTAATATACTTCCACTCATCAGTTTTTTACATTCTTCAACTTCACCATTACAAGTATAATCGATTGCTTTTTTTAACAGAAAAGGGGAAACATTTGTGAGAGATTCAGTGCTGTTAGTTCTAGACATAATTAAAAATATAGATCCAGGTTGAGAGAAATTCAGAGATTTTGTTTTATCCCATTTTAGAAAGGGAGATAATTTACTGCTTGGTGATAGATTGTCAGGAGGTTTATTCATAGTTATTTTGTTTTATTTTCTTATATTTTCTTATATATATATTATGCTTTTTTATTTTTGGATGTAATCAGATAAAGATTATAATCACTAATTAATATCAGCGAAGATTGTGATTAGCCAGACGTCAGCTAATAAAGGAGCTTTGAGTCGAATTGAAGACTATAAATTAGTCCTTTATATTTTAATAAATTAAAAATTATAGATATTAATTTTTAGTTTTTAAAATTTTATTTTTTCTTTCACAAAAAATATCCGTTTATTTTGACAACAAAATCGAAACTAATTGAGAAATTAACAAAAGTAATTAAAAGATTTTAGTAACCTAAAATTTAGTGTTTAATAAATTTTAAAGGTGAAAGTAAAGCCTATAGTAACTAATGGCCATACTTTTGGAAATCCCACTCTCTATTATCCAAAGGGCAAACCTGACGCGTCTTCAGCCACCGCGAAATGCAATGAAAATGGAAAGCGTGATTACAAACTCCCCAGGCAACAGTACACTCTTCACTTGTGGCTGATGCTTGATTAGCTTGACATTCAATACACAAATCCATAATGTGATTACGGCAGATGGCACAGTTATCGACCACAATATCTGAAATTTAAAATATTGATTGGAACAAAATTTTGTGTATTAAAGACATCGCTCATTTACTGCACAACTGTCCGATGAATTTGAACTGTTGCTATTGTTAATAACTTGGAGTTGCAGCTATGGTAGTGTTCCCGTAAATGAGCGAAATTTTTCATTGCAATTTAAAGGTTAGGTTAAAATTTTTTAAAAAAATGAAAAGTATTTATCTTACCCCAAGCCCAGAGTGCCACGGCATTCCACTGTAAAAATAAAAAATTCAAGAATATAAAACAACCTTTTAAATGAATGTGGATTGAGTGATACGTACCTTTTTTACTTCAAAACGCTTCTTTTCGCCTTTGCTGCTAGATGAAGGCATCTCAAATTCTTCTTCATCGACTTCCATTTCTACAACTAAAGTATTTTATTAGATATAAGAAACTTTTCAAATATGTGCTACAAATTTTTAATTACAGTACTTTTTGCGGCCTTTGTTTAGTTTTCAATGAAATGTTATAAACTTTTTCTGAAAAATCAAAGCGATGAGTTGAACAAGTACTCAGTACTCTTCAACGAGTATGCAAGCGACCAGAGTACATAGCCGGTGATAAATAATAATAGATGTCACGAAAACACCATTGAAAATTTATATATCACAATGTTTTACGTGTCTTAAAGGAATACTTGTGATTCAATTTGGGCACCGATAATATACAAATTAATCAATTTGTTTCGCTTTAATAAATACCAAAATTTAAAAAAAAAAAAAAAACAGTGATCTGAAATAAAATGTGGCATCCCTATAATGTACTTAGCTAAACAGATGTTTGAAAGTATGTACACAAACCCACACACACTACAGGTACAAAACAAGATCCACACTTTGCTACCGTAAATACATTCTTTATTTTCAATTTTGATAAATGTTTTTTTTTGGCAAATTTAGGAATCCTTTAAAAATTTTAATATTTGCACAAGCTAAATTTGTGGTGAATTATTGTTCTATTTCTAATGTATTAAATTCAATTTATTTTATTACAGAGAAATCATAGTAACGCAACCGGCACTATTAGCCCTATGAAGTTTCTTAACCAAACCGAAGCTACTAATGTAGACCTAGAGCTATTCAATGTCTATAAGTTCAGTGTTGACCAGCTTATGGAATTGGCGGGCTTAAGTTGTGCTCACGCTATTGCGAAATGTTTTGATGCGTGTAAACACAAACGTGTTTTGGTTTGTTGTGGTCCTGGTAATAATGGAGGTGATGGTTTGGTCTGTGCCCGTCATTTGTCTCTATTGGGTTATTGCCCACATGTCTATTATCCAAAACCAACACCAAACCCTCTATATGAAAATTTAACACATCAGTGTAAAAGCATGAACATAGAATTTATAACATCATGTCCATTAGAGGATAAGGTAGACTCTTCATATGATCTGATTGTTGATGCATTATTCGGCTTCAGTTTTAAACCTCCTGTGAGAGAAACTTTTGTTCCTATCGTCAAAGTGTTAAAAAAAACTAAAGTTCCAATTGCAAGGTTTGTAGAAACAATTTTCTCAAGAGTTGAATTATTAGTCAATTATTTATAAAGTAATTGTGTCCAATATTTCAAGGAATCTTTATCCGATTAAAATTTGAAAAAAGATAATTTTATTTAATATTAAAAATTTCACAAAAGTATGAATTATTCCTTCTTTTATATATTGTAGCATTGACATTCCTAGTGGGTGGCATGTGGAGGATGGTAAAACTGAAGGTAATGATTTGGATCCCACTTTACTAATTTCTTTAACTGCTCCCAAATTGTGTGCAAAAAACTTTAAGGGACAATTTCATTACTTAGGTGGCAGATTTGTGCCGCCAGATCTTGAAGCCAAATATGAACTAAATTTGCCCAATTACCCAGGTACTGAAACATGCTTGCAGTTATAAAATTGTTATTTTTATTTTGTTTCTTTAAATATACTCGTTTATATTAATTACACTGAAAAAACTTTTTTTTTATAAATTTACTAAACCTAAAAATAAATTTTCGTTATTTATACAAGCGATTGTAATGCTTTCTACGTCTATCTTCTTCAAAAGTATTGTTGCGAGCCCATTCTTTCAGGTTACCTTTTGAACGTAACATTGCCGATTTGGAATCAACATCGCGCAAAGCGAAAGGTGAGAAACCAGCAATGTAGTCTTCGTTTAAAGCATTGGTTTTAGTTTTAGCTACACGCGAAGGCATTTGACGTGGTATTGGTTGATCTTCAAATAATATAGGGTTACGCGAATGTTTTCCACCCTTGAATCGTGGAAGGCTTTGATTTTTATATTTTGCCGTTAAAGGTCGTCTGGTGTTTATGTGTATGACCTGCTTACCATTCTCATCCAAACTAACGGCTACTCTCTTTAAAGTTTTATTGCCACAGTTGGGGCAGAAAACTTTTGTCATTATGGAAGTAGTTTTGAAGCAAGCGTAACACCGCAAAATGTATGTGCGTAAATGTTTTATTATGCGCCCATTTAAGGCGGCTATGTTAAGGTTCATTTGTTTTAAAGTGTTTTGCACAGCAAAATCTGTAGACATACAGGCAACTTCGGGTATTATATCAGCCTCTATTTTGCCTTCCATACACTTTTTCACTTTTTTAATATTCGAAGGTGTAATCCAAGCGCCATCATCTTGGTCTTCGTCATTTGCTGATTTGGCAGAGTCGCCTACATTAACATCTTGTCTCTCATCACTATCTTCTGAAGCTATGGAGTCCGAATCGCTTTGATTTTCTTCTTTTTGTGGCACTAATAAATCACAAATTGTGTCATCTTCGGCAGCTTCGCATTTTAATTTCTCGAAAAGTTCTTCAAGCTCTTCTTGTGTCACTTCGGGCACATCTTGCTTTTCGTCGGGATTTTGCAATTGCTTTTCAATGGAAGCTTTAACGTTATCAACTTGAGTATCATTTTGCTGTTCACATTCATCAAGGTTTTCCGCATTATCACACTCCTCACCATTCTCATCGTCATCATTTTCCGACTCATCAGAAGACTTACCGTTACTATACCATCCGGGTAATTTTGTATTATCTTGGAATTCTTCAGGCTTCTCTTTTGATGATACAATTTTTCCAACAACCGGCTCAGTTCTAAGATGAGAGGTACCTACCAACTCTGCTTCCAATTCATAGGTCAAAGCTATTACTTTTATGTCTATACCAGATAGGGAGGCATAATCGCCAGTCTTTTTGGCAAACTCTACACAATGTTTAACACATTCGGCACGGGGTTCTCTAACTTGCAGATCATAGGGCAATACGCAAAGACGTCTTATTTGCCTTTTGTGACGCACCTCCTCAATTACATCTGGCACGGTCAATACGTTTTCACAAACCTCCTAAAAAGAATCGCACACTAACTTGTAAGCACTATTGCTTGTACAAAGTTTTCAAAAACTTACATTAAGTTGCACTGCATTAATAAAGGCAGTAGTATCTGCTATTAAGTACTTAATTTTCTTTTTAGATTCCGTCATATTTGTCGTGGACTTTTGTCTTAAAAAAAATTAAAATTTATGTACTTCTGCATACACGTGCTGTTTTTCTTTTGATAAATTAAGTTATGGCTGCCGTGTTTTATAGTTATATGTGAAAAATGGGGAAAACTCCGAAAAATGTATTTATGCTTGAAATGTGATTTATTTTTATTTGTTAAAAAAAAGCAAAAAGTTTTCCATTTATTTTATTATTTAAATTTAAATAAATTTGTACTGCTGCATAAAAACAAAATTTTAAATCTTACAAATTTTTAATTGCTTCAACCAATAAAATAATCTGGCATTACCATTAACAAAGATATGTCAAAGTGCAACAAAGCATAACGTCAAATAACTATTATTTTATTAAAAGGAATAGAAAACAAAAGACATCAAGTGACAAAACAACAGACATTTTTAATTTTTTATTAAAAACTAAATTAAATAGCAAAAACAATATTTAATTGCAAAAAGAAACTATAATTTTAAAATTTCAATTATGTATACATACTAATATTGCGGACATGAGGATTTAAATTGTTGTAGGAGAGAAAAATTTAAATACATACTTTGGAATCTCATTAATAGAAGTGCGAGAGCTTGTATCTAATGACAAAAATTTCTAAATAAAACTACGCAAAAACTAATTAGAACAGTTAATTAATATAAAAGTAGTATAAAGCTTAAGCTAATTCTATTACGCTATAACATAATCTGGGGCTTAATTACCTCCAAAAAAAAAAGTAAGAGCTAGTAAGGCACTTGTCAAAGAATGGTTGAACCAATTTTTGATTATCAGTTTCGCTTGATTCTAATCGGAGACAGCACAGTGGGCAAGAGTTCTTTACTCAAATTCTTTACAGATGGAAAATTTGCAGAGGCAAGTAGTAATGTTTACTGAATATGCAAATATTTGCATGAATGCATATGTAATTATCATTAAAACTCTAATTATGTAATAATACATACTTACAAATTGACTTTGAATTGTGAAAACAATGGATGCTGGAAATTAGATTTGTTTAATATTGATAGCAATTTTGTTTGAAATTTGTTATTTTAAAGCTTGATTGCTTGATTTTGAATCTTTGTTTCTTAGAGAATTAAAAAGCATTAATGGAAAAAAGATAATTGAAAAATTTTGATTCTATAAAAATGTAATAAATTTACAACTACAAAGTAATAACTGTATTTTGTCTAATATGTACCTACTTTTAGGGTAAACCACAAAATATTTCAATGTTCTTGGTGACTGATTTGAATTTTTGCTAGATTCGTTTATTATTTATATTAAATTAGCATTCATATTTATAGTATTACAGTTGTAGTGAAATATTGATTGTGTATATGTATGAAAATGTATTTTTATATCATTATTTTTAGCTATCTGACCCAACTGTTGGTGTTGATTTCTTTGCTCGCTTAATTGAAATGAAGGATGGTACACAAATTAAACTTCAACTATGGGATACCGCTGGTCAAGAACGTTTTCGTTCGATAACGAAATCCTACTATCGGAATTCTGTTGGTGTTCTGCTGGTCTATGATATATCAAATCATGCTAGCTTTGAACATATACCCTTATGGATGATGGAAGCACAACGACACATTGAGCCACATCGTCCTGTTTTTGCACTAGTTGGCTGTAAGTTAGATTTGGTCAATGCTGGAGGACGGCGTGAAGTAACATTCGAAGAAGCTCAAGCATTTTCTAAACAGCATGGCTTGCATTTTGTTGAAACCTCTGCACGTTCGGGTGACAATGTAGAAGAAGCATTTCGTATGGTAACACAAGAAGTTTATGCTCGTATACGTTCTGGAGAATATAAAGTTGAAGATGGGTGGGATGGCATTAAGACTGGTTTTCCACGGCCCAACAGTCTCGACTTTAATTTAGTAGTGGCAGAACCGGAGAAATCATCTTGTTGTTGATTTATTTGTTGTTTGGACTATTTTTAATGAATAATTAAATAAGTACATACAGTCTACTGTCCATAGTCCGAGGTATATTAGTTTGAATTTATCGACAATTTTGCAGATTTTATTTTTATGTTTGTTGTTGCTATTATTGAGAATGTTAAGCATAAGATATATCAAAGTTAATGCAACAACTGTAGCTTAATTTTTCGATTGAACTTCCGCACTCACAAATAATTTAACATTTTTTAATCCTTCAGTTAACGACAGTCGACTGTAAATACTAGAAATTTGTATACATAATTGCACGGTAATATTAAGATATTTTGAATACATAATACAATTTTTGTTTAAGGTTTAAGTATTTCTTATTGTCATTTTTTATGTTTACAAATTTTATGATTTTAATTTTATTTTACTATATAGGCATTAGTTTTTCTTAATTTTGTAAGTTGTTATTTTGCGTTTTACATTTTAGTAAGAAATATAAAAATGAAAAAGATTCTAAACTTAATATTTTCAGTTAATTATAGTTACTGATACAAATAAAAAGTACATTATATTTTATATTAAATGAAAAATACCAATGATTATATCTACCTTATAAAAACAGTTTTTTTTTTTAAATAATATATATATATTAAAAATTAAAATTAACTATTCGTGTTTAAGTTATTTTATTTAGTTAATTTCGATGTTTATATTTATGTATTTTCAGAAGTTATAGTTTAAAATATGTAAATGCCAACTGCTGTGTTGTAAATTTCACCGATTAGAACTACAATTATCCATTCTTTCGTCAAAAGTGTTGCAAATTGTTGGTTATATTCCAGTAATGCTGTAGCCCACACTTACACCACAGTTGTTAGTAATATGTTACGTTAAAATCCAACACTTTTAAATGTCATTAAATGTTCCTTTGAATATTGTAACTTCTTTGTAGCTATTAAAACAGAAAAGCTAAAAAAAAGTAAAGAAGAAATATATAAATTTTTAACTTTTCCCTTAAAGTTTAAGCCTGAAAGCAGGGTGTGAGTAAACCAGGTGGTACTGAGACGCCAGCTTAATGATTTTTTGGGTTGATTGAGTGGAAAAAATTTTGTGTTCCGCTCTAGCACACTTCTTGATATCAACCACCAGAAATAACTTTTGACAGAAAGGACCGCAAAAGCAATAACAAAATATATGGGCTTTTTGTAATGTTGTTATTTTTGTATTCTTACTTATGTGTGTCAGTGTGTAATCTGTTAACGGTAAAAAGCTTTTTCATTATTTAAATATTTTTAAGTGAATAAGTTTTTTCTTTTAAGCGATAAAAAAACGTTTCTCTCCAAAAACATTCAAATCGATTGAAAACTGATGTTGTTAATTTATTTATGTTAAAAACAAAAACAAATTTTCGTTTTTTTTATTATTGTTTTTTATAATAAAATTGTTAGCGGGTAACCCTTCATAAGCGGCAAAAGAAATTTTTTTTATATACTCAAGTGTTAATTTATATAGATTTTTTTTTTAAAAATCAATCATGCCAATTACGAATATTCCCAAGGATTATTTCTCTGGGAGAATTTTGGTTTTTGGGAGAAATTTCCCTAAATCAGATAACTTGCCATGTTAAAAAAGGCGAGAAATTTTGTTTATAATAAGAGGAAAGGGAAAAGTTAAAAAACTCCCGGGGAATTTTTATTCATAATTCATTTTCTGTTTGTTTGCTAAGCAAATTTTTGTTTTCCAATGGTACATAGCTTCTCTATACTTCAAGGAAGGTCGACATATTCTTTTTAACCAACTACGCCTATTTTTACGCCCACTTTTTAACGATTTTCATTAGCCAATGTTCCAAAAGAGGTGTGAACGTACTTAATTTAAGCCAGAAATTATGCTTTGAAATATTTTATTTTCCACTTTGGCTGTGATAATAATCTTAGCACAATCATGAACCACCTTATGAAGTAGTAAATGGTTATAGATATTTATTTGGATGTGATTTCTCTAAAAATTGGTACATACCTCTCTAAGGATACTGACTCACGTAAGAAAGCACAAGTTTTTGCTAAAAAAGTGTTTTATTGAATATAAAAGCACAGCAAAAATGTATGAATGAAAGTTACATAAATTTTGTTTTAGTTTATAAAAAAGCTTTTTGCCGGCAATAAAATACATGCGAAAAACATAATTAAAAAAATTTTAAATATTAATATTATTTAATATTAATCCAGCTTAAGATCTCAAAAATTTTTATTTAAATTTTCCAATATAATTATAATAAAAATAAATTTCCCTGAGGAAGACTTTCAAAAGAAAGTGGAAATATTGGAAAATTTAAATAAAAACAATTTTTGAGATCTTAAGCTTGATTAATATTAAATAATAATAAATTTATAAGATCGAATAATTTACTAAAATTATTAAAATATTATTTTATTTAAGCCAGTCCTACAATTTACACTAGACCATTTTAAGTAAAGTAGCAGTGTGTTGTTTTAAATACGAGTATATTTTTAAGAAATTTTTTGGCAAAACGTTATCACCTAACTAATTCATAAATATTTGTGTGCTTCTCTATACATACATGCATATCGTAATATGTTTTCCAAATTAAAAAAAAATTTTTTAGTTAAAGCTTTAATTTAAGAATTTTATTTTTAATTTTAGAATTAAAAAATTGACACGGTACATTATAATACATCAAAAAATGAATGTCAACTTTTGCTCACTTAGGGCTTTTTTGAAAACATGGATTTTTATTGTTATTTACTTAAGAAAACTATTTAATTTTTATTAGCATACATTTTTTTATGGTTTTGTTTGTTTACTTTAAGCAATTTTAATCATTTTCTTACTTAATTTGTAAATAAATAAAATTAAATTGAAACTGAATTGTCAAGGACGTTGTTGTTCTTTACTCTTTTTTAATTTTTTCATTGGGGTGCCGAAAACGAAATTCTATATCTACTTTTGCACCAAAAGCAAAAAAAAAATTTTGTTTTAGAAATTATCAATTACACAAATTAGAATTGGTTTAAGTCTATCACCATTTTTTTAACAGCATAAATCGACGAAGACAAGGCAATAAATCAGCTGAAAACATGCAGGATATAGGTAGAAATCGAATTTATATTTATGGGTTTTTGCACTGACCACAAGGACCACCGTTAATTGTATTTTTTTTTTGTTAAATTACGTTTCACTGTTTAGCAAATATTTATAATTCACTACAAAGGGCCAGAAAAAAATTTGTTTTGTGGCGCCTAAGATTTCATAACCAATTTGTAAGTTCCAAGCACATTGAATTACTTTTTTAGTTATACTTGTTTAATCCTAGTTCTCGAGAAAAAAGAGTAGGTTACGCCATATAATTTGCAATAACTGGAGAATTATTTTTCTGATTAAGCTTACAAAAAGGATTTTATATAAAACTAGCTGTTTTTTACCCGGTCTCGCCCGGTTTTCATGTTAAGTATATGGGGGACCTTTCTTTGAGTGTTGAGTGTTTAGAATTGATACATTTTACTTATGTATGTTAGAGCCTTCGAAGTACAACATTTTAGGTTTTTTGTTGCGAGTAGCCGGCTTATAACTAATTATTGTGACATAACGATATTAGTTGGACATATGGTATCCTGAAGTTTTTTATAGATATTAATATGTTCTTTAATATTGTACAACATACTTTTGTTCTATCATCAATAGAATTGTGATTTCCGCAGCGCATGCGACGAAAGACGTTTTAGGGCACTTTTTTTACACCTTGGGTTACGTTACTTAAGTTTTAGTAAGGATCTCTAATCTTTTCTAGCAATAATTATAGCCTATGTTACTCATGGTGAATGGAGGTTTCCAATGTTAAAAGAATTTTTGAAATCGCCAGAGTAGTTTTTGACTTTATTTATTACAAACATAAACATACACAAAAATACAAATTTTTCCTCTTTATAATATTAGTATAGATAACCTTTAAATTATGTGATTATCAACTTGTTACTAGTCTTAAAGTTTCTGAGATATTTCTAAAAGTTTTGTTAAAAAAATAACAAAACTTAAAAAAAAAAATTTATTAAAAATCTAAAATAAATAAAATCTTAAATTTTGTTCTTGATTCTAAGACCTGCAAAGGTTGCAAGTAATATAAGTAATAGTTCAATAAAATCTATTAATAAGTTGTAAACTTATTCACAATTTGGTGGTAGCACCCAACAAGATTACGCCCTGCGCATGAGTTGCCGTTAAATGACGTCGATTGTCTACTATTTGAAGAAAAAATAACACATTTCTCTCTTTCTTACACTCTTTCTCTCCCTTACTCTCTCTCTCTCTCTCTGTCACACTTTTTCTCTCTCTTACTCTCTCTCTCTCTCTCTTATTTAGCTATAAATTATTAGCCAATAGGAAGGAACAATCGCGTAACACAATTTGTGCAATACGTGCAGAAAATTTAAATTTTATTTGTGGGATGGCATAATCTTGTGTCTATCAATCTTGGGTGCTACCAAGAAACACCAGATTACTCCATGCGCATGATTTACCATTAGAAGACGTAGTTTGTTCACTGTTTGAAGAAAAAAATTAATAAATTTCTTTACTGTTATGTTTACATTATTTATTTATTATGACCAGGACCATATACGGCAAGTTTAGTTGGGCAACTCTTTTCAATTGTCGTTTTGTCCACATAAAAATTTTTTTGTTTCGGCAATTTTAGCATTCTTATTCAGTCATTCTTTTAAGCTACCTGTCTTCTTTTTTTACATCTTTATAAAAGATACGAAGAGAGAAAAAAAGGAATTGCCGAGTACGGGCAAGTTTTTACCCCTTTCCATTCCTCTTTCCTTTCTCTCCTGCAAAATCAAGAATTGTCCAAATGAAATTGCTGTGTATGGTCCTGGTCTAGCCAATTGTAACGTCATTTGTGCTACATGCGCAAAAAATTTTAATTTTATGATGCGGGGTAGCACCTAAGATACTATGCTATAGAAAAATATGGTATGTGGCAGGTTCTTGGTTGCTACCACTAAATTTTGAATAAAATTACGACTTATGAATCTCGAGAACTAAATTTGTATCCATTTTTAGTTAAGGGCAATCAAAATCATTGTAGACCTGTGTTATCTTATCTACACTTTCGCTTTATTTTCTTAAAGAATTTCCCTTACCAAAATTTCAAACTGGTTGCGCACCTGGTAGTAGTCACTTAATGGGCTATTTACAAACAACATAAAAAATTATATAATTTTTTTGTTTTGTTTTTGCTTGAGCTTTTAAAAAGAATTAAGAAAATAGAATTATTATTGTCAAAGTCAACAACGCATCGCGTATGTGCTTTATAAGAGTATAAATAGTTGATGGTTTTAAAGAAATGTTATCAGTCGTCTTAAAGAACTTTCAGTAAAAACATTAAAACCCATTTTTTTTTATTAAATAAAATTACAAAAAAAAAAAGTCAAAATGAAGAGCTGCTTAATTTTCTGCTGCGTAATATTGGCTGTTATTGCTGCTGCTCAAGGAGCTGGTAATTAATAAAACTTGTTAAAAAAAAAACTATTATAATATTTAATCAGCTGAAATTTATACATTAAAAAAAAGCCTTAAGTTACAAAAAATTCTAAATAGACTTTGGAATTGATTGTGAGTTACGGTATCAATTTAATGGTTTCAAAAATATGTTTCACCCCCAGAATTAAAAATGATATTCTTATAATACAGCTTAAACTAAATTTTTTTTTACATTTTAATTAATTTTTCCTTTTTTAATTAAAGTTGTCTTTAATTTTAATTTAGGACTTTCTTAAAAACATATGACGATATGTACAGTGTATGTGTAAAATGTAACTAAAACATTTGAGCTTAACTAGTGGTAGTGCTAACAATTAAACACAATTTAAGCAGAGCTTTAAAAAATATGATTCTTTCTTAATTAAAAACAATTGTGATTTAAATTCATGATTTAAAATTGTTTTTCATTTTGAATTTTATTGTAAAAAATCCGGATATTTTATACTCGAAAGTGACTATTCTGTGCTCCATTTGTGGAGTTTTTACAAATTAAAAGAAGAAAAAAAAAACTCATTTAATAAGAAAAACTAAATTTTAATTTACATTTTTAGTTTCCCGTTTAAAACACAGAACAGCATATTGATGTTTTTTTTTAACCCATCAGAAGTCAAATGGGGAGCGCTTAAAGTTTTTTGAGTTCAACTTGATTTATTAATTAAAAAAAAAAACATAGAATGAAGCATAAATTAAAAAAAAATGTTTTTCCAGAAGTAATGAGTCCACTGTCCGCTTTTGTTTGAAAATTTTCGAAAAATATTTCTCAACACACAATGTTTTTAAGGCATTTTTTACATTGCCAATGTCCTATAGTATGGCAAATGAGACAATGTAAAAATTTTTCTAATTTAGCAGGACTGTGTCCACCTTCAAATACTGATTTTTTAAGTACAAGGATGTCCTCAAAAAATATAAATTAAATTTACGAAAAAATTTTTATTTTACTTAAAATAACAATTCTAAAAATAAGCTTCATATGAGCACAACAAATAAAAAAGTTTTCCATCTTTTCTGTGAGAGCTCTAGTTATCTGGCCTCGAGACAGTTCAATTAACTCTCTTATAAACTCCCAAAATTTTTACAGTAATTTATTTTTTTCATTAAATTTGTACAGTTTTTTTATTGGTGCAGAAATTGCGATTCTAAAAAGTTAATTTTTTAAAATTCAAACTGTAAATTTCAATAAATGTTGACGATTTGGAATATAAAAGCTGATGAGCGAATTAGATAATGCGCTTATCTTCTAGATATTCGCTTAGTACTTCGCTGGGTGTCACAATACGTGGCTAAAAAAGAGAGAATGAGAGAGAGAGAGAGAGAGAGAGAGAAAGAAAGAGAGTGTGAGAGAGAGAAATGCATTATTTTTCTTCAAAAAGTAGACAATCTACATCATCTAATGGGAAATCATTCTTGCTTGATTTAAATTATAAAATTTTTTTATAATTTTTTTATTTCAGATGATGGCTGTAAAATCAATGATCAGACTTTTATAAAAGTCGGTGAAACGTATTCAGTACCTGGTGAATGTAAACAGATTGAATGTGTTCGCAAAAATGAACATTTTGCTAAAACGTAAGTGAATTATTTTCAAATAAATTTTGGTTTTTTTTTAAAAAATTAAACAGAAAACTTCATGCCAGAGAGCTGCATCCGGTGTGTGTGTGTGTGTGTGATTTATTCAATGCATAAAAAATCGTGCACAACATTTTATTAATAAATCATGTGCTAGGAATGATTAAAAATTGCTTGCGTTTTTATGCTGTTCGACACGATTGAATTTAAAAATTAAAATTCAGGCATTCAAAAACAAAAAGGCATTAAATCAACGATCTCATATGTTTGAGTAAGCTACTGCGTAGTAAAATAAGGATAGTTTTTTGTTTGTGTGTGTGTATATTTGTGTTGAAATACAGATTTGTATTGTAGCATACTAACCTACCAATCTGAAGGTCACAGGTTCGATTTATTAACCTGTCAAGCCAAGATTTGTATTGTTTAAACAAAATTTTCTCTTGTCC
This sequence comes from Thelaira solivaga, assembly GCA_947397855.1. NCBI lineage: Eukaryota > Metazoa > Arthropoda > Insecta > Diptera > Tachinidae > Thelaira > Thelaira solivaga. The sequence continues at coordinate 65,915,424 of OX377612.1, read as the reverse complement.
GAAATATTCACAAAATAAATATTTTAATCAAATCATATGCATGCTAATGCTTGTGTTTGAATTTTTCCTTTTAGATTCAATCGTGTCGAACAGCATAAAAAACAATTACTTTTTAATCGTGCCTCGAACATGATTTAATTTAATATTGAGCACAATTTTTGTGTGCTTTGATTGACTACACATACATAAAAAAATTTTAATCATGCACAATCAACTAAAAATGGGTTTTTTGCAGTTCTGTGAATGAAACAAATTAAAAATGAAAATTTCAATTTACCCTCTTTATGGCCAAATTTACAGAAAATTTAATAAAAAATATAATTTTGATTTTGATAATTTATATGCCAACTTGCAAATATTTAATCAGAATTTGGATTTAAAATGAAAAATATATGGCCCATAATTATAGTCACACTAAAGTTGGTATCTTTTTAAAAATGATTTTAGATTCATAAAATTCGTATAAACAAAAGTCAGCTCTTAATAACAGCTGTTAAATTTACTACTATTTAGAAATCATGTTTGTAGTTTCATTAATTTTTTTTTAAATTTTATATAATTCCAAATTTAATAGAATTTTAAATATTTTTTCTTTAAATTACTTTCAGCTGTGCTAGTGAAAGTGCCCCACCAAGCTGCAAATACACTCCCCAGGACAATTCCAAGTCATATCCTGAATGCTGCCCTTCATTTGACTGTTGAACACCTAAAAAATTTTTTTAAAACTCTAAATGAATAAAGTCGTTGCAAATTTATATAAAAATTTATTTTTTTTAATTTAATTTAGTTTTTTAGCAACTAAGTTTAGGTACTTGAAACGATAAAAGTTTTAAAAGTGAGTCATCATATACATTTTTTTTGTGAGAGAGCTTATATGACTGGGTGATATATTTTTGTGTATATGAAACTGATCCCCTTTAATAATCTTCTTCACGTAATACCCGCTTATCTTTGCATGTTTTGATGGCACAGCACTCTGGAAAGGGTTTAGTGTAATCATTGGGGCTTGTAAGTTCACATTCGCTTCTTGGATCGGTGTTACGACAACTAAGATATTAAAAAAAAAATTAATAATAAAAAATAAATGAGGCCCTACACTTACTGCTTTATTTCCAAGACAAAGTCATCACGGCAAAATACTTTAATGCAGGAGTCATTAAGATTTTTAGGATAAATCGTTTCATTGACTGGTATAGAGAGTTTGTGTTCAGCAAAATAGCATTGATGGGGTTGATCTGTTCGAATAAGAAAGAAGGTTTTAAAAAGCAGCATTTACATTTAGAATTCTACAAGTTTTGATATTCAAAATACTAATTTTATTTACAAAAATTTATACTCGTATTCTTCTTACCTGGATGTTTTACATTCCCTTTGTACTGAATGCCTGTACCAAGTCCATCTATCACAACAATAGCCATAAAGGCGAAGCTAATTTGCACGAGTATAAGCTTGAACATTTTAATAAAAACTAACTTGGACAGTTTACAAAACCGGCCAATTTATATTAAGAATATAAATTCACATACTCTTACAAACATACACATATACATACATACATACATGCGATGTAAATAAGAATTTCTTACCAAAAATAAGAAATAAATGAAAAAATATTATTTATTAGCTGACATCAACGGATTTAATCATCATTTAAATAACACATAAAAATTTAGAAAAAACCCATCTAGGAGGGGTGTATGATAAATCACTAGCAGTAACCTTAAGTGCAATACTGCTGACGTCCACCACCTACTTTTTAGGGCTTTAGAAGAGCCTAAAATTTGAAAATTATAAAAAAATATTGGTAAAACCGCGAGGTAAATGTTGAGAAAAAAAAATATATATTTAAAAAGTCACGGATTTATCAAGCAGCCCTCGCAGTTGATATACAAAAATTTAATTTTCTGCATAAAAAGTGTTTTAAATCAAAGAAATTTTACTCAGTGTTACATCAATTTAATCGCTCTTGGTATAAACCGATTAAAGAATAAACACTTTCAAGCAAATAAGACAAACTCGACTTTGAAATCTTTAAGATTTAACATCCACATTTCCGAAATGATGGCAATAAAAAAAAATTAAAAAAAAAAATTTAGTCATAAAGCAGTACAACTTTTGAACCTTCAACTTTTAATTTTCGTACGATTGTAAATATAAGTACTACATGAATACTAAAGGGTTACACAAGCATACTTGAAAGCCACACATCACGTGTCTAACAACCATTTCAAGTATGCTTGTGCAGCCCTTTAGTAAATACAAATACATTTATGCAGATGTAAGCATTACTTGAAAACGCTTGGTGGTATAGGTTAATAAAGAAAATCCGAAATTCTGGAACAAAACTCCCTTTAAGTCGTTCCTAAAATGTTTTTACATTTGCTCAGTAGTTTTCAAAATAACGTAAAAGTTGTAACTGACAATATATTTTTTTATACAAGATAAAGAAATTTTAAATTTTTTAAAAATTATTTAAAATAGAAGCAGACAAAAATGCACTAATTTTTTTCCCCCAGCATTTAGCCTCATAAGTTTCAAACAAAATGAGCCATATTTGATTGAAGTAGTTGTACAACTTTTGATTTTATTCCAAATAAAGTCTATCTATCACACAGTAAAAAACTCTAGTTTGTTAGAAACAAATGTTGTCATATGCGTGCGCTGGTGTTACTTTGGCGATTTTATTCACAATGAAGTATTTTCATTTCATGGGGAATAAAAGCAAAAGTCATTAGTCGATTTTAATAAAATATGGCTCGTTTTGTTGGAAACTTATGAGGCTATAAGTCTGTGGAAAAAATTTTAGATTTTCAGGCTCAAAAAATTTTAAATAATTTTTTGAAAATTAAAAAATTTCTATATTAAAAATTTTTTTTTTTTGTCACAACTTCTACGATATCTTTGAAACTAGTGATATAAATTAAAAACTATGTAGATACGTGTTAAAGGAAATTTAATTAAGGAATTTTGAATTTTCTTTATAAACAAATGTAACAAAACGGAATTAAGTAAATGTCCAATATGTTATGTCACCTTTTGATATATCGAGGAGCTTAGAGCCAATTAAAAAAAAAAAAAAAAACAAAGTGCAGATTTGAAATCAGCGCTCTAAAAATACTTTGGAAACAGTTTTAAGTTGCTTTGCTACAAAATCGTGTGTACTTGTGTAATTATTTTTTTTTTTTGTTGCTTTTGTTATTTTTAGCATTTGGTGTAAGTACATAATACGTAACTTCATCATCATCATCATCATCATCATATTTTGTTGTTTATTTATTTATTATTAAATTTTTCACACGTTTATTATTATTCTTATGTATTTTAATATCAATCAATGAAACTGATTTTAAAAACAAACAAATAAAAGGTTGTTTTTAAAAAAAGAAATTACAATGAAATTTTCCATAAATTTTTTATTTATTAAGTTAGAAATTTCATAAAGCTCAGTTTAGTTGGAGAGCAACTTTGTAAAAGTATAGTTTTTAAAACGCTGCAAAGAAGTAAGAATTTTATTAAAAAAAAAAAAACATTTAAAATATTATTAAAGATTTTTATTACGAGTCATGTCAGATGTAGAGTGAGTGCAGACTACAAGTTAAAGTTAGGATTTGGTAAGCCACATTTTGAGCTTTTGGTTGGACTTTAAATTGAAAGTATCGAATAGTCTGTCCTTAACAATCCACTTATTTGTTTCTTAAAAAAACTATCTTTAGTTAACGGCAACTTATAATTAGGGACAAAAATATTTGTCGAAATAAGCTTAGCCACTACTTTTAGGCAAATATTTTTCTAATTGAAATAATTTAATGATGCAAAAATGTTGTATTTTAATAAAAAATAAAATATTTTTTCAAAATATATAAAAGTATATTTAGATGGTATAATGGTTATGCTTATTTCGACAAATATTTGTTTAATGTGACCGTAGCTTAAGCAGTGTCTTTTAATATCTATTACCCAATAACAGTAAAAGTTATGGTTTTGTAAAGCAAATAATCCGCTTTGGCTTAGATTGTAAATTATTTCATTCAACATTTAATTCATCGTTATCTTTTAAATAAAAATCTTGCCTAAAGCTGGCTGGCAAGCCTACTAAAACGAAATATAGATATAAAAATAAATAATTACAATCAGACCTTAAGCTTGAAAAAAACTAGCCGTTTTAATTATGGAAATTAAGTTTATTTTTCAAATTTTAAACTCTAACTCCCTTACAAAAAAAAAAAAAAATAACGTGAACTTTAAAGTTAGCGTTATCGAAATTATTCATAAATTTTACTTTAAAGTCTGAGTTAATATTTTTTTGGAGAAGACCATAATAGTTTATTAATTAAACCCGATCGTATAAAGTCAATAACTTTTTAAATTTCCCATTTGAAAGCAGCTGCCTCTTCACATGTCTTATAAAATTGAAATTGTGGCCATAATTTTGGCGTGTTCTGTCTGGCATATAACTTCATTCAGTCAGCAGTTTTTGGGAAATACACAACATCCTGGTGGGTATACCAATTAGCTAATTTTTATTAAGCAAATTACACTGAGAGAATTTTGTTCATAAAAGTAGTAAAATTGTTTCAACATTTTTCTTTCAGTGTAAGACGAATATCTGACTAAACAGAAACACAAAATAATAACAATTTGTTTTTCGTCTTTTAGAAATGCCTAATCATTGTTATTTTGAAGACTATAACATTTCTGTACCGGTTAATAAAACAGTTTATCCTACAAATTTGGATGCGGTTTGTTTCAAAGTGTATTGCCGAGAAGATTTTGTATTGATAATTAAACAGTAAGTTATAAGGCGAATTCGTACAAGGTAGAGTCATCAAACATCTCTGTGTTTAAAATATTTGTAATTTGTAAAATAAAAAAAAAACATCTCCTTTTTATGGAGTTAGACCATATAAAAGTATACAGCTCAGGAAAAAATTCAAGCGCACACATGCTTTCTTGATATCATCTTGTATGAATTCGCCTTGGTAAGCTGTTATGGCAAAACAAGCGCTCATCATAACATATTGAGTAGTTTTTAGCCTTGATGATGTTGAAAGGACTCACAGGTTGTGAGCTTTAAGCTCATCATTCTCCCAATTTTAAAACAAAAGAAAATTATTTGCAAAATATGTAAAATGTTTTCTTTTTTCTTTTTTTTAATTGTTTCAGCTGTGATCGTGTGTCTGTATATCATTATTATGAAAAAAGTCGCTACGACTATAGTAAACCCTATCCAAAATGTTGTCCCATAATTAAATATTAAAATTAAGCTAAAGCTGTTGTTTTTAATTATCAAGATTACATACATAGAGTAAATATATATTTGCCTATGGGTGTGTAAATGCTTATTTTTATGAATTAATTAGTATTTAACTAAAAAGATTTTTTAACGAATTTTAAATGCTTATGTATATATGTATGTAGACATACTTATTATTAGTTATTTATTTATTTATTATTGTTTTTTTAAACGAAAAGGTTGTTTATTAAATTTATTAATTAGCTTTAGTGTTATGTTATGGCTCAAAGCATAAACAGATTAAATAAAAATTTACCAAAATAATTGAAAGTTCAAAAAGAGATTCAAATAATAATAGAAATAGCAGCAAATGAATAAAAAAAAATATGGGCTGTTTACAGGAAATAAAGAATCCATCCAATCCCTTAAAATATTTTTGAATGTTTTTCATAAACATTTTTTAGACGACCGGATTGGATTGTTCGTTTCCTATAAACAGCACATTAATTTAATTGTGAAATAAATTTTTCAAAACAAAAGTACATATAAAAGCATTAAATTGTATTTTAGTATAAAAGCTACGTCATTGATGGTTGACAAAAAGCCCTCTTGCTTTTAATCACAATAAAACAGTTAAGTCAAGTTCACAAATACAGGAATCTGTTTTAAATTATTATTGTTAAATAAAAAAAAAATATTGTATAACCAGCTTAAAAAACAAAATTAAAGAGAAGAGCTAAAAAGAAAAACCCAAAATATATAAACACAAACTTAATAAATTAGTAGGTCAGCATTAAATGAAATAAATTAAATAATTCTTCTCTATTATCCAGAGTTACACTTAATTAAAGTTAAAGTTTTATTGAGCCAGATTTTTCTTTTTTTAATTAATTTTTCTAATTTTAAACAAAATAAAATGAATTAATAAAAAGAATACTTAAAACTATAACGTATTTTTTTAAAAACAATTAAATTAAATACTTTAACAGAAAAGGATTAATAAAAGAAAATAAAGAAAACAAAAATCTTAAAAATTAATACGTAGTACGCAATTGCTCCCGGAAGTAACAGAATTCTTCAAATACGGTTACAAAAAAAATTATAAAATAAAAAATAAAGTAAAACTTAAAATTCACAAAAAAGTTTTCATCCTTTTATTCCTTATCCAAAACAAAAAAAAAAAAAAAAAAAAAAAATAAAGTAGACTTTAAAGTAAAATATATGAAAAAATTCGATAACGTTGACTTTAAAGTCTACGTTAATTTTTTGGATAAGGGGGTTAGTCGCTAATCACTCATTATAAAAAAATCCTTCAATTACAATGAATGTTTTTTCATAACAACCATCAATATTATCATATAATTATTATTTTAATTGTAATCTAATCTATACTCGCGTGTATGTGAGTGTAATGTAACAGCATCACATAAAAATTGCTGAACCTATTTGCTTATTTTCTGTTAAGTTTATCATTTTCAGGAGATTTTGTGTCAAAAATTTCCAGTCTAGAAATCGTTAAATTGTTTTACCATTTACTTTTATAATAAGGATTATTAAGAATTACTATTTAAATAATGAAAATATTATTTAGAGTAACTTTACGTAACCTATGTAGGTATCTGTTACAATTCGAAACGAAAATCACTTAAATTGAATTATATGAACATCAGCAAGTATCCACAACACAACTGAGATCATAAACAAATTCATATTCATTATACTGCTTGGCATGGATTATTTGTTTTACAAAAAAAAAAAAAATTTATGTGACATTGTGATTGATAAGATTTTTTAATACAGCATAAGACGGTATTCATTTTATTTATTCAGATTTACTCAGTGAAGGTTTATAAAATGGATAGCAAAAATCTTATCATTAAGATAAATATTGACAGTAAGTGCACTCTTCTTAATGAAAAACTAAATCGTAGTATGTATTCGATATCGAGCTAAACAAAAACAAAATAGCCAGTTAATTTTGAAATATAAAAAAAGAAATTGTAAGATGGCAAAGTAAATTTCATTAAATTTAAATTAAAACATTTTTTAAGCCAAAAATAATGCTGAAATAAATATTTAATTTCTGACAAAGAATTTGAATTTGAAACATGAGAAATAAAAAATTTTTTTCAGCAGCTTTCTTCAATAAGATTTCTGCTGTACAGTTCTATCACACACAAGCCGGACACACATTACGCACATGCATGTGTGTTTTCTTTAATAGTAGTGTGTACACCTACATTACGCACACGTACAGAGTTAAAAGTTTCTATATAAAAACAAAACAGAAATTAATAAGCAACTAAAATGTCGATACTATTTCTGATATTTCTCGGTCCTTTGTGAATTGATTTTTTGAACAGACATTTTGACTGTTATTTCTGATAAGACTGCATACCATGTTTTTTTTGTCTGTTTTATATTTTAGACAAAATACGCCAAAACCCACCCGGTTTTTGGCTCATAGCTCCGTAATTTATGAACCGATCGGGTTGCATTTCAATGTCAACCTGAAGACAGCAATAACTGACAGATTGTTATGCAACTAAATCAATTTCAATTAATTTCTTAACGTTTAAAAATGGATTTCTTCAAAATTTGTTACATAAGTTGTTCATACTACATACGAGTACAAGAAATCGCTTCACATAATTTTTACGCTCACGCTTCTATCTTATTATTACTTTTCAACAGCAAATAATTTTCAATCCCGGTTAAGACCGGGTACAAAATAACCTTTTGTTTGTTTTTTTTTTCTTTTTATAAAAAAAAATCTATTGTTTATAACGTTGAAGCAAAGATTAAACTGTGAAAGCCTTATTTGAGGTAATCACTCAAATTAAACTTACAATATGCTTGTAGATTTTTTCACAAAACAATGTTTGCTCATTTTATTGCAGTTGGGGAATTTGCGTAGCAAGTTTTTATATACATACAAACTTTCATACATAGTGGGTATGTAGGCAGTATATAAAAAAATAAACAAACGAATAATTAAGTTTATATAAAATAAGAAAAATTAATTAAATGAACAACAGTCGAAGACAGACACTCTCTCAAGTACATCATTTCAAAAGTAACATTTATTTCCGTTCAAGTGTTTAAAAAATTTTTTTAACTACGAAATACATATAAAAACTTGATTATCTGAAACAAAGTAAATGGAGTGTTTTATAAAATTAGTAATCTTATATCTTGCTCTCGGCTTAGCAGTGGCCGATGTGCGTTATCGGGGAAATGCTGTACATGTGGGTGTGTGAAAAAAATTTAAAATTTTTATTAATAAAACGTTAACTAAAAAAGTTTAAAATACAATTTTAGATTATCCCAATCAGTGCTATTATGAAGAGTTGCAACAACCTATACCAATTAATCAATCATTTACACCTTTAAATCGGGAAGGTCATTGTGAACGGATTTATTGTCGTTCTGATTTTGTTTTACTAATGGAATTGTAAGTTTATAACAATCAATTGTAGTTGTTACACTTCTTTAATTTATTAGAAGGAAGCTCGCTTTAAAAAAATATTTTTAAATTCAAATACCCACATGCATGTGCATGGTCTGTTTATTTTACAGTTGTGGTCGTCATAACTTACAGCCGAATGATACCTGTAGCATTGAATCAGACTTTCGCCAACCTTATCCCTCCTGCTGTCCACAGTTAGTGTGTCACACTGATAGTAATTTTATATAAAAATTAATTATTTTTCACTGCAGTTAAATTTTGTTGTTTATTATTTAATTAAATAAAGAAAATTTATAATTATTAACCAATAAAAAGTTTTATTCAAAATAAAGTTTATTTCTGAATTTGTTATTGCTAAAGCATTAGAAATGTTTGTAAAAAATAATAATTCATATTACGTATCGAAATGTTTTAAAACAAGAATATAGTAAACTAAAAGGAGTTATTCAAAATGTTTAACTGTTTGCATGTCCAGGCACTGCAGCCTTGGTAAAATAATTTCAAACCAATTACCTGTTGTACAAGCTGTTGTTGAAGACAATGATGGGATTGATACACTTTCTTTTTTAGATATAAGAAAACAGTTTTTGTGATATACGCTGCTGATAAATGTAAAAAACATCCATTTTATTATTAATATTGAAACATATCCTTTTCATATGATAAAATCACAAATTTAAAAAAGTTAATTATGTTATTAAAATTTTAAAATTCTATTAAAAAATCTTACAGGGTAGTTGAAAAAATATGTACATACACACATGCATACACATATGTAAGAATTATAAAAAACAAAACTAGGCACTACTCATGTTTTTTCATTGTTTAAAAAATTCAGCTGTTGAGTAATACGTCAAGTCAGACATATACGCCATTATTTTAAAGGAATAAAATTATCAAATCAATAGCAATTGTAGAAAAGTGCATAAGAAGTGGAAATAAATAACTATAATATAAGAATGAGGTGCGCTGTAGCTAATTGCAACAGCACCAACAACTCAAAAGCATGTGAAATGAGTTTTTTTGTGTTTCCTGCAAACCCTGCCATCCAGAAGCAGTGGTTAAATTTTTGTGCGGCAGGAAAACAACTTAATCCAAAAACAGCCACTGTTTGTATGTTACATTTTAAGCCCGAAGACATTGAAAATAGATTACAGTACGAAATGGGTAAGAAAATGACATGGGTCTTAAAATATTGTTATAAAAATCTATGTTGTTCCAGGATTTCATAAAGTAAGACGTTTAAGACGTGGTACCATTCCTTCGATAAAAAATCCTTTACTTGAAAATACCGAGTTGTATAAAGAACGAGCATCAAGATTTGAAAAACGCGAAAATAAAAAGTTGGTGGCTTCAATTGTTGAAGAATATGACTCTAATAAAAGTACAGAGCAGCTGGTTAAAGTTGAGACCAATGATGTGCCTGAATGCGGAAATGTTGAGCCAATGTTTGATGAAATGAATGTTAATAACTTTCAGCCTAACACATATGATTATAATACACAGCCGGAGGTAAAAATTGAAATTGAGGAATGCGCAAATCTTGAACCAATGTTACAAATAAATAATGATGATATTAAGCCAGATTTATACATGGACGATGTTGAAAATTTAAAGGCCGAACTGTAAGTAGTGCTTGTAGATTTTTAACCAAAAAGCACATAGCTAAAAGCACTATGTTTTTTTATTTAAAGGCAAACTCTTCGAAGCGAGAATATGCTTTTAAGAAGAGGCAATGAAGAGCAATTCAATAGACTACATAGGTCTCAACAAGAAATGTTGACATTAAAACAACTACATAAAAATAAATTAGACGACATGAGAAAGAAAGTTATAAAGGCAAATAACGAGCTTGAAAACATTGAGCACCAACTTCTCAAAATATTTACTCGTGGACAAATAGAAAAATTAAAGAATGGCATGAAAAGACGACTATGGACTAAAGAAGACATAACGCAGGCAATAACATTCTACACCGCAAGCCCAAAGCTGTATAAAATTTTACACAGCAAAAGCTTTCCTATTCCGTCAATTCGAACATTACAGACTTGGGCGCTAAGAAAAAAGAAAGAACAAAATCAAGTAAATATTAAAATATAAATTTGTATTCTCACAGGAGCTGTACAAAAGATTCTTTGGGTCGCGGTACATATATCCTAATAATAATAAAATATCTCGAATACATACATATGTATATAAAATAAGTTTAAAAAATAGCTTTATATTGAAATTATTTGTATACTTATTGACTTGATTAACTTAAATTAAATTAAATCCTGAAGATAAACATGTTTTCTATTTTAACATATATACAGAAGAAATACAAATAATTTTAATATAAACGAACAAAACAGATTCAGCAATACAGAAAAAATCATCAAATAAAAATTTTTTAAAACAAAAATATCAAAACTTTGCTTTATTTGTAAACTTTACTTGAAAGTGAATGTCTCCCTTTCTAAAATTATTATTTTTTTATTTAAAAATCATTTGTCTATTTAAAATAATTTAACGTATATAATATTCAAATGTTTGTTTTTATTTTGAGTAAACAGCTGATCAACTGAAGCTAGCCTGTAAAAAATTATACTATGCGTCCTACCATACTTTTAGTATTTTGACAATTGCAAACAGCGCTACCATTTGATTTTTACCAGGTAGCTTAGAAAAACATCTGATTCAGTTTCTTTTTGCAACTTTTTGTTATATGTGTATAATATGAAATTTTAATAATATATTATTTATTATATTGTTTTATTATTATTCTTGCCTTATATATTTGTAAATTTTGATTTGTACGTCAATAACGAGAGAAATTATATTTATAAAATCGCTCTATTTGATATAAAAATGTATACGTTGTCATCACTAAAAAATATTAAACAAAAAAAGAAAAAGAAAAAAAGGTGTAAAATCGAATTTGGCCGAGCGAACGAACGAAACATGGATCAAAGTGTAGCGGATAAAATAATGTAATTTTATTAAATATTAACAAAGTAACAAATATATAAAAAGTTTAAATATTGTATCACTAAATAAAACAATAAAGAAAATATATAAATCCATACAAAAAGCCAAAAAGTCGGGACCACTTAACGCAAGGAATTCTAGTGCTGTGTGTGTTTTGTAGTTAAAAGGTGTTGTGAAGAGGCGAAAATCTTACAAAAAAAATATGGAAAAATTAAAATATCATTAAATGCTGCCATAATTATTTATAAAAAAATTGAAAATGTGGAAATTCAATAGATATTTTGCAGCAAAGCGACGTTAGCAAAAGAAGAATCAGCAAGAAAAAAGTGTAATTCTAATAGTCAAGTTTTATTTTTACTTGCTTTATGCTGCTTTCTTCTTTAAGTTCAATAAAGTGCGAAAAGTGTAAAACATAATAAAAAAAATATATAAAAAATGTTTTGGGCTTAAGCAGAAAAGGAAAATTAAGGCAAATACCTATCGCATGTTGAGATATTTTCATTAAATAAATTAAACAAAGCAGAAAATAATACTATTGTTTACATTTTTTATGTGCTCTTGTAAGAAAGTGAAAAATGTTTTCATAATTGAATTGAATTATCTTTAATATAGAGGTGCATAGCAATAACAAATTTAACACAAGTAACAAAGTTAAAGAAAAAAAAAATTAAATTTTCTTACAGCATTTTCAGAAAAAAATGCAAAAGTAAATGAAATAGAATAAAGAATATTTAATTAATGGAAATTAATGTGTGAATTGTGTGCTTATGAAGTAAAAATATTAAATTATAGAAGAGAAGAAAGGGAAAACGGAAAAAATTGTCGGCTACTGGTTCCCAATTTCAATGCGCTGGTTTTCCTCAAATACATCCAACATCTAGTCATCCATTTTAGTCTTCTATTCTATTCTTGTAATATTATTTTTTCTTAACGTTACCTACATTACACCATTCTCCTTTGTGGTGGTTAACACCGTTGTCGATGTTTATTGTTGTCTGGTGTCTCGGGCACTTTTTCCTATTTTATTAAACCGCATAAACTATTGGATGGTTTGAGCTCCATTGTGTCTGCCAATAAAATTAGCCAAAGATTTTATGTCGAATAAATTACAGTTATAACACAGACAATTTTTTATCTGATCTTTAACTTTTTTTTTTTAACTTACTTGCCTTATTTGGCTGTTTGTTGCACCTTTTTAACCTTCGCAAATAAAAAACTAAAACAAAATTTCAGTAAAAAAGAAAAAAAAAAAAGCATAAAAGCAACAACCTTGGAATACAATAAATTTATTACCACTTTTCATCATCATACCCATCTTGGACATTATTCATTGTGAAATCATCTTCCATAGAGAGCTAAGGAGTTACCTTGTAAATATAAATACAGTTGCAGCCACACACACAATATGCCCAAATGCGATGTTAAAACACGTTACATTCCTGCGACTTTCGCTTGGATTTTATTATTAACCACCACCTTTCTTTTCTTCTTTTACCCGTAAGTACCAAAATTTATTATATGTTTATTTTTCCATATATAATTTTGCATTTGTTATTGTTTTTGTACACAAAAATATAAAAGACAAAGCTTCAAGTTCAATGTAATAATAAAAATTGTTTGCCCTTGATGAACATTAAAATTATGCAATAATATAAAGTAAATTTCCACAAACATACCTACAACAAGGTAAAAGTTTGTTACCATAAAATAGGTATTAGTGATGCATTTTTTGCAATGGAAATCATATGATTTCCTATAACTGTTCAAACAAGAGAGAGTTCAAGTTCATAAGTATTATGGATTTAAATATCAAAAATCCAAAAAAAAAAAAATTCTGACAAAATATATCTGAACTCAAGAAATGCTTAAGAAAGTCTTAATTAAATGATTTCAACACTTCATTATTGAACTCAAAAGCAAGTGATTCAAATCAGTAGTGACTTAGCGGATTAGTTTGACATCATGTGTTTTCTAAGTATCCTTGTGCATTTTTGTTCTTTGTTCTTTTGTGACAAAATGTGATTTGTTTTCCATGAAAAAAAGAAAAAAATTTATTTTATTAATCGCAAATTGGAAAACTATCCGTTTTGTAAAATTGTTTTTATGCTATTATTTCATATCACTTTTAAGAAATATGACGAAAATAGTTAGTGCATTTCGCTAAAGAGAAAAGGTTAGGTGTATGCCTATGTCACATCTACTTTTATAAAGTCTATGGGCTAGTTACTCAAAAAACAAACTATTGCAGTAAATGAGCTATATAAACAATTTAACTAGGAACAGTACCTATCACAGTGCCTAGATAGCACATTGTGCTTCTCCCCACCGCTAACAATTACATATAATGTGTTCCCCAAGCTTTTCGTGCTTCTTTATAAAAATGACTTTAATTTTACTCATGGTAGATTCTAATGAGATTGAAAATAACTTGTGCTCTATATCTATCTATTAGCTAAAGCTATTAATTGGTTTTCGTTTTAATTGTGTTTCGGATTGTAAAAAATTGTGACTTAAATTAGAGTAAAAAAATTGTCTACAAAATTTGATTAAAATCAGTTTATTTCTATAAATTTAATCTAAACAAATAATCAGGACAATTTCCCGGGAGTTTTTCCACTATTATCTTTTCATTCTTTGCTTTTAAAATAAAAAAAGTTTTTCTTTTTTTAACATAGAAAGCTCTCACATCAAGGAGAATTTTTTTCCAAAAACCAACATTTTCCTTGGGTAAAAATTGCTAGAGAATTTTCATAATTGTTCTTTGCGACCTAAAAATATTTTAAAATCGAGCATGTTTACACATTTGTGAAAAATATGCTATTAAATTTGGTTTAAAAATATGAAAATTTCCTTTCACGTGTGCTTACAGTTAGAGCAAAGAGAATAAAAAGCCGTTATCATGTAAAAGAGTATGCAGTTACAAGGGAGAAAGAGTTTCATTGTTTATTTTTTGTGCATGCAGTTGTAATTTGTGTAAAAAAGAATAAAGAAAATTCAGTAGCCATTAAAAGTGAGATCAAGCAGAGTAAGATAGGGTAGTGTGTATGTGTTTCTGTTTATTTTTGTAGATCCTTAACCGCAGGTGATATTGTTGTACCTACAGTCTGTTTGTGTGCATGTCAGTTAGTCATTCCATATGAATTTCTAAAAACATCCACTTCCGATCTCATATTCTTGCTGGCATGTAAACCCAAATTAAAGTTTGCTTACTCTTGCAAAGAGTAAATAAATTTGGTAGTCGACAAATTACTACCGTAATAACTAAACTTAAACCAACTAAAAACTTGTTAACACCTGCATGTGCATGCTTTAATATCATATGTATGTAGGTTTTTTTAAAAAGTCCTAAGTGACAAAAAATTAACAATCGACTTTTCGATGTACGCACCGCATTAATTTTCAAATTCCGCCAATAATTTTTACTTTCCAAACTACAAACAAAGTTCTTGAACTGAAGCTTAAACTGTAAAATTTTTTAAAAAGTTTGAGTAATTTTCCATAATAGAGAATTTTTGGCTTTTCTATCTGTCGTCTATTATAAAAAGTTGCTTAATTTAGCTTTATGGCCCACATGGCCATGCTTTCATTTAATTTATTTTTGTTTTTAACCCCAAAACCTGCATTAAAACGTTTAGTGTTCTCAAGATTAAAATTGAATTATAGTTCTGTGATAACATGGAAAATCGCTTAAGTCGATTTAAGTAAAAATAGACTTGCTGTCTCCAAATGCGTCATTAACTTTACTATTGTGGTTTTAGTATGGTTGCTCTGTTTGCTACAGTATAAAGGCTTTTAATGACAAATTAAAAAAAAATTAAACCCTCTTACTCCATGGGTATAAATTTGCGTAAATACGTTGACTTTGCAAGAAGATTACGCGACGGGACTCATATGATTTTAAAGGCGAAGTCATCTATATTTGTAATCTACCGCCAAAATACTCAGAAGTTATTTTGGACTATTTTTAAATTGTTTTTTAGAAATTTCGATATGCTGTTGCTTTGAGGGATTTTTAGCATTCCCTATTTTGCCGAGGTACCATTCCCGGTTTTGCCCATAACAATTACCAAAATCAAAAAGAAACTTAATTTGGAAGTGTTTTAACATTTTCGGAAAAACTCGTAGTTTTTATTTTATGATTCAAAACGGGAACTGCCAAAATCCTTGAGAACAACAGTACTGGGGTGTATGGAAGTTTTTAAAAAAAAATTTTAAAAATAGTCCAAAGTAACTTCTGAGTATTTGGGCAATTTTGGCAGCCATGTTAGGAGAATGGGTCTATCATCAAACGACTAATATAGAAGTTGTCAAGAAGAGGAGAAGGAAGAGACTGTATACTACCTTCTCTGCCAGTGTCTTGCCCTGGAGGGCAAGGAGGGAGCTACCTACAAGATCTCACTGAGCTGTTGGCTATAAAAATCGACATACCGTAATGGCTCCGTTAGGAGTAGCAAATGGTTTAAGTGACGGACTAATCGACTTCCTATTTATTTCCTTTCACTTTTCTATATCTATTGCTTCTCCATATCACAAGTCAGCCCAGCCTCTGTTTTCCCATTTGGGCGCTCTGTGTGACCTAACCTAACCTAATTATATCTTTTTAACGTGTAAAAAACAATCCTTTAAAAAAAAATTAACAAAGTGTTAAATCAACTCAAAGACAAAAAGATAAATTCAGGATTCTGAACTCTGTTTTCAAGTTCAAATCACAACTGAACATTTGCCGCTCTCTGATAGCTACAGGCACCACACATAAATACACTAGTAAATATGTGTGTATGTATGGACATATGTATGCTTGCATTTATGTTTGTATGTGTTTGTGAAAGTTTTAGTTGGCTTGTCAGTTGTAATGTAGTGTTTTGATCGATTGACCTTCAATACTCAATATCATGAATATTTGAAAATAGAAAAAAAGGATGCCGTATAAAAAATACGAGAGTGGCTAGCAAAAGGATAAAAACAAAATAAATATTTAACATTAAAATTAAAAAAAGCAGAAAAACACTACAAACGAAGATATTAAAAAATGTATAACTACAGTTATTACACATGGGAATTGAAATGAGGGAGGGAGGGAGGTGGTGAACTGTATTTATTCTCTTTTAAAAAAAATAAAAAAAAGCATTTTTTTTTAAATTATTTATTATATGAACTAGATTTTTTTTTTATTTTTTCTGTAATTTTTCAACTTACAATTTAATGTGATGGAAACTGTGGAATATTTTATACGTTCAAGGGTATTGTAAAATATTGATGATAATTATCCAAGATGACAACACAATAATGAAATTGTGGTGTCATATTGACTCGTTTTGACTTAATTTAAATGTACGATAATGAATTATTTAAATAAATAAAATGAAACTTTTATTTTTGCCAATAATAATATTTTTATTTGGAGAATTGTTTGATTTATAAAAATAATAAAAATAAATAAACAAACAAACAGTAAAAAAATATTGCTACATAAAACATACATTTTTTATGTATGTACTGGTATGTTTGTTGTATGTGACACTACAGAAGTGAAATGAGATTAAAAAAAAAATGAAAATGTCAGCATAAGTTGTAGTGGCTGTCGTTTGTAAATATTACAGACCCTGTGTGAGAGTTAAAAATATTTAAAAAGCATAATAATCTCTAAAACAATAAAAATTTATGACTCAAGTGAAATACCACAAAAAAAATTAATTAAATTAAGTTAAAATTTAAAACTATGAGAAAAAAAATTTAAAAAATTTACATAAAGTTTTATTTTATTAGTCAAATGCATATAGTACCCGTAAAGTTTACCACTTCACGAAAGCTACTCCGATCTTCAGTGGATTACTCCCAAGTTTCGTTAAATTCAAATACTTAAATTGTTAAACCAAATAATTAAATGAGAATTGAGTCAATAGGCAAACTAACAAGTTTCAAAAATTTCACACAGGAAAATAATAAAAAAAACTGCAACAAAGTAGGCATTGCACCAAATCAACAAATATGCCAACCAACGATTTACAAAACAAAACAAAAATATTTTACTTTTATTCTCCTCTCGCAAAAAATAAACTGACACACAAATTTAGTGTACTCGATTCAAAAACACAAAGTACTAACTCCAAAAATTTCCACTTCAAAATTTGTTAAAAAACACTAAAACTTGTAGCGGTCAAGACTTCAAAAAAAGAATTCAGAAGTACAAAAACAAGAGAAAAAAATTCTAATTGCTTAATTTTTTTAATATAAACCCACTAGAAAAGCATTCTACAAAACTTAGTGTCATTCGCGAAGAAAAAAAGCACTAAATTGAAAATTTAAAAAGCACTAGACACAGTAAGTTGACAATACTGAAGAGAGGAGTCAAGAAAACGAAATACCAGTTAATGCTTCTTATCAAGTAGAATTCATACAAAGTAATATCAAGCAAGAATGATAGAAATACAAGATTACGCCATCCCGCACATGAAATTTAAAATTTTCTGGTCATGTAGCACAAATGGCGTCACGCCATGTTCCTATTGGCTTATAATTTACAGCTATAATAAATAAAAGAGAGAGAGAGAGAGAAAGATAAACATATAATTTTTTTCTTCAAAACAGTGAAAAATCTACGTCATGTAAGGGAAACCATGCGCAAGGTGTAATCTTGTATTTCTATGATTCTTGATATCAAGAAAGCATGTGTGCGCTTCAAGCTTTTGTCTGATTTGTCATAATTGTTACATTTATATATTGAGAGTTCATAAACCATCTCTGTCTTTTTGGACAAATCACAAATATTTTAAAACTAGAGATGGTTGATGATTTCACCTTGTATGAATTCGCCTTGCTTCTCACAAAGTCATACAGCCAATACCAACAGTTGACCTCACAAAGACACTGAGACGTCAGCTGATTGAGGCCCCTCTTGTCAAAACTTAAAACAGATCAAGGTGTTAAAGAGAGATCAATAGCTCAACCACCGGAAACAATTTTTGACTGGGGCGGCCCCAAAAGCAATATTTGTACTTTTTGTAATGTTGTTATTTTTATATTCTTGCAGTCAGCTAATTTATTTCACTAAGTAGCGCTCTAGCAAACATATACACGTTGTAAAAACATTCTATCAAATTCAAGCTAAAATTTGTAACAGATTCTGCTAATTACGTGCACATGCCATTGGGCAGGGTCAATCTATTGTGAATTAAACAAACCATTAATGGTTATTAGCAAACCTTGGCCAAATAAACAATTCTTGTTTTTTTCGTTTACTACCAACAGAGCCCATTATCGTTACCATCATCATCATCATTTTCTTAAATATTTATTTCATTAAAAGTTCAAAGCTTTTTTCGGTTTTTATTTGTTGTTGTTGTTTCAAATTACAAGCAGTAGGTAGCAAAGCAAATAAAAAAAGAGCAAAACTAAAAATTAAAAAGCATTCAAATAAATTATGCAGACAAAATGTGGTGGTAATTTTCATTTGAAAATGTGGGTGCTTATTTTGATTCTTTTTATTTGCTGTGTGAACAATTTTCTATGGATTCTTTTTAGTGCTTTTTTTCCCCCCAAAGTTTGTTATTCTTGAAAAGCAAATAGCTTTAAGCCCAAATGCGACCAACATTTGTCCATTTCAATTCTAATTTTAAAATAGTACGAGTATCACTTGTATTTTGCTTAAATTACGACTGCCAGCCAGCCGATTAATTTATGCTTCTTCCTCCTCTTGGGTCATCATTCATTAGAGTCATTGAGTCAATGTTGTGGGCAATATTTTGTGTGTGATTTCCATATTTCCGTATGGAGAAAACTATGGGTGTAATAGTGATGATGTTAAAAATATTTCTACAGACACAACACACACAGGGGGAGAGAGACCCCCTTTTTAAATAACTAAAATTTTAAAAGCGATTGTTTGTTTGTTTGTCTGTTAATGATAAATTTTGCTTTGTGATGGTGATTTCATTCTAGAAATATTAGCAGCAAAATGAAAGAAATTTGTTGTTTCGGTCTGCTTTTTCAGCTCTGTTCTGTTGTTTTCAAGTAGTTAAATTTTGTTTATTTGCCTTTTCTTTAGTAGAAAAAATTCTTATTAAAATTTAAATTTGTTTTTGTGTTTTCAAGGAAAAGTTTTAATAGTTCTTACCGATAAAATTAAAGTAGGAAAGGAAAAATTTTTTAAAAAGGTTTCTGCAAAAAATATTAAAAAACATTTTTTTTTTGTACTGAAAAAACTTCTTTGTCTTAATTAAAAACATATTAAAAAAAAGAAAATTTTCAATTTCTTGTAGTTTTTATATAATTTTTTTTAATTTAAAATTAAAAAAAAATTTATAAAATATTTTATAAATTCTTTTTTTTTAATGAAAAAGCTTATTTGTATTAATAAAAAAAAAGAAACTTTTCAATTTATTGCAATTTTTCTATAATTTTTTTAATTTAAAATTTTTTAAATTTTCTGCAAAAAAAAAATTATATTTTTTAAAAAATTTTGTGAAAAAAAAATTTAAAAAAAAATTTTTTTCTATGAAAAAAATTATGTCTTAATTTAAAAAAATATTAAAAAAAGAAAATTTTTAATTTCTTGTAGTTTTTATATAATTTTTTTTAATTTAACATTAAAAAAAATTTAATTTTTTTTAAATTTATTTAATTTAATTTAATTAAATTAATTAAAGAAAATTTTTAATTTCTTGTAATGTTTTTATAATATAAAATTTTTAAAAAAACATATATTTTTAATTAAATTGTTTTTATGAAAAAAATTAATTATATTTTAATTAAAAAATTTTAATGATTTTTAAAAAAGTTTTCTACAATAAAAATTATTTTTATCAAAAAATTTACAAAAAGAATCCTGGATCCGAATTATGGCATTCGACATCGATCGAACTTTCAATAGAATGCAAATGGAAATTTGGTTCAATCTCGAATACCTATAATAAGAAATATTTTTTTTTCAAGATGTTGGTTTTTGTTACTTTGGTTAATTGGGGAATTTGCTTTTAACGCCTGCTTTACAATTTGAAAAAAACTTTTACACATAAAAATACAAAAAACATTGTTATCTTTTAATAAAATTTTTTTTTCTTCTGTTTTAGTGTGTTAATGCTCGTGTTAATTTAGCAAGTGATTCATTATAAATTTTTACTGAAACTTTTCAATGTCAATTTGTTTGCACAGTGGCAAAGAGTGTGTTTGTTTAACAGGAAAAAAAGGAATATTTGCCACAATCGTGCTATACAAATTTATACAATAAAAAAAAAACACCTTGAACTGTTAAGTAATTTTATGTACGAATACATTAATTTTATTAAGTTTTTTTTTTAATTTTTTTGTTATATTAAAATCGGTATTTATTTATGTAACTCAAGTAAAAGAAATTAAAAAAAAAAAAAATTAAAAAAGCAGGGACGAATTCATGTAAACCCTTGAAACGCGTACAAAAAAATATAAATGCATTTTTAACTACCACTAAAAATTACTGCACTTAGGCAGAAGGATCTCCAAGTAGGGGCACAACACGAAGAATAAGAATTTCTCTAGCCAAATTGACTGGCTCAAAAAAGTTAGTCTGGTAAGTTAGAATAACGGAAGTAAAAATTATGAAAAAAGGAAATAATTTCATAACAACAAATAAAATGTAGATTTCAGAACTATAGAGTTGATATTCAGAAAGCCTGTAGATTTTGAGGAATTTCACTCAAAAATCTTTGGGTTAAAAAAATGGGTAAAAATTCGCAAGAGCGGTCGAAAGCTACTGGAATGTAGATTTTGAAAACTGTATAGGTGATATTCAGAATAAGTGCAGATTTTGAGAAATTTAACTCTGGTTTAAAAATAAGACAAAATCGATCTAACTTTTCAGAGTTAAGTTCACTGTTTTCTATATATTGCCTTTGAGTAGCTCTCGGTTATCTTTATTACAACTTTATCTTCCGTAATTGCCATTCAATTCCATAATCTTGCCCTTTCTGCTGCTTGTGATGTTTCATTTTCCATTGCATTTGCTATTTGTTCTACCGACGCCCAAAACTACTGCATTTCCCCTTTTAAGTAAAAATACAAATGATTTTCATCACCAAAAAAAAAAAAAAAAATTATGATTACGCAAGCACTACCCACTGTGTTGAGGAAAGTCTGCTTAAAACTGTAGGACGAATATTATTCACTTTTCGCACACAAATATCAGCCTTCATTTTGATGATGCATATTCCATCGTGGATTAGCTGGGGTTTTATTTTAAGATTCTAATAGAGGACTAGAAGACCGTTACCGGCTGTCATCGTACGTATAAATCCCAATATGGTCTCCATGTGTATGGCCACTACCACAAAGAATAAATCATAAATTGAGCGGTAAAATCCATATAAAAAATAATTCGATTCTCTCTAGACCCTGCGTGTTTTCGGCAGACAATTGAATTCTTTTTCGAACAATTGTGAATTAATCATGATATGTAATCACATGAGCGTTGTGCTCAGCCTATGCAAGAGTATGTGTAAGCATGTCGTGCGTGCGTAGTATTTTGTTAGCCATGTATTTCACTTCACTGATTTAAATGTTAAATTTCCTTGTGCATGTTTTGTTTTGCTTTGCAAAAGTGCTTGGTTGCCTATTCATTCATTATTGCAGAAAAAACCATTGAAAATAAAAGGCATTAGTTAACAATTGGTTGTAAATACGAATAATTGCAATAACTAAACCAAAGTAATAATAAAAAAAAACAGCAACAAAAAATGTTGAAAATAAATACAAGAACAAACAATATAGACAGACAGATGGACAGGCTGGCAGGCAAAGGGTGTGTGTAATATGTTACATATTACATGTTTGTTGTTACATTTCTATTTCCATTTTCAATTTGCTATTTGCAATTTGAATTTCTTTTATTTAAATTTTTTTGTTCAGCTTGCTTGCTAGGTAGGGGCCAGGGTCAAAAAAGCACGAGTACGTAATGCTGCCTTGTGTATTGAAATTGAAACTAATAACATTAGCCAGTGTAAGTGTATTTTGTTCCTTTGTTGTTGTAGATAAATTTCATTTCATTTGTTTTTTTTTGTATGTAAACTGACTGACAATGTTGTGGGGAAAGATTTATTTATTAAAAAAAAAATATTCTTATGGCATAAAAGATCTTCTCTCACTTTTACTGGTTGCCAGGACTTTATAAATTTGTTACTAAATGGACAAACATCAAAAAATAAAAAATAACAAATTAATTCGAATCTGTCTGTATAGACTGAGAGTTTTCGCAAAACGAATCTTTGTATACAAGGAGACCGCATTATCGTTAGCAATTCGCTCTTTATCTTTCGCTGATGATCGCACAGGCAAGCAATTAATTTATTAAATTTTTCTAACTATTCCGAACAAAATTTTAGTCTGTACAAAATTTTTATCCGAACAAAATTTTTGCAGGAATAAAATTTTTGTCACTATAAAATTCTTGTACGAATAAAATTTTTGTCCGAATACATTTTTTCTCCCAACAAAAGTTTTGTCTGTACAAAATTATTGTCCCAACAAAATTTTTGTTTGTAAAAAATGTTTTTGTCTGTACAAAATTTTTGTCTGTACAAAATTTTTGTTTGTACAACATTTTGTCCGAGTAACATTTTTGTCTGTACAAAATTTTTGTCTGCACAAAATTTTTCTCTGCACAAAATTTTTGTCTGTACAAGATTTTTGTCTGCACAAAATTCTTGTCTGTACAAAATTTTTGTCTGCACAAAATTTTTATCTGCACGAAATTTTTGTCTGTACAAAATTTTTGCCTACAAAATTTTTGTCCGAACAAAATTTTTACCTGTACAAAATGTTTGCATTGAAAACAAAAACAATATAGCATACGCATTTGGGGTTACTAGCCGTAAGTGTAACAAAAACAATTTAAAAAAAAATACCATAGAAAAGTTTTAATCAGCAAAATTATGAATATTCGCCTGGAAATTTTTTCCTCAAGAAGAATTTTATTTATGCAGTAAGAAAACAGCTTTGATTGCGAGAACTAAATTTGTTACAAATCAAAATAAATAAATACAAATTCGAGATATAGAACACATTTTTGGTCTCTATTATCGAAATCTGATTGCTACAATTAAAACATTAGATTAGTTGGATTTTGTGTGAAGGAAAATAATTTCCCATATGTTTTAAAGGAAAAAGCTAAAAAAATTAAATTGATCACAAATGTTGTGAGTTCTTTTGAAGCACATGCGACTAGCATTTAGTGCAATTGGCCATGTGCCACCATGGCAACATTTATCATTTATCATTTTTCAATTAAGTTAACTAAAACACAATAAAAGCCACCGGCAAATGAAAACATTTCATTTTATGTGCTCTCGAACTACAAAAACTCAACAATGAAAACTTTGGCAACGAGCACCACAGAATATCCTCCAAAATTAAGCCGCAACAATAACAACAACAAAAACATTTTTGTTTTTATTGTTATTTCGTCGTTACTGAAATACATAGACAAAATATTCTGTTTTTTTTTATTTAATTTTGAATAAACAAAAATAAAAATTAACAAAAAATAAAATAGACAAATTGCTAAAGACTTCCATAAATTTTCATAATAAAAGAAAATGAAAAGAAAAACCAAAATCAAACAACTCAAAATAGAGTCTACAAAAAGCGAGTGTACGTACTACTAGTACCTAAAAAAATTAAATGAAATGAAATGAAATGAAAACTTTTTTTGTTTCGTTAGTTTTTTTAATTTTGTACAAACAAAACCAGGTGCGTCAGATTATTATTACTATTGATCAGTCTACCTTCTTAGATTAGTGGATAGTGTACTAACTTAACAATCTGGGGCTTACAAGTTCGATTCCTCTTTAGATAATAAGTGTTTTTCTGTACAAAAAATCCTTTGGGTGGCCGCACATGTGACCGTTATAAAAAATATCTTTTGCTGTTTTTCTAACTTTGAGTATTAAGACACAAATAAAGCCGAAGTAACCTAATTTATTAAAAATTCGATTAACAGCACCAGGGGGGTTACTCTCTATTGCGATGCGAAAGAAAAACCATTCGCAACTGTATGATTTTTACATTGAGTTGCGATGCGTTTTCTTTCGCATCGCAATAGAGAATAACCCCCCTGGTGCTGTAATTTATCACCTGGATCTAATAAAAGGAGTCTCTATCGCCTTTTCAGCTATTTAATTTTTACATGTTCTTTGTGTTTGGTATCAGGTTTATGACCTTTTTTAGCCAGGTAGCTTGAAATTTCATTGCATATGTCCCGGTATCAGCATTAAAGCAACTCAATCTTTCTTTGTCAATCCAAAACCATCCTTAATTAGAAAGGAGTGGCTCGAAGAATGGAAGGAAGCTGTTTTAATCCTAGCAACAACAGCCAGCTTTAGCTATTTCTACTTGTTCCGAAGAAAAATTTTGTCCGGACAAAAAAAAACAAATTTTAATCAAAAATTGAAAGTAACGTTTTTGATAAAATTTTCCTACTTGTTTCGAACAAAAATTTTGTCCGAAACAAAAAAAAAAAAAAAAAATAATCAAAAACAAAAAAAAAAAATTTTTTTTTTAATTTTCCTACTTGATCCGAACAAAAAAAACTATAACTTTTCATAAAAAACAGAAGCAACTATATTAATATGATTTTTCTACTTTTTCCGAACAAAAAAAAATTAATTTTTAATCAAAAACTGAAAGCAGTTCCGAGCAAAAAAATTTGTCCGGACAAAAAAATTAGCTTTTAATCAAAAAGCGAAAATAACATTTTTAATTAAAATATTTTTACTTTCTGAACAAAAATTTAATTTTACTAGTATGTACTGAAGTTACACACCACTACAAACATTTGTAATATTTTATAATAAAAAAGTGTTTGTAAGCCATTTCAAGTGTGCTTGTGCAGCCCTTTAGTATGTACTTGTTTGGAACAAAATTGTTCTCCTTGCAAAATTTTTTTCCCGTGCCAAATTTTTGTCCGTAGTTTTTTCGAAATATGTGGGTGAATTTTGCCCACTGCTCACGACACATCTATGTGTTTTTTAATTTTTTTGCACAAATAGCTGAACTACAAGATTTTCCTGTGCATTTGTACAACAGCCATTTATAGCAAATGCTGTACAATAACTCTAGTATTATTATTTTTTTTTATATTTTAAATTGTACTACCAAACCACTCCAAAAAAGGAGGGAAAGCTTTATAATGTCTGTTACTGATTGCCGATGAAAATATTGATGGGTTAAAAATTTATGTGTGTTTGTGTGTGTTATGTTGGCGCGGTGTATCTTGATGATAGATGGGCTTTGGCTGTATTCACGTGTGGTAGTTATGGCTTGTGTTTCTGTTATTGTTGTTGTTGCAGTTTTCATTTACAAAGTAATTTTACTTTATTTTTTTTTTTTTTCATATTGTGTTTCAAAATATATATTTTCTGTAGTGGTGCTACAAACAAAACATAAAACGTTCAAGTAAATAAATATAAAAAAATATATATTTTTTTCATACTCTTTTGAATATTTTAGCAACAAAAATACTCACAACAGTTTATAAAGTGTGATGCGAGTATGTGTTGCAATAAAGCACCTGATTTAACTATTTGTATTAAAGTGATTGAAGATAAATATGCCGAGTTAAATATGTTTTAGCGTAACCACTTACGTTTTTTAGTACTTGTAAATATCTTTTCAGTATTTACGTCATATTTATCAAATACGTCTTACGTCATTAAGTTTTTAGTATTTATGACATATTTGAAAATATCTTTAGAAACAATACAAGTGCATAGGTAGAAATGTGCATAAATACGTAGTTTTTTTCGGACGCACCATAAGAGATTACGATATGTGACACATATCATTATAAAGGGGAGGTCGTCTAGATTAGTAATCTCCCGCCCAAATACTCAGAAGTTACTTTGGATTATTTAAACATTTTTTTTTAAATTTCCATACAGCCCAGTGCATTTCACAATATTCTGTTCTCTTCTGTTAATTAAAATTGACATGTTATTGACATCACTTGTTAAGCCTTCCGCTTTCATCTTCAGTCTGAATTTATTAAAAATAAATGTCTCATTTATGCATATTAATTTTTTCTTCTTTTTGTTGGTTTTCGTGGTTTTTTTTTAAATAGAAATTTCGCCCATTAGCAGCGTGAAACATAAAATGAGTAAACAGATTTGCCTCCTTAATAAAAATAAAGGATTTATTTACA
Organism: Thelaira solivaga; assembly: GCA_947397855.1. NCBI lineage: Eukaryota > Metazoa > Arthropoda > Insecta > Diptera > Tachinidae > Thelaira > Thelaira solivaga. The sequence goes on along the minus strand of OX377612.1, from coordinate 65,888,586 downwards.
ATTTTGTATGCGTGTATTTCGTTTTATGTATGTGTGCCGTACGCATAAATACATTTTATAAACGAACTGAGTTGTACTGAAAGAAAAAAGCATTTATTACGCACATTTCCATTTCTTTTTTATTAAAATTTTAATATTCTTTCTTACCTTAACTCATGAAGAATATGCTGTTTTTATTTTTTATGTAGTCAGTCATTCGTGCGAGAGTTGTTTTCTAAGGCAAAAACTGACTCCAGTTTTTTGAGTTAAAGCAAAATTTTTTAATAAAAACAAAAAAAAAAACATTCTTACCGAGAAAAATTTTTGTCTGTACAATATTTTGTTTAAGCTCTCTCTCTCTCTCTCTCTTTTTGAAAAAACTTTTCAAGGCAAAAAAATTTTTTTTTTATTCTACGAGAAATTTGTTCGGACAAAAATTTTGTTCGGACTGAAATTTTTGTTAACAACAAATGAGCAAATTAGCTTAATAATTAAAAAAAACAGTATTTTGTTGGTAATGCTACTCTAACGAAGCAGTTCAGCTTAGGATCCAGCCTTTTGTTTTTGTTCTCACCACCAGGATCAAAATCATCTGCTGTTTAATCGGTGTTTATCTATCGCACTAATTTAAATGACCAAATATTATGAAATTATTGAGTGTGATAAGTCAGTGAAGTTAAATTTTGCAATAACGTAATTTCTTACGTTTTTTCAAAGTTGCATGCAGTATATGGAGGACTAATGATATTTTTGTTAAAGAAATTTATACCATTTAAAAATTAGTTATTACCTTCAGTGTGGACACTGTACAAAATTTTCCTCTACACATACATACATACTCATACTGTATACTGCCTGCAAATTTGAAAAAAAAACGTAAGGAAGGACTTACGTTTTTTTTCAAATTTAACTCGACGAATTTAACATCACTCACTTGAGTTTGTTTTAAATTTTTTTTTTCATTACCTCCATCCAGTGTTTGGTTATAAAAACTAGCTGGCTTACAATCAGAAGTTAAATTATGAGGATTTTTAAGATCGCCATTTGAATATTGTAGTTCTAGGCCTAAATTACGGCAGTCGCTACAGATTGAAATTTCATTACAATTTAATTAGAAACTTCGCTCGTTATCGAATGCCATAATTTGCTTCCTGTACTTTAAAAATAAACTTAATGCACAACTTACGAAAAATATTTTATCCATGACATTTTCTCATATTAATTAAATATTTTAAGAATTATATGGTCTCCACGGTGAGTTAATTCGCTAATTAATTATTTTACTTTCTATCTCTATTTTATATGATATTATTTTCGCTTTCTGTATTTAATTTTTTTTTTTTTTGTAATTTATTTGTTAGTTTTTTTGACTTTTTTGTTTTTAATTAAAACGGCTAGCTTATTAAGCTAAAGGTCGTATTATATAAATTTATTTTTATATCGCTAATTTAATTTTACTAATTTATAAGAAGAAGTTACGCAAGTTGGAGGGAAATTAAGCTACGGTCACATTACACAAATATTTGTTGAAATAAACGTAATCACTACTTTTTGGCAAGTATTTTTATAGTCTAACGTGACTTGTAATACATAAAATTAATTAAAATTATATAATAATGCAAGTATGTTGTATTTGAATAAAAAATTAAACGAATCTAAGCGCATAAACGTAGTATTTATGCTTATTTCGACAAATATTTGTTTAATGTGACCAAAGCTTTACGAAATTATCTTCATACACCCTGCAGTGCTAAGCACGTAAGATTAAAGTTTTGCTTGTTACGCATGACATGCGTCATACGACCTTTTTTAAACTAAAATAAATTTTATTTTATAAATTTCTTCTTAAAACTTTTATATGCTTTTAAAACAAAAAAAGAGAGAAAAAAAAACATTAAGGGAATTCACTCTTGTTGGCATATGTAAAATTAAAGCATGCGTGAGAGACCTTTTCAGAGACTGCAGCAAAAAGAAACATCACAATTGATTCAATAGTCTGATTCAATTTTTGCGAATTTGATAATAAACCGTTGCAAATCTCAGTTTCATATATTTTACCACATTTGCAACATTTCTATGGGTAGTTTGCATTTAAGGCTGAATTCCCCTTTTGTTAAATAAGAATTCGTTAATTGGGAATCATTTTTTTTTTACAAAGTCCTTAGTAATTTACAGAGTTTGATTGTTGCGTCAGCTTTAATTGCTGACGCTGAGACTTAAAAACACAAAAAAAGCTTGTTAAATCAACTCTTATATCTACATACATCCTCATACATATACGTATACACACATGCAAACACATAAATAGATACATACACATTTATATGTAAATTTTTTTATTTATTTTTTCCACCGGAAATGAATAAATTTATAGTCAATATTAAAAAAACAGAATAACAATAGAATGAGAAAAAAAAATACCTACTGACTCAAGCTTAATCTGCTTGCAGTATAAAATGTCTTCGCTTAAGGTGTTGCTGCCCAGTAAACATTTTCTTTCGAAATTGTTTAATCTTAAAAAAAATCTATTTTGTCCTTTAAACAAATGAAAAATTTAAATTTCTTTACGACCATTTGTAGAATATCATAATTTTAACTTAAATTGTTCGTTGGGTTGTTTACTTTTTCTTACGTTTTTTTATTCATATGTATCACATCATCATCATCATCATTTGCAAATGATCATTAAAGCATTGAAGATGATGAAAATCTAGCTTTAAGTAAATAAGCGGCGGCGACTTATTTAATTTTCTCTTTATCAATTTTGCTATATTTAGTCTGTATTAACCGTCTAATTGTCCTATTGACCCATTTTACGGGGAAAACAAAACATTAAAATAGAGAAGAAAAAAATTGGAAACCTTATCCAATGCAGGAATGGAAAAGTCTTAGAATAAGCTGCTTAGCTAGTGGAACATTGCTCTCAGGAGACCTAGACATGATTAATCCCACAGCAATTACGAGATACGTAAGGAGTCTCTAATTTTAGTTGGGCACTGGTCTACACAATAGATTTTAAAGATCGCGGTGCGATTATAGCTCATGATAATGATAGCGATTATACATGTTGAGTAAAAATGTTGAAAAAAATTTGTTGCTACTGAGGTTTTCAAAGTTTACAAATGTTGCATGAGTGACATTAAGAAAAATAAAAGAGAGGCCAGAGGCCAAATCGAACTTTAATCGAAATTTTCAAAAAAAAAAAAAAAACATTTTTGAGAGTTGTCATGGCACAGAATTTAAGCTCTTGTGATTATTTTCCATTATTACAAGTTACCCATAGCTAAAATTAAGATTTTACAAGTCAAATATCAAGCTTTTGGTTTGACATTAAATTAAAAATATCGGATAGTGTGTCTTTAATTATCCACCCAAATTTGGTTTCAAAGTTTTAGCCAATAACCGGTTATTTGCCCCACAAAATCTTAACTTTAACTATCGAAAGTTTTTAATAACGGGCCCTAGACTTTCCCTTAATCTATAATTAAAAGAATACAGTGGAAACTGACAAAAGAAGCTACATAAAGTTTAAGGCCATATAACGTTATAAAATTAAAAAAATTATAATTCGACCTTAAGCTTGATAAAAGTAAATGTTTTCTTAATTAAAAAACATTGTGAAAAAATTGTTAGATTTAAACTAAAAATTTATCAATTTTTAACTCAAATCATTGTAAGACATTGTTAGTTCTTTTCTTTTGTTTTGTTGTTGGAAAACTGTAATTTGTTGCTTTTGCCCTGTTGCTAAATATCATTTGCATTAACAATTTGCTGCACTGTGTTAAATAAGGGTTATACAGTAACAGCTGTTAATGCAGTTGGTGAGTCTTCTTGTTTTGGAATACTCGTTTCAGTGTATGAGCATAAACTTGTCATATTCACATATCGCCATGTTAATTCAAAAGGGTTTTAATTTAAAAAAATTTTAATTTAAATTTTAAATTGATTATGTTTTACGCTATTAATTTGCAAAATTTTTTAGCTCCTCCAATTTAATCTAAACCGAATTTTAGTTCCAATTTACACTAGCAACTTTTAAGGCAGCATTTCTGTCATTTTACCTTTGAGATTGCCATTTTTCTAAATGTTACTTTTTTAGCTTAAAAAATACTCCAAAGCTTAAAATTTTTGAAACAAAAAGTGAAAATTCTAAAAAAAAAACTTTTTATTTGACTTTGCAAGATTCTTTAAAGCTTTTATGAATTTATATGACGATATGTAGTTGTATAAATTGAGGTGTAATAGTTTGAAGATGTATATAAATGAAAAGGGGTATACTTCTCCCTTTGCTTGTCTACCTAAGTAAATCCATGTTGTTTAAATTAAAATACACAAACAAAATAGAAGATGAGTAAAATGCAGGTGATAAAAAAATGCAGAAAAAAAAACTAAAACATAAATAGTAGACGACTCCTCGTACTCATAAAGATAAAATAAAATAGATATAGAAATACAGCACAGCATAATGATGTCTCTATAATGGCCAAATAAGTACATACAAAGAAAGAAACGCAAACACTTGTGATTACAAAAAATATAATGATAAAAATGTTGTTTGATATTTGACTGCATCATTCACAATATAAACCAGCATATCTCCCATTGTCATAACTCAAAAATATATATTTTTGAAGTTGGATGTGGCTTGATGTTTGACTGTAGCATTCACAATATGTAAACCGACACATCTCTCATTTAAAGCAAAAGTGTCATAACTAAAAAAAATATTTTTCAAGTTGAATTTTGATTGATATTTCACTGCATGTAAAATCATGCTTTTTGATTTGAGACACTATTGAAGTAAATGAGCGATATGTTGTTGCTGCTGCGTTTGTTGTTTTTTTACAAAATGAATTTGTTTATAATTGTATTATTGAAATGCTTACTAGAGTAAATAGAGTAGAGTAGAGTGAGAGTGACAATTGGTTTCCCTTAAACAAATTAATCTTGTTCGAGATGACACATGAAAACAATTGTTTATTCACTTATTTTACTCACTAAATGTGATTCATTCAGTAATTTTTATTACATTTTCGACTACAGCTAAAGTAAACTAAAATTTATTTAATTGAAATTGAGTTGAGTGAAAATGTCACTGAAACAATAAACTTTCAGTTATTCATTTTAAATTAAGAAAGTATCAAGAAAATGCTTTCATTTTCCATTTTTTTTTATAATTTAAAATAAAGCAAAAAATGTTTAGTTTTTTGCTCAGGTGAATTGGATGGAATCGTGTTTATTTTTGTCTTTTATTTCTTGATTGGTTCCGCACTGCTTGAACTCACTCCCCTTCTTTTTGTCATATATTTACAAAATGAAAAAAAAAAATAAATATTTATATTCAAATCTGTTCCATTTATGTCAGTTGGTATGTATAAAAGTTAAAAAAAAATTATTTAACTTCATTAGGAAATAAAACAGATAATGAATGAATGCATAAGGGAAATATGGGTCTTTAGAATATTTCTCATTAACAGAAAAATTTTATAAAGAAAAATAAGAAGTAAATAAAAAAAATTAAATAAAAATTATAATTAATTATAAAGGGTATCGCAACAAGAACGCAGATTTAAACTTTAAATAAAACAGATATTTAAAAAAAAAAAACCTTGAAACTTTATTATATCGTAAAGTAGACAGAATGAGGTTATGTATCGAACAACATATCGGGCAGATGGCCGCCGCGGCTTTGCTGGCACACACGAGATCTTTTAATGAAATTTTCAATGACCGATTTGCATAAATGCTGCGGTATTTCATTAATGCAGAGTCCAATTTCCTCTTTTAAGGCTTGCGTCGCCGTCGGCTTATTCGCGTAAACCATCGACTTCAAAAAATCCCAAAGAAAAAAGTCTAATGGTGTTAAATCGCACGATCTAGGCGGCCAATTCTGGTCTCCAAAACGCGAAATAACACGACCGGGAAATGACTGATGCAGCAATTGAATTGTTTCTCTGGCTGTATGACATGTGGCGCCGTCTTGTTGAAACCACAAGCCCTCCACATTAATTTCTTCAATTCTAGGCAAAAAAAAACTGGTTCAGATGTCAAACAATGACACTTCGAATGGCGCCAAATTTAAATCTTGCGTTCTTGTTGGGACACCCTTTATAAAACAAATCAAAAAGATTAGTGAGTGAAGCTTTTATGCTTCACTTTATTTTATTTATTTTTTTTTTTTTATATTTTAAAAGAATACTAGGGGCAAATTCATGAAACTAAAAAATGTTGTTTGACAAGGAAAAGGAGGAAACTGTGGGACACCTTTTCTGTTTCTGCCCTAGTCGATCACTGTGGGGGTAAAATTTTTACCGCTTTTTCGGTCCTTTTTCCGTAAATGTAAAGTAAATAAATGCAGTATATGAACTTTTTACTAATAATTTGTGACAACCAATAAAATTCAATAAAAAAAATTTTCGAGCTAGAAAAAAAGTACCAAAAATTAGAAATGGGATTGATGCTTTCTACTTAAGCTACTTGAGTAGTTGATTTTTATGTGTTCTTTCCAAGCCCAATGCAGTGGCAATAATGGTACTTAACGAAATAATAAATTGTAAAAGGGAAAATATGGTACTTTTTATTGATTTTAATGGTATTTTTTGACTTTTTTTATTTTAACAACGCTAGAACTATGAAACTGAGCTCTAACGCTTCTGAGCAAAGTAAAAAATCGTTAAGAGAAAAAATGCTACTTTTTGAGATTCTGTTATTAATAAATCTATAACTGAGGGATTGGGTGCAAACGGTCTGAAGCAAGTTGGAAGTACTTTGTGATTCTTTTAAAATTAAATAACCTCAAGGTCAACAAAGTGAAAAATCATTAAGGGCACAATATGGTACTTAGTGAAGTTAGTGGTACTTTTTGATTTTTTTCTTTGCTCTAATACAAAATTTAAATTTAATTTTAAAATATTTTTAAATTACTAATAAATCGACATTGTTTGTTTAGAAAAGCTTTTCATCTTTTGCACTCAACTTTGAAATGAAATGAAATCATATTTTTGTCATAATGCGCTTATCAAGAAACAATTATTTTCATGTGTTTGGTTTTAAACTAATTAAATTAAAATCTGATAAATATTCTACTAATTGTGTGTGGCTTTTTTTTTACTCAATTTTATAAATTTTTTTTTTTTTAGAAAATGAGCATGTTTATTTCATAATTTGTGTGTTTCATCCTTACGATGTCAACCACAAAACTCTTAATACAAATTATTATACTCATACATACATAAATACTTATGTGACTACATACATATGTGTATGTGAGTATATTTCCCAGAAAATTAAGTTATTATTTACAAGTATTTCTTTGTGCATAACCTCTCCCTCCCTTGGCTTTTAGTTAACAAGTAAAGCTGTTAAGAATGCCGTAGACTAGAAGATTTATTGCAGAAAGTACATACATACATACATACGTACGCACGCATACTTATATCTTAGAAATCTGGATGCTTTGCTTAAACTTGTTAAATTAAATTAATTTCATGATGTCACTGCAGTGACGAGTCATATGCAAAAGCCAAAAAGCTTTTCCACTGAAAGGACAACCAGGCCAAATGTGTGAATACTCTAAAAAGAAGAAGTAAAAATAAAAACCAAAAAAACAAAAATTTCTGTAACTAATTATTAGACTTTTTTATATGAAAGTGATAACGAGGTAACACGGCAGCTTACAAATTGAAAAGTTTATTTTTGAACCAGAGCAACTGAACTTTAACAAAATGGATATGAATTGGTCTGTAGTTAAACGGAATTAAAACCTTAATGTGTTGATTTTGCAAGGTTCCTGTAACTATTTCTATTTTGTTTAGTTAAAAAAAAACGTTAATGTGTTGAGGAACGATGTAGAATTGAAAGGTTTAAAATCCATTTTTTGCGGCTTGATTCTTCAAGGTTCCTGAAACTACATCCATTTTGTTTCCTTAAAAAAACGGTAATGTGTTGAGGAATGATGTAGAATTGAAATGTTTCAATTCCATTTTGTTACGGCTTCGTTCTCCAAGGCTCTTGTAACTACTTCCATTTCTTTTCTTAAAAAAAAAAAATTATGTAGAATTGTGACATTCATGTGTGATTATGACTGAAAAAAGACACGACCATTTTAGTTGCACAACTCTTGAGTTTATAGGAGAGAGAGGAAAGGAAGCTTGCAACCCTCTCCATGTTTTTCTTTCCTCTCTCTTTTTTCACTCTCTCTCTCTCTCTCCCTCTCTCTGTCTCCTAATATCCCTCTCTGTCTCTCCCTCTTTCTCTCTGTCTCGCACTCTCCCTCTCTGTCACTCTTCCTCTCTCCCTCTCTGTCACTCTTCCTCTCTCCCTCTCTGTCACTCTTCCTCTCTCTCTCTCTCTCTGTCAATCTTTCCCTCTCTCACTCTTTCTCTGTCACTCCTCCCCTCTCTCACTCTCTCTCTTTCTCTCTAACTCTCCCTCTTTCTCCCTCTTTCTCCCTCTCCCACTTTCTCTCTAACTCTCCCTCTTTCTCTCTCTCTTACTCTCTCTCCTATAAAATTGCCGTGTTTGCTCTTTCTGTATAAACGAACATGTCTTCTTTCGTACATTTATATCGCTCATTTACTTCAATAGGTTCGCAACTCAAACAACACGATTTTACGGGAGATCCATTAAAAACAGTTACAAGTGTGTATGCAAATTCAATTAATTCTTTTTCATGCATAAATTGATTTTATTACTCACAACAAACATGATTAATTGTAAAGTAATACCAGCACTTTTAATCAATGTTTATGTGGTACGTACATACACACATACGTACTGCTTTTAAAAGTAAATTGATTTTAATAACAAGTCAAGATTAAAATAACTTTTATAATTTTTTTTTTTGCTTACAACAACTACACGAACATGATTAGAACTAAATGAATAATCGAAATAAATATGAATTTGTAAGTGTGTGCATATAAAAAAGGAGGTATTATTTCCTGCATGTAGTAGGTACACATTCTTATCAGCATTTAACATTTAAAAATGTTAATAAACTTGACTATTCAAGAAAAAAAACTATGATAACAATATGAAAAATGATTTTTCTCACTGAAAGAAAAAAAATCCATGAGTCCAATATTCTTAATATAAAAATGAAACCAACCGATGGACTTAGAAAAAGTATATGTCATTGCAGTGAAAAAATAAAAGATTGGTTTTGTTGCGTAGTGTAATTAATGTTATAAATTGAATAAACAAAAAGGCTTGATCAATTGCTGGTAGACGGAGCTATATGAGTGAAAGCATGTGCGAAATAGCAAGGATTAGCTGGCCTAGTCAAAATCAAAAGCACTCCAATGATCTATTTAGCCTCTCTCAAGCAACTTCTATAGAAATTTGAAAATTTTTTCAGACAAAAAGACTAAAATTTGAATCGTTTTCATTTGATATCACAAGTGAGGATTTCGGATTTTATTGGAAGAATGTAATGACAGCAATAATGGATCACTGCAAATGATTACTGTAGACTTGATTAAAAATGAATGCTAGGCTGCCTTCCTTAACGGCTGTAGGCAATATCAAAGCAGTGTTTAAAAAATCTTAATGACTTTGCAGCACTAAAAATCAAATGTATTCACACAAAATCCATTGCCATTTTAAATTATGCTATAGCTGCGTTTATTTGCAATTTTGTTGCTAAAAATATAACTTTAGGAATGCCACACTTTGTCAAAGTTTGCACAGTTGCATTTAGAAATATATGAAGTTGTTGCATTTGCAAAACAGCAATGGCTTTGGAAGGCAGTGCCAAACACTAGCTACTTTTTCAGTTTATGTTTACTTAGTTTACTTAGCTTTTAAATAAAAATTTATTAATTACAAAATAGTACAATTACAAAATAGTTCCAATTAATTTACTGAGTTTGGTTATGAAGACCTTCACCCGTAAATAAATAATTATTTCCTCTAAACACTCAAAACAATAAATTATTTTAAAATGAATGACATTATTAATGTGCCCTGCATTGCTTAACTACCCGTACATATCTAATTGATAAGTAATTCCATAAAATTCATTTTAGGAAGCTTAAGCTTCAATAGGAAAAATTAAAAAATAATAAAACCTTTTGTAAAATAAATTTAATTACATACACACAGACAAATATATCTATAGACGAATATTGCATTTAAATTGTTTAAATATCAGGAAAACAATGAAAGATAATTAAATTACACTGCGTAAAATAACTAGAGCAATTTTGGTTTATGCATGCTGAAGCAACAAACAAGTTCGATTCCTGTTCATACCCTGGCTGTTTTCTGCAGACAAACCAAAAAGCTCTGCTGTTAAAAAAATTCAAGTGCTGTTGTGGCCACAAAAATTGATACAAATTTTAGACAGAGTAGTAAAAAAAGTTGCTGCAGAAGATGCTGCTTTAGCTATTTTACAGAGTGTACTCGTATATTAAAATATACTGCATGTTTGTAGGCATGTAATCGTATGTCACATAAAAGAGTCATACACATACGCTGCAGCAGTAGCGGCGGAGAGTGGCAGGGCTGTCACTTCTTCCCTACACTTACCTCGTAGTTTTTACTGCACTTGCAGTCGTAGTCGTTAATGACGTTATTTTTATAAAAATCTTTTTTTTTTTGTTATTTTTTTAGATTTCAATATTTTGCTTTAGATATTTTTTATTTATTTATTTTTTAATAAGAACATAGTTGTGGTTGTTTGTTGATTTCATTTTATATTATTTGTTTTGTTTTGTTTTTGTTGTTGTTGATTTTCCAACCCAATTAAAAAAATACTACAAATGCGTGTATCTACAACAACAACTATATTATGCACACAGAATATTTTTAATTTATTTTATTTATATAGAGAAAGAAAAAGAAAACTTAACCACACACATCATGAATTAGTCATCCATCCATGGCACACATGTATTGTGAATGAGGAAAAACAACTCTTTTTGTTTAACACCAAGCGGCATATCTACTTTCATACTAGTAGTGCCAGCATATGAACACAATACTTGGTGTCTGCATTTGTTAAGTGTACATTTTTTTAAAATCATAAATTCATTAAATAAAATGAAATAATCCGGTAGTGCGATTCAGTAACTTTTATGACGATTAATCGCATCGATATTTTATCGAATTCGTTATTCAGTAAAAAAGCAATAGAAATGTTTGATAGAATTAAATAAAATCGTTATTCCACATGATTATTTATTTTAAAAACATCGATAGTCATTATTTTATGAAAATAAGTTATCGATAACAGAAATTTGTTAGTATAAAAATTGATTTTGTTATAAACACTTTTAGCAATAACATAAATATTCTTTCTTTGGTGATAATAAAAATTTTCTCTATTATATGATAATAATTATCGATACCAAAAAAAATTTTTTTTTTGTTTGTGCACGTTTTTTTTTGGCAATTATTGATGACAAAAATGTATTACAAGAAACGCAATATGTATTTTTTTAATTAAAATTATTTGTCGAATAAATATATTTATTATCAAGAAAAGTTATCGATAGTGATTACTTTATGAAAATAAGTTATCGATAGCAGAAATTTTTATTAAAAAAATTTATGTTTTTATAATTTTTTTTGGCAATTACCTATAGTGAATACATTTATTATGAAAAGTAATTTTCGATAACAAAATAAATATGTGTTTTGTAAATAAAATTCCTTGTCGAGTAAATATTTTTATTATCAAGAAAAGTTTTCGATAAAAGAAATTTGTTTGTAAGAAAATTACAATTTTTAATAATTTTTTTAATTAAATTTATTTAAGAAAAAAAAGTTATCGATACTATATATTTGTTGTAATTAAGAAAAGTTATCGATAGTAGAATTTTTTGAAAAGAACATTTTAAAATTTTTTTTGGAATTTTTTTTTGTTATGAAAAAAAATTATCGATAATAGAATTATTTTTTTTTAAAGAAAATTTATAAATTTAAAATATTTTTGCCACCAACAAGAATTTTCTTTAAAAAACAGTTATCGATAGTGTATTTTTTTTGTTATGAAAAACAGTAATTAATTTTTTTTTTTTGCAATACTCGTATGTATTTAACAATTGTAGCAGCTGCTAAAAATAATAAACATCATAGTAAAAATCACAATTAAAATAATGATTGTATCTTTAACTAGTTTTCTTTTGTTAGTTATGTGTGAATGTAGAAACTATAAACACATTATTCTTGAGAAAGTTCCATTTGTTATTATTGAGTTTTATAAACTTTTTGACTTGTAAATGTTAATTTTTAATTGTGTGTGTGTAAACATCCTTAAAACTTTTTGTTTACACTTTAACGCATGCTGGCGGGCAAAGTATTAAACAAAAAATTTTTTTAATATGATTTGAGCCATAAAATCGAATCAAATTTGTTTGTGAAATAGAAGTACTACTGTCATTGTTTGTTTGATAACAAAAGTTGGTGAATGCGAGTATTGCTGTTGCTGTTGTTGTTGAGTTGTTTCCATTGAAATGATATGAAATTTGAGTTTTTTTGTTCGATGTTTAGTTGACTGACTGTTAGCCATTTAAGTTATCCTTGGCCTTCTCTCTGTCACCTTTGCACCTTTCTTTGTTCAAATTGCGTAATTAAGCGGCCTTCTACGTACACATGCATGCATGCGAGTATATTATATGACTTGGGTTGCACAACATGTTTTGCCTGTAATTGAATGTTTTTTTTTTGAATTTGATTATAAAAAAAAAGAATACAGTGAACAGTAAAAGTGTAAAAAATAAGGGAAGTAATTATGAAATTGGAAACTATACTCTGTTTACTTTCGTGTTGGTAAAAATAATACTTTTGTATTAGGGATATTTCGTTGTCTATCTGTTGCTGAGTTAACCTTGTGTTTTCTTAGTTGATAAGCCACAGATTTGTATCATTAAAATCTGATTTTTGTCAATGACTGGCTGTTTAATTTTCTGTGGCTTGTGTTTTCAAATCACTTTGATATTTGTTAGCAAATAACCAAGAACGAATTAAGGCATTTTATTGTTTAGTTTACGGTTAGTTGAAGTTTCCAAAGGTTGTGTCTTTGATTTTATTGAATCAAGTTTATTCAATTTTATGGCTTCTGTATTTGATTTATTTTTTTTTGTAAAGAATAAATTTTTTAATAAATAAACTAGTAATTTTATTTCTTTTTTCTTTTAATTTACAAGAAAGAATTGAAAGAAATTTATTTAAATTTCCCTACCGCCTGAAAAAGAAAAAAACTATTTAAGATTATGAAAAATTATTGAAAAAAATCAGTGAAGAAAAAATAAAATTTTTTTTATATAAAAATATGAATTGTGAAATTACACTGTACAACAAAATATTGTTATTTTTTTTAATAATAAAGTTCTGTTTACTAATTACTGTAATACGTTTTTAAAATTTACATCTGGACCTATATGAAAAAAGGGGCTTAAAATTTCTTTCCTGTTTTTTTGCAGTTTTAATTTTGATCGGCGTTAATAATCATTCAAATTCTCAATTTTAGATACACAAAATGTTAAGCAAACTTGTGTAAAATACTACGAAGAATATTTTTGTCGAACCTTTTAACCCTCAAACTCTTCACTTAAAGGGACTTTTTTTTGGCTCATAACTAAAAAATTACAAAAAAGACCCCTATTTTGTAGATTCAGAGGGTTAAAATGTTCTACAAAAATATTTCTCATCAAATTCTACTATAAGTCTCTTAACATTTTAATAATAAAAATTTTACTAGCAGAAAAAAATTAAAACTTGAAATAAATTTAAAAGTTAAATCGTTCTTATTTAGAGTTAAAGAAAAAATTTTGGGCAAAACAGGGTTTCAGGTGGCTGTTTATATAAAAGAAAGAAATTGCTTTGTTGAAATCCTTAAACAGAAAAGTTTAATATAAAAATATTCTCTACATTTTGACTACTAATTTAAATTTAAAAGTATTAACTAGAAAATTACAGTTATTATCGCCACCTGAAAACACCCATCTGATATAGAAAGACAAGTTTTGACTTAAAAAAAGTTGTAAACCAATTTGCTAAGACCATTAAAAAAAGTTTATAGTTGTTGAAAATGTTATACAGACGAGTAAGTACGTTTAATGCGAAATGGTAATAAACTAACATTCGAATACAGTGAATGAGAAAAGTCTCACTCCATGAGCTGCACAACACATAATTTTTATTTATTTATGTGCTGTTTTTGTACATAAATTCCTTAAAGGCTAGAAAATAATATAAATTGAATTCTAAGCTTTTGGTTTAATTACTAATTAATTTAAATAAATAATTTAATTACTAATTTAATTTCAATTGTAGAAAAGCAAAAAAAATTAAAAAAAAGATTTTAATAAAAAAATTTTCAAATTGATAAAATTTTTAATTGAATGAAATATTTAATCAATATAGAAATTATTTCTTCAATTCAGTAAAAAAATTATCATTTAATTAAATATTTAATTGATTCAATTTGACAATTTGTTTAATTAGAATTTTTAATTTTTGCTGCTTTGCATGTGACGAGGTAACTAGTTCTAGTTCCTAATTTTAATTTAAAACTTTAAGTACCACTCTTATGGCATTTGTTTTTTTTCAACTTTTCTCAAACTGAGATTAAAAGAAGGAAATAGAAAATGTAAAAAAAGTGCCAACTTGTGTATTTTGTATTTGTATATCCAAGAGTTCGCTTGTCTTTCAAGTTATCTAGATGTTGGCTACTCTTCATGAGCTATAGTTGCACCGTAACCGTGCCCACTCGTAAACAAAAACACTAAAAATAAATCTGCCTCGATATATACGAGTATATATGTATACGAGTATGTATATATTTTAACAAAAATGGAGTTCTAAGCTCTTTAGAAAGTTAAAGGTGGTGAGCGGATGTAAACTTTTATCAGATATGGTACTTCAAACATGTTTTAAAAAATATTGCATGATTGAAGGTATATACGAGTATGTTTGTGTGTATTCTTTGTTTATGTGCTTCAAACGAAAAATTAAAAGTTGGTGGTTAAACTTTAGTTGATAGTGAAAATTATTTACCATTTTCTTTTGTTCCAAGCCCAGCAGAAGCTTTAAAAGAAACAATTCTTTTCATAATATTTTTTAAATTAAATTAAAACAAGCTCTTATTATATGAGAAAAAATTAATAATTTAAAGTCTCGCCAAAGAGAATTTTCTTAATTTATGGTCTGACTTTTATAATTCATCTCCCATATTAAAAACCAGCCTTCTTATTTTTTTAACTAATAAGTCGGTCGGTTCCAATGGAGTTTTATTTAAAATTATGTTAACAAAAACTTATGTTTCATTAAAATTATAAAATAATTTTGTCGAATGAATTTTTTTAATTTTAAAGAAATTGCATTAATGATCCCTTTTTAAAAATCCCTAATTTAATAAAATTATATGAGGATTTTCTTTGGATTAATGAAATTATTTCATTAACGCTATGTAATATTCATTAAATTAATGAAATAATTTAATTCGTGTAAATAAATAATTTCATTCATGTAAAAAAATAGTTTCATTAAATTATTGAAAAAGATTTCGTATATAAAACAAAATAATTTCATTAAATTTACAAAGTAATTACATTAAATTAATGAAACAATCTTATTGATATAACGAAATAATTTCATTTAATTAAAAAAAAATAAAATTAAATTAAATTAAATTAACGAAGCAGTTTAATTAATATAGTGAAATAATTTATTTAAATAAATGAAATAATTTCATTGAAATAACAGAATAATTTCATTAAATTAATGGAAAAATTTCATTAAATTTATTAAGTAAGTTAATTAATTTAACGAAATAATTTCATTACATTTTTAAAATAATTAAATTAAATTAATGAAATAATTTCATTGATATAACAGAATAATTTCCTTAAATTAATGGAAAAATTTCATTAAATTAATCAAATAATTTCATTTATATAACGAAATTATTTCATTTATATAAAGATTTTATTTCATTACATTTATTAAGTAAGTTCATTAATTTAACGAAATAATTTCATTCATATATAAATAAATAATTTCATTCATATAACGAAATAGTTTTATTAAATTTACAAAATAATTACATTACATTAATGAAATAATTTTATTGGTATAACGAAATAATTTCATCCAATTAATGAAATATTTTTATTCATATAACGAAATAATTTCATTAAATTTTATAAAAATTAAATTAAATTAACGAAACAGTTTCATTAATACAGCGAAATAATTTTTTTAAATTAATGAAATAATTTAATTGATATAACAGAATAATTTGATTGATATAACGAAATAATTTCATTAAATTAATGCAATAATTTCATTAATATGTATAACGAAATAATGTCATTACATGAAAGAAATAATCTTTTTAATGAAAACTTTCTTGAATTAATTAATTTTACTGAAATCTTTTCATTGGACTTATGAAAAAATTATGCTTTTAGTGTAGATTTCTAAAAAATATCTGCAGGCCTGGCCCCAAATTACGGCACTCGATAATACAATCAAATCGGAAATTTCAATCCATATCGAATGGCGTAATTTTCAAAGTTAAATGCTTTCCGTTTGCCTTTTGGTTATCACAAGATATTTGTGCGCCTAAAACGAAGTTGTCATGCACTTAAGCATTACAAAACGGGGTACTATCAAACACACTAAAAATTCGATTCAATACCGTTTTTTCGCATCACAATACAGGGTAACCCAAAGTTTTTTTTTGTTAGATTGGAACTTAAAAGAACCTTTACGCCCTAACACTAGCTTCCCTTCGAGCCACTTTTTTTTATGTAATTAAAATCTTTCACTTAAATTCTACTTTTTAATTCTATTTAGAAAAAAAAAAATTAAATTTGTGTGTGTTTTAAAGATACATTTTGTGCAAGGAATGGCTGGATCTGATTATTATTTTATAGTTTTTTTTTTGTGTTCTCTTACGATTTTCATCATCATTTATGTGACCTTAACAACAATTTTTTACACTTCCTTGACTGAACACATTTTTTTTTTTCTGTTTGATCTTTTAAAAGTCAAAAATCATTGAACAAGAAATAATTATTTAACGTTCTGTTAGTCAAACGCACACCTAAACCAGCAACAATTCATTTCAGCAAAATGTTACAACAAAAAGCTAAAGCAAGAAGAAGAGTATAAAAATATCAACACAAAATTGAGTGACATGTGTGTCATTGAAAATGCAGGGTAAACTGTTGCCTTCCCCTCTTTTTCACTCTCTCTTTCTAGGTTTCTACTTTTATTGTTATAATTCCGTTTTTCGTTAACACGTCAACACACATAACAGAATTCTGGTTATTTTGTTAACAAAAAAAAAAAAAAAAGGTTTTTGTGTTAATTATGCTTGTGTAACAAATTTTGGGCACTTGACTTTAATTCTTATTATTTTAAAGGTGAACTGTCGTGTATTGGAGAATTTAAACATTTTTTTTGTTTTCAAGACAAAAAGTTAAACAAGTTTATGGGGTAACTCCCCATTCTCGTAAAAAAATTTTAAAGTTGTGAAGACACTGAAAAAATTGGTTTTGTTGTTTACATGACGAAACCTTAGAAAATGTACTTTGTGACTGTGAGAACCTTAGGGAATCTCGTAGCGCAAAACTCACTGAGCTTCATTGGAGGCCTAGACTTCTCTTTAGCTAATCACGCAAAAAATAAGCTTCAAGATGTTGCATTTGAGTCAGACACTCGCAGACAAGATGAACAACTTTTTCCTCACTTGTAAAACTTTTGTAAAACTCTACGAGGAATATTTTAACCCTCTAACTCCTCAGTTAGGGGGACTTTTTTGACCCTTTAATTAAAAAAAAAAAAAAAAAAAAAAAAAAAAAAAGGTTCCACAAAAATATTCCTCGTAAAATTCTACCATAAGTAAGAGCTGACAACAAGCCTATTTGATAGCTTAGTTGTACAAGGTGGGCCAAAAGAAGTCATCCGATGTTGTTTGGCTCTAATTTTTTTTCCAAATGAAAATGAAATGTGTATCGTTGCTCCGTCCTGTTTTAAACACATGTCCTCCAGTCCTAATTCGTTCAATTGCGGCAGAAAAAACTCGGTAAACATGGCCCTATAGCGCGCACCGTCCACTGTTGTCGTTTTACCAGCCCGATGACTCCTCTAGCGTGAACAGCGCACCCCGAGTATCACTCGTGGATTTTCGGTGCCCCAGAAGCGATAGTTTTGCTTGTTCATGTACCCGCTGAATTGGAAATGAGCCTCGTCGCTCATTATGATTTTAATCGAAAAATCGTCCACGTTCCGCGTTCTTGGGGAGTGTATCGCTCCATGGCTTGTTCACTTGTATTCTACATCTGTCTAGTTCACAAATGTCACAACAGATTTGACATTGTCGGCCATTTGCAAAAATAAGAGCTTCTTCCAATAGGGTGATTTCGTTTAGCCCACCTTGTATGTTGCCTGCGTTTTTTTAACTTTCAACTTCAGAATAGCAATTGACTGCTGAAGAGAATAGAAACGGAAGACAAACCCTTAGACCCTTGCCACTAACTATTGACGTTCCTTTTTTAAATAAAAAATTCTTGCTTAACTTAATTATTATCCTTGCAGTTGTCGTTTCTTTTACTGGAAGCAAAAATCGATTTTAATTCTCTTTCTACTCTTTAAAAAATAATTTCATGATAAAAATCTACAAAGTCTTGTTTGTGCAAGTATTTTTATAATTTTTTTTTTATGAAGTTGTTGTTCAAGAACAATTTCCTCTACTTTTAATAAAGTTATAACGCAACTAATTCAACTGTTTTGTCATTGATGGCCACCATTTCGATTTGCAAAATTCAATAGAAAAATGCACTCTAATGAACTGAAAGGAAAAAGAAACTTAAAGAAGAAATAAATAAATAAAAAGTTTAAACAAAATTTAACTGTGCAGCCAACACAAATAGAAAGAAACAAAAAGAGTTAGAGAGAAAAAGGGAAAACATAAAAATTATCCCTAAGAAATTGCAGGAGTAATGAACCAGGAATTTGCAAAAAAAAAAACAATAACGACAACGAATAAAATAGACGTAGAGAAAAATAATGAAGGGATTTTCCATTAAAAAACACACACACATAAATGACAAACTAACAAGTGGAAAAAAAAAACATGTTCATGTAAAACAACTAAAATAAAATGCTGCTCTAGTTTGTTACTGCTGCTTAAAACTATTCAAATTCAACAAATAAATAGAAAAAAGAGTGAAAAAAATTATTAAAAAATGACAGACATATTTTCTCCAATCTACTTCATTTTTATTTGAATATTTATCAGCCGACATTTTTAAATTTCAATTAAAATTTTAAATCAATTAATGCTGCCAGAGTCCTGTTTCATTTCTAAAAATTTTCTCTAGATAATTTTATCCTGAAATAACAGGCAACAAGCACATTTACCACATTTTAATTTTGGCAGTGGTTTTGTTGGTTAGCGTGGTGATGACGTTAAGACACGCTCTTAATGTCTGTAATCGCTAGTGACAAAGAAATATGAATGTGCGCTAAGGAAAATAGGTAAAACAAAAAAAAAAAAAAAAAACTTCATCTTTCGTACAAAGTTAATCGCTGGCAAAAAATAATTTTTAAGAAACATTTTCTTGGCTCTTTCTTCCTTAAATATCCTCGATTGTGCTATTTTTTTTTTTAATTTTCTTTCATATTTTTCTAATGGCATCATGTTCCCCGTTCTATAGTCAAGTGTGAGTTTAATGTTGGCATTTTTGCCGGTTTGTTACACTTATTTCATTTGCAACTTGAAATAACAACTCCCACGCAGCGCATAGAATTTAATATTTCCCTTTTGCCAGCAAAAACAACATAAAAAAAAACTACTTGAAAGTTTGTTTTTTTCTTTCACTATTGTACGGAATACTATTGTATTCCGTACAATATTTTTTGCATTGAAAAATAATTTTTTTAAACATAATATTTATCTGTAATAATTTCTATTTGGAATTTAAAAGTTTAACAAAATATTAATCTTTATTTGTGCTTAATTCCAGAAATTGTGTTGGTTTTAAAATTTATTCTTTTACTCATGATATTCTCATGAGTTATTTATTCAGTACAATAAGTACTGAGTTTTTTTGTTTGAATATATGAACCTTTTTGTAACTATTGATTAATAATTCTTATTTAGTCAATTGCTTTTACAATATAAAGGTTCTAATGTTTGCAAGAAACGTTGGGAGTAATCTACTGAGGATTCAGAGCAGCGTCTGATGAAATGGTCCATATAGGTATGCTCTCCCCTTCAGTACTTATTGTACTGAATGAATAACTCATGAGAATATCATGAGTAAAAGAATAAATTTTAAAACCAACACAATTTCATAATATTTATCCATACAAAATTTTTTCTATACAAAATATTTGTCCATACAAAATTTTTTCCAAAGCTCTTGCTTAAAAATGTTCTTAAAAAAAATTTTTTTTCTAAACAAAATTTTTTCTATGCAAAATTTTTGTTCGTACAAGACTTTTGCATGCACAAAATTTTTTCTATGCAAAATTTTTGTTCGTACAAGACTTTTGCATGCACAAAATTTTTTCTGTAAAATATTTTTGTCTATACAAAATTTTTACCTGCAAAAAATATTCATCCCTACAAAATTTTTGCCTACAAAAATTTTTTTATACAAAATATTTGTCCACACAAAATTTTTTTATACAAAATTTTTTGCATGTACAATTTTTTGCTGTACAAAATTTTTGTCTACAAAAATTTTTTTTATACAAAATATTTGTCCACACAAAATTTTTTTATGCAAAATTTTTTGCATGTAAAATTTTTTGCTGTACAAAATTTTTGTCTACAAAAATTTTTTTTATACAAAATATTTGTCCACACAAAATTTTTTTATAAAAAATTTTTTTGCATGCAAAATTTTTTGCTGCACAAAATTGTTGTCTACACAAAATTGTTGTCCATGTAAAATTTTTACCTGAACACAATTTTTGTCCATACAAAATTTTCGCCTACACAAAATTTTTGATATAAAAATTTATTGGTATCAAAATTTTTGCTTGCACAATTTTTTTTAAGTGTAATTTGAAGAGCGTCTTACAAAGATAGAGAGACAGACGGCCCAAACAACGTATACAAAAATATTGTAGGCAAAAAAATTTTCTCCGAAGCGAGAGGTTAAACTCAGCCTTACTTCACTGGACCATTCGCAAATTACTTTGTGAACTAAGTATGATCTAAGTACTCGTGTATGCATAACAAAGTTATAGCAAAAATAAAATTGATTTCAAATGTATTTTGAAAGAAATTTTTCATTTCGAATCTTTTTTAGAAGACTAAGAATTTGTGATAAGATTGGGAAGTCAAGACAACTTTGTACAAAACAAAGGTGCTCTAATTATTGTAGAGTGTATGTGTAAGTAGTTATTTCTGCTTGTTTTTCCTTCTGTTTCCGTTTTTATGCATGCACGTACCTAGAAAATGTAAAAAAAAATTGTAGGCTCCACCAACTGTTAAGCGTTAGTTTTCCTATTTTTTTCCTCATATTCTTTCTGTCTGTGGTATTTTAATATTTTTTTTTTGCACATACAAAATTTGTTTTGACTATTTTTCCCCCCGTCGTATGCATTTTGTGGTAGATTTATAAAAACATTTTTCTATCTGCAACCAATGAACCAACAGCAGCACTTACACGTACAAGAAGAACGACATTAATAAAAAAAAATCATATAAACGCATAATTTGACACAGCAGGGAAAGTTTGTATTATCCTTTTCAGACAAAATAGAAGCAGTAGCAGCAACAGCAATAGAAGCAGAGGCAGCTACTGCAGCAGCAACAGCAGTAATATCATGTTTTTGGCTTGTAATTCCTTTGTACTAGTTAAGTCTAAATTCCTGGGGCTTATGGTTTTAACTATTAATTCATGCTTTTTTACTGCATACATAAATTTTTGACTGGTTGTTGTTGTGGTTCCTTTTTTATAATTGTGCTTGCATTTTATGTTTTCAACACACATAACAGTCAGGCGTGGTGGTAGTGGGCCGTACCATTAAATATGTAGCGGGAGATAATGATGATGATGATGATGTAGTTGGATATAATCTGCCTGCCTTCCTTTCTTCCTTCCGTCTTATCGCACTTTCCTGTTTGATGCTTTAACTATTTAAAGTCTAAATACTTTTCAACTTTTTCTTCTCTTCTTCTTTTGAGTATAATTTATGTTGGTTTCAAGTGAGAAATTTATCATTTCACTTGCAACAATTTATTGCATTAAAAAAGTATGGATTTGGCAAGAAAGCAAGTGAATTTTTTTTTTGCTCAAATTAATTTTATAGCTTGTGTGTGTGTAGTACGTACAAAGTTGTTTCAGAACATGCTGACAATTTACCTTTTCTTCTTACCAAAACCAAAATTAAAAAAATTATTTGTGTTGGCCATTGAAATGTTGCTTCCGTAAAGGCTTTAAAAAAAATATTAAATGTGCGTGTATGTGTGTGGAAGATTTTTTTAAATAAATAAGCTTTTCCTGAAGCCATTTATTTAATATTCTCTATTGTTATTTTTTTTTTGTTTTCTTTGTTCATTTCTAAATGCAATACAGAGATGACTGCGTTTTTAAATCAAAAATTCAAAAATATAATTTTTTAAATTAATTAAAAGTTTATTAAAATGAAAATAAAAATATTTTAATAAATTCAATTTTTAGTTCTCGTATACATGTAAAATTTAGCAAATTCAAAAAAATTACTTTAGCTCATCAAGCTTTTTTAAAATGTTCAACATCAAGTCTTTCCTTGACCTTCTTCAGTGTTTTTTGTAGACAATATTGTATCTTCTATGATTTCTCTGACACACAAAAAATAACTTCGATTGTAAGAACTGAATTTGTCAAAAATTCAGTTGTGATAATCGAATTTTTAAGTTGCAAAACTTGAAATTCGATAATATAGTCCAAAAATGTTGGTTGGTTTTTGGGCTCTCACTAAATAAGATAATTGGCTTCATAAATCTTGAATAAAAGATCCTCTGAGTTGCGGTACATGTGTTCTCTATTCACAATAATAATAAATTACAAACTTTCTTCTGTGAGCTCTTCATTTCTTGCGGTTCCTTCTAGAAAAATTAATTTTTTTTGCTTTAAATTTTTTTATTCGTAGTTTTTTTTTAATTTTATTTTTTTTATTGTTGGATTGTTTTAGTTTTAGATTTTTTATTTTTAAATCTTTTTAATATTTCGATTTTTTTAGTTTTAGATTTTTTTTAAATTTTTTTATTCAATTTTTTTTTTAATATTATTATTTAATTAAAAAAATTTTAATGATTTTCATTTTATTTTTAGATTTTATTTTCAGTAATAATTTGTTTATTTTGTTTTAAGTTTTATTTTTTGTAGTTTTAAATTTTTTTAGTTTAAGATTTTTTTTAGTTTCTTTTATTTCTAGATTTTTAAATTTAAAATTTTTTTTAATTTTAGATTTTTTATTTAAAAATTTGTTATTAATTTTTTTTTATTTTTAGTTTTTTTATTTTTAGGTTTTTTTATTCTAAATTTTTTTTATTTTTATTTTAAAATTTTTTTTATTTAAATTTTTTTTAATTTTCTTATTTTAAAATTTTTTTATTTTTATTTTTCTAAATTTTTAATTTTTATTTTTCTAAATTTTTTTATTTCTATTTTAAAAATTTTTTTAACAAAATAATAATTTTTATTTGAGCTTAATTCCAGAAATTGTGTTGGCTTTTTAAAAGCACAAATATAGATTAATATTTTGTTAAACTTTTAAATTGCAAATTACTATTACACAAATTGTTTTAAATTTTTTTATTTTAAAATTAAATTTTTTTTGTTTTTTTTTTTTTATTTTAAAATTAAATTTTTTTTTTGTTTTTTTTATTTTTAGATTTTCTTTAGTTTTAGATTGTTTTTTAGCTTTAGATTTTTTTTTTGTTTCGTTTAATTCTAAATTTTTTATTTTATTTTTTTTGTAAACTATAATTTTAAAACTTTTTAAGAATTTTTTATTTAACAATTTTTTTATTTCTATAAATATTTTATTTTTAGAATTTTTTATTTAAAATTTTTATTTTATTTTATATTTTTGTTTATTTTAAATTTTTATTTTATTTTAAATTTTTTTATTTAAAATTTTTTTTATTTTTAGATTTTTTTTAATTTTTTTTTAGATTTTATATATATATTTTTTTTTTTTTTTTTTTTTGAATTATCATTCTTATAATGCTGTGATTGTATTAAACTTGCATTTTCTTTCATAAATAAAGAAAAATGAGCGAATAGAGAAAGAGTGCGGAGATGTCCATGTATGAAGTTGCAATCACAGTTATTGTTATTAAAGAAAACTATTCATTCCAACACACTCGAACTTACACATACATAAATGAATTGTAGCATAAAAACTTTAGTTATTTAAGCATTTTGATACAAGTCAAAATTGTGGTTTTTGTTCAAGTTTTTCCTCTTCTTTCTCTCTTTTTTTGGCGTCTCTTGAGGATATGTTCTTATTCTTGTTAATGCAAGGAGCAACAGTAGCAACAGCATTAAGGCTAATAAGCTTTAAGGATAATTATACACAATGAAAGTGTCTCACTTTTTTTTTCTTTTGTTAAACAAAAGAAAAGCAAAGAAAATGAACTGAAGGATTAATTTATAAAAAAAAAAACGACTTAATTTTATAGCCAAACAACTTGAAGTACAAGTATGAGTGTGAGTGTGTCTAAAAGACATTTTATATAATTTTCTTTTGCCTTTAGTTAGAGAATAAAAGAGTATAAAATACAAGTTTCTTGTGTGTACCAAAGAAATTGGGTCATATTGAGATTTCAACAAAGAACGAGTGAGTCTAAACTACTTACTTGTCTGCTAACAATGAAATAAATGTTTAATCCATTTATTTGTTGTCTTTTAAACTAACTTTTTTCTTTTCTTTTATTATTTTAGTTTAATAAATTCAATTCTGAATGTAACATAAAAAAAAACAACCAAAATTGTCATTTTGACGTTTTTAGCATCGTTTTTAGTGCTTTATAAAATTTTTGATGCACAAATTTTTCTCGCCAGTGATACTAAAGCTGAATTCAATCACTTGTTTCACAGAAAATTTTTGTTCGCACAAAATTTTTTTCTCAGGTAGTTTAAATTATCACTTACTAGAATAACAACTTGAAGCGGTATATAAGTTTAACGCAATAGAACCCACTTGTTCCGGAGGAAATTTTTGTCTTTACAAAGAATTTTTTTTTTCTCCTTACAAGGATAACAGTCTAAAAGTGTGTTTGAAATTTTTTCTTTTAAACTACATATGTTTACTTGTTCCAGAAAAATTTTTTATAGGTTTTTAACTCAACAAAATTCTGACTTTAGGCGCACTTGTAGTAATGGGCCTTAATGTATGAGCAAACAATTCAAAATTTTTATTTCTATTCCATAAAAAATAGAATTTTTTTTTAAAGAAATTGATTTAGTACTCGTATGAGCACAAAATACCTTCTTGTTATAATTGCAAAAAAAAAAAAAAAAAAAATAAAAAAACAAAGAAAAAACAAGAAGTAGAACGCGTTGCATTAAAAATACACAACACATGCATATTTTTTTTTGCCATTTTCGATTAGCTTGTCAGCTATAGCAAACATTATGTACCAACTGAGAGCCAAGCAGTCTGTCCTGAATCCTCAATGGATACTTACATGGCACACATGAGCCGGTATTAAAAAAGGAGAAAACTTGTTGTAGGGGAAGTGTAGCATCTGTTTCTTTAGGTATGTATGTATGGCTGTATGTGTGTACACACTTTTAGCAGAGTTTAAAAAGAATTTAATTCAATTTCAATTGTAATTTATCAGATAGAAACTTAAATATAAAAAAATATTCTCGGTATTGCTGAGTTTGATGTATCGGACGTCGACATTAACCCTACAAAAAAAGAAAGAAGGAGAGGGGGGGGGGGGGGAGTAATGCACTATTAGCCCAATTTCTTTGCGTTTATTTTATAGGCTGTCTAAGGAACAGTAAACTTTTTCATTTTAAACAAAAAACACGTATTTTTTTTATTGGATTGTAAAAAAAAACATGTTTCGATTAATTATGGAATAAAAATACGAACCGGCAATTGTTTCAACGGTTAATCAATCAAAGTGAAGTGAAGTTAATGTCAATTTTTGGAAAAAAGTCATCCAATGAAGCATATTTTTATCTGGGGGGTTACTCTCTATTGCGATGCGAAAGTAAACGCATCGCAACTCAATGTAAAAATCATACAGATGCGAGAGTAACCCCCCTGGTCGAATTTGTGGGCCATAATCATAGTCATAAAAAAAGTATGCTTTTATTAAGAGGTAACTTTTTATTTAATAAGAATTTCATGAATTTAAAATTGATTTAAAAAAAGTACCGACTTAAGTGTGACTATGACTATGAGCCCTGGTTTTTTTTTACAATTAACTAGTTCTTTGGGGTAGTTCTACTACTACGAGTTTATGGAAAAGTCCCCTTTTTTAGATGAAAGGATAAAATCGTGTATTCATACCTCGAGATGGCTTGCTTTTGGTTTTTTCTAAGTCTAAGCTCTCTATTTCTCCCCCTCTCTCACCCCTTTACTTTCCCAAATTGAATAGAATTAATTCCTCATTTTAGATTTTTGTAGAAAACTTTCGCTCCGTTGCTCATTAAAACAGACAAAATGACTCTTTTTAAACTTTAAAGCAAATAAATACCAGTTTTCACTCTATAATTAAAAATGTGAAACTGTAACACCCGTGTGATTGTCATTTGATTTATGAATCCACATTGTATTTCATCATTGAACAAAGCGTAATTAAATAATTACAATTAACTTAATTAATTAAATGCAATCATTAATTTGAAAAAATAAAATAACAAGAAATCAACATCAAACAAAATACGAGTAGTAAAACAAAATGAATTTTTTATGTCTCAAATTCTCTTTTAGTGAAATTACTAATTACGGACATTTAAAAATTTCAATGCAATTGAAGCGAAAGTCATTTAACTGAAAATTAAATTGTGACCGAATTAACTGTTGGGTAAAAAGAATTTTAACAAACCAATACCAACGCCTTGTGTTTGCAAACAAAAAAAAATTTTTTTAAATATTTAAAAAAATATAAAAAAAAAGAATTTATAATTATATCCTGAAGAAGCTACACAAATTGGAGTGAAATATCGATATAAAAATTATTTTTTTAAAATAAGACCTCAAGCTTAATAAAATAGTCATATTATTTAAAAGAAAAAGGTCAAATAAAACTAACAAATAAATAATTAAAAAAAATTGAAAAAGAAAAAAATTTTTTGTAAAATTTTTAATCAAAAAATATTTTTTATTTTCTTTTTATTTCTTTTTTAATGTTTAAGAACTTTATTTTTATTTTAAAAATATAAAAAAATTAAAAAAAAAAATATAAAATAAATAAAAAAAAAAATATTAACAAATATAAAAAAATTAAAAAGTATAATTTTTATAAATTTTTATAAATTTTTAAAATTTATTTTTAAATTAAAAGAAATTTTTTTTATTTTCGTTTTATTTCTTTTTTATAATAATTTTTAAAAACTTTTGTTTATTTTAAAAATATAAAAAAATATAAAAAAAATATAAAAAAATATAGAGAAATATAGAGAAATAAATATAAAAAAATATTTTAAAAAAGTGAAAAAGAAAAAAATTAGTATTTTTTTTTTTAATTAAAAAAATTATTTCTTTTTTATTTTTAAAACTTTTTTTCAATATAAAAAATTTTATAAAAAAAATGGAAAAAAAAATAAAAAAAAAATTTTTAAATTGAAAAAGAAAAAGTTTTTAGTAATTTTTTTTAAATTTATTTTTTAATTAAAAAAAGGATTTTCTTTTTAATTTTAAAAAACTTTTTTTTTAATTTTAAAAATATAAAAAAAATGTTTAGTAAATTTAAAAAAATTTTTTTAATTAAAAAATTTAATTTGTTATATTAAGCGAGGCTATACTGTTTGAAAAAAAAATAATTTGTAAATACATTATTTGCAAATAGATATAAATCTGAATCTGAATATAAATACGAGTGTGTTAATAAATAAATGAATAAATAAATAAATTTATTTAGCATGTGTGTGTGTGTGTTTATGTGTTATATGTTATAAAAGGCATTATTTTTGTATTAGTTAAACCAATATATAAATAGATACTGAATAAATGAATTATTTAATGCAACAAATAAAAATTGTAAATACTTGTGTTCAATTAAAAAGCTGTCAATTCCATGGAAACTGTAACAAGACCTTAAATTTATGACAACATGTAAACATGCATGCCTACATATTTGACAAAATATTTGAAAAATAAATAAATAAATCGAGAAGTTCTTTACAAATTCAATAATACTGACAAAAAGAATAACAATGAATAAAAAATCTCTAAAATAAAATAAATAAATAAGTAAATATGCCATTCAAAATAGTTTAGTTTAGCAAAGAAAAAAAATTAAAAGTTTTTAAATAAACATTACAGGGTGTCTCAATAAGAATTTTGCTTTTTTTTACACAGGCATGCATGAGGAAATGATATGGAATTTTTATTTTATTGCAAAGTTATGATAAGATTTTTGAAATACATTCTTCATAAATCTCGTATTTAAAAAAATAAAAAACTTATCCCTAGATTTTGATTTTCTAATAATTTTTACAGTTAGCTGATCATAGTGGTAAAAGAAAATAGTAATAATTCAAGGAACAGCATTTTTTTGCTCATTTGCTTGTTAGAAAAAATAATTTTGTTTATTTATTTAAATTTATATAAGCAATTGTAGGAATGTGAATTTTTTTTATTCAAATGTTGCTTTTGTTTTATCCACAGTCTGTCTGTCTTGGGTGCTTAAAATGTTTACAAACTTTTTTATAATTAAAATTCATTACCCCTCGTCAATGGCATTATTTTGTTAATAATTTAATAACGCACACCCAATCATTATCATCTTATAACCAAATAAGCAACAAAATAAATATTTAAATTTTGTCGAATTTTTTTTTTTTTTTGATATTTTTCAAATGTATTAATTGCATTGAATGAACTTTTCAAACGGCTAACACTGTGACAGTAACACTCGTTTAACCACATTTGATTTGTAAATCTTGTTTAATATTCATACTTAATAAAAGTTAATTTTTTTAAAAAAATTGAATTTTTTTCAATATTTTTTGTTTGTATCCTTTTTCATAAATTTTGATTGTGAATTGGCGTAGATAACCATGTAAATCCTGCATTTTAAGTACACAAAATGTTCAGCAAACTTATGTAAGACACTATAAGGAATATTTTTGTAAAACCTTTTAACCCTCTAACTCTTCAATTAGTAGGACTTTTTTGATCATTTTTATAAATAAAACAAAAAAGACCCATGAGTTGAAGAGTTAGAGGGTTTAAAGGCTCCACAAAAATCTTCCTCGTAAAATTTTACTACAAGTCTCTGAACACATCGATCTTAAAATTTTAACATTGATGTCACAAACAAGTCAAAACTTAAAATGTTCTCAAAAAACAAACAAACCACAAGCCACAAAACTGCAGTTTGACCAGGACCACACACAGCAAGTTTAGTTGGGAAATTCTTTCTCAATTCTCTTTTAAAATTCTTGTTTCGTCAATTTCAGTATTCTTATTCAGTCATTTATTCAGCCTTCAAGCTACCTGGCTTCTTTTTTTACATTTTTATAAAAAAAATTCGAAGAGAGAACAAAAGAGAATTACCGAGTACGAGCAAGTTTGTACCCCTTTCCATTCTTCTTTCCTCTCTCTTCTACAAAATCAAGACTTACCCAACTAAAATTGCTGTTTGTGGTCCTGGTCTTTATGAAGCATTGCTGTACCAACTCTAAGTAACTGCTGATTTTGTCGTACAGCAATTTTCACAAAATCATAAATTAAAAAAAGAAAAAAAATTTTCGTTACTGATTTTTTTTCTATAATTTTCCATAATTTTAAATAGTCTTTGCCGGTTTGTTACACTTATTTCATTTGCAATTTGAAATAACAACTCCCACGCAGCGCATAGAATTTAATATTTCCCTTTTGCCAGCAAAAACAACAAAAAAAAAACTACTTGAAAGTTTGTTTTTTTTTTTTTCTTTCACTTCAAGCACAGTGGTTACATTATTTAGCAAAACAGTACTAACGAGGCTTTTAAAGTATCGGATTTTTATTATTTTTTTTCAAAGAAAAACTTTTCAACACAAAATAAAATACAAAAATTTATTTAAAAATGTTTTAACTTTTAATTGTATTAAAAGAGTAAAATTTGGCAATTAAAAATGCAAAAGTGCAGATGCTAGCTAACAAGCAGTTGTCCAACGTGACCGTGTATATAAAAAAGTTAAATCAGCTGAGAACAATGAATAACACAAGGAAATGGCAAGTATCGTTCTTGCCGTTTTTTAATTAGTGCCAAAAAAGTCCCCTTAATTGAAGAGTTAAAGGGTTAAAAGGTTTCACAGAAATATTCCTCGTAAGTTTGTTGAACATTTTGTGTAACTAAAATTGAGGATTTACTGATTCACAAAAGGGGGAAACCTTAAGCCCCATTTTGAGTTAGTTCCACCGGTTCACGTGTACATTTTTCTGGTCCCCTCTACCTTAATACCTTGTGTAGTTGTCACAACCCCCCCCCCTCCTTTTTTTTTTTTTTTTTTTTTTTTTTTTGACAGTGTTGTCATTGATTTTACTCAATAACTCCCGAGATGTGGATTTGTAGTCCATCTATCTTCATAATAAAAATTATTTTGGTGTTATTGCTCTCTTGTGACTAATTTTTATAATTAAATATTTATTAGTTACTTTTATTGGACTTTTTTTCTTTAAAAAAAAATATTTATTAAGCTTGAGGTCTTATTTTTAAAAAATTTATTTTTATATCGACCTCAACCATCATATTATGTAATTAAATATTTTAAAATTTGTTAGCAATCCTAACAAAAATAAAAAATTATTAACCACACCTTTAATAAATGATTCATTGAGTCCAATACTTGCATTTAAATTTATTTTGTGCAATTATAATTATCAAAAAAAAAAATTTTTTTTTTGCTTTGCTTTATTAAGTAATCAAAGCAAATAATTGATTGATAATAAAAATTCCTCCATTAGATTTGTATAAGTTTGTGTCTGTTATTAATGCTATTCAAAGGAAAACAATACCAATCCAACTGTCATAACTAAAAAAATATATTTTTGAAGAATAACAAACAAACATAGAAAAGCTTTAAAAAAATCTTTAAAAGATAAAAAATAAATTTCATTATTCGCTCTAGTTTTTTTCGGTCACTCCGTTCAAACAAAAGCAACTTATGCAAATTTACACAAATTATTTTTCTAATAAAAAACCAATTTTTACCTCATTTGTCGCAAGTCGATATTTATTAAATTAATATTAAATAAGTAATTTTTTTTTTAAATCGAATTCTTTGTTTTATTTTTTTTTTTTAGCTGCCAATATTACTTAAAAAGTCATCCATGGGTACCAGCATATCAGGGTGTTATAACATTTTTTGTGTTAGCCAATTTTACATTGGCCACGTTTATGGATCCAGGTGT
This sequence comes from Thelaira solivaga, assembly GCA_947397855.1. Lineage (NCBI taxonomy): Eukaryota > Metazoa > Arthropoda > Insecta > Diptera > Tachinidae > Thelaira > Thelaira solivaga. Next base: position 65,857,065 of record OX377612.1, on the reverse strand, counting down.
AATACCAAAAGGTAAGTTAATTAACTAATAAATTTTTCACTGTTCACGAAAAAAGTAATGAACTTTCTCAACTTTGTAGCTTCTCCTGATGAAGATCGAGAAGAAGAATTTCGGGCACCGTTATATAAAAATGCAGAAATAAATGGCATAACAGTGAAAATGAAATGGTGTGTGACGTGTAAATTTTATCGACCACCGAGATGTTCACACTGTTCAGTGTGCAATCATTGTATTGAAGTGAGTAATTGAAATAAAATATAAATAATAAAAAAATATACTGAACATGGACATTGACATTAACATGAATGTGGACATGAACATTATTATGAATGTTAAAATGAATATGAACACTGACATTGACATGAATCTTAAAATGAACATGAACATTATTATGAATATTAAAATAAAAAAGAACATGGACATGAGCGTCATTATTATTATAAATATTAAAATGAAAATTGACATGGACATAGCATAAGGACATTGACATTAACATGGACATGAATATGAACATTATTATAAATATTAAAATTAACATGGACATAAACATGAGCATGAGCATAAACATGGAAATTATAATTCTAATGGAATTTATTATAAATATTTATTAAAAAGAAAATTGAACATGAACATTATTATGAATATTAAAAAGAAAATGAACTTTGACATGAACATGAATTAATATAAATATTAAAATGAACATGGACATTGACACGAATATTATTATGAATATTAAAAAGAAAATTAACATCGACATGGACATAAACATGAATATTAGGCCTGATTATGAGTGTCATTGTCGTGACAAAAACAGCGATAAGTGGCAATACTGGCCATATCATTTACATTAGCTTGTCGTAAGTTCGACTACGACAGCGACACTTGTAATTAAGCCTATTATTGTGAATATTAAAATAAAAATTAACATTGACATGAACATAAACATGAACATGAAAATTTACGTGGACATTGATATTAACATAGACATGAACATGATAAAAATTATAAATATTAAAATTAACATGGACATGAACATGAGCATACACATAAACATGGAATGAATATTAAAAAGAAAATTGACATGGACATGAACATGAACATTATTATGAATGTTAAAATGAAAATGAAATTTGCCATGAATATGAACATTAATAAGAGTATTAAAATATTAAAAAGAACATGAAAATGAACATGGACATAAACATGAACATGAACATGAATATGAACGTGAACATAGAAATGGACGTGGACATGAATATGAATATTATTATAAATATAAAAATGAAAATGAAAACGAACATGGACATGAATACGAATAGGAAAGTAAACAACATGAATAATATGAACTTAAATCTGTGAGAATATGAAAAAACCTTTTAAAGGACTACAACTTTAGAAGCCCTAAAATTATTTGTCGATTCCATCAAACGGTATTGTGTTCATTGTCATCTCTTTCATTGTGAAGTACGTCGACCCATAATCCCTGAACCACAATAATAAAATTATTGAGTTATTGAGCAACAACAAGTCAATTTTTACTTAAGTGGACTTGAGCGATTTTTTCTTATTATTTATTTAGCACAGTAATAATGATGACATTTTTTCTACATTCATTTCTCTCTTCTTAAATTCCAGACATTCGATCATCATTGTCCTTGGGTAAATAATTGCATTGGACGACGTAATTATAGATTTTTCTTTTTCTTTTTGGTTTCCCTATCCATACATATGCTGAGCATATTTTCTTTGTGCTTATTTTATGTATTAAAAACTATGCCAAACATAAGACATACAGCACCAATAGTGTCGTAAGTATTTGCTGTTTTGGTGATTTATAAATTGAAAGTTTTTTAAGTTTTTACGGTTTTTGCTTTTGCCTTTTAGTATGGTATTAATGGGCATTATAACAATATTAGCCATACCGATATTTGGTTTAACTGGCTTTCATATGGTCTTAGTGTCGCGGGGTCGTACCACAAATGAACAGGTGACTGGTAAATTTAAGGGTGGCTACAATCCCTTTTCTCGTGGCTGTTGGCATAATTGTTGCTACACACAGTTTGGTCCACAATATCCAAGGTACGCATATTAGCATCAATTAAATTTATTTTTATTTTTGTTTTTTTTTTATTATTTTGCCATTTCCTTTTTAGTCTTCTTAAACCAGAAAAATATGCAGCCCGCCGGTCTCACAAAGAGAATCAAGGCATTAGCACGATAACAACAGAACGTGATGCCAACAATCAATCTAATTCTGGCAGTATAATGCGTGGCGGTGGCGGTGGTGGTGGTGGTGCTAATGCGGCCGTTGCAGTTAAAGCTGGTGTCATGTCAACGGGCAATGCGCAACATTCACCCCATGGAATGCCACGCAATTATTATGAACGGGACCAGCGTCATACACAGGTAAAGACTTATACGGACCAGGGCAATGGTTTTAATCAGCGGTCGGGCAGTACAACGCTTTATAGTAAGGTGGGTAAATTGTGTACTTAAGCCATAACAAGAAAACTTGTAAAACTTTTTTTCAAAAATGCATTCTCTTGTTCTATATACAACTTTTTTTATTTCAAAAAAAAACTATTCTTTTTCTAATTTTTTTTTTCTAATTTTTTTGGACTTTTACTATAAATATAAATCTTAATTAAATTAAAATTGCAATCTAGCTTAATTGTATTATAGTGTGTATATTTGAGAAATAATTATGTATTTTGTTTATTTTTATTTTGTATTAAGTTCTATTTTACTTAAAAATTATTATTTTTTTTTTTTTAATTTTATTTGTGAATATTTTCAATTATGGGAAGTTTTATTAGTAAAATAAGTGGCAAGAAAGAGTAGCAGTTGGTAGACTAAACACGTGACTAGGCCCCGCTTCTGATTCTAAGTATAACTAAACAAGACTGTTGCTCAGCTGTTGGCAGAATATTTTATAAATTTTTTAAAGCCATCCATGTTTGCTATGAACTAAAACGATAATTCTGCTTAAAGAGCAATGTTTTTGCTCTAAAATTCTAACGGTATTTCCTAAGCCTATGAAATGTTAATAAGTGATGCAAATGTTTACATTCTTGTTATTTTTATAAAGAGTTTTTAGTGGTTGGTGTTGGTTGGTTAAGCCTTTTTGGCGGTCAGGGCACGATATGAAAAAAGCAGAAGGTCCAATGGACCTCTATTAAATGTATATATTGGCCAGACAACTCTGTAACACAAATTTATTAGTAGAAGTCATTTAGAAAACATAAAAGTGTAATTGAGCTGTTAATTTTTAAAGTGGCTTAAGTAGGTTTTCTTTTTTAAATGAATTAGAAAATTATCTCTAAATCATTTTTTCTTTAAATGGACTTTCAAAATAACAGTTCAATTATTAAAACAAATGTTGCCTTAAATCGTCACATTAATTTTATTTTTATTTGTAACAGAGCACCTTTGCTACAGCCCATAAGTTCACTAAAAAGCAATTATCTTATTTAGCGGGAGCCAATCTACCAACTCTGAAAACCATAAAAAAAATTCCCTAAGTAGTCTTAGTGCTAAAGCCGCTTAGCTCTCAGGTTTTCTTATGCAATTTTTAGAATCCATCTTTTACTGATGCTACCTAAGATCAATATGCTGTTAGGAGGTTAGTACCCTCTAGGGTGTGTTCTAAAATAGTGCCAAAAACATAGAACACTTTAAATCAGCAACTTTAACTAAAACAAAGAAAATGTTTTTTTGTTTTTACTTTAAAATAAAACTTCTCATATTTTTGTTGTATGTCTGTTTAGCCACTGAATTTTAATGCCAAATACAAGTACGAGTGATTTAATATATTTTTTATTGTATTTTTTTTTTCTTTTTTGTATCCCTTTGCCTGTAAAGTTTTGTAGCCTCGCTTTAGTCTTGTTGGTTGGCTGGTGGTGCTGTGTTTCCTTTTTCTATTACTATTCTCGTTTTGTTTCCTTTGTTTCTATTGTTTAGCCTTAGATATCCTATTCGGAATATATTTTCATTAGTTTCTTTTATGCCTTTACTTTTCCTTAATTTTTTTTTCTTTTTCAAATGAATAAGTTTCTTTTTTATGACTATTTTGCTTGAAATTATATGGTTTTTAATTTTTTATGTTGAAGTTTTTTGTTTTTTTGTAATTTCCTTTATGTTTTTTTTTATTTGTTCCAAAAAATATCTTCGTATGAGTTCAGTTATCATTAAAATAGTAATTTGTGTTTGACAACACTTTATTTGCCAGCATGTAGACGTAGCAATGCTAATGCACTATGCAATTGTTATATTTTTGAAACTGGTATAAGTCCACTTTGACAATGAAATGAGTTAGCGAGTACCAAATCTCACTTAAATTGCCTCATTTTTTAAAAAAAAAATCAAGTGGATTTATATCAGTTTCAAAAATAACAGCTTTCTTTAATATCTTGCTGGTAGTAACAAATAAACTCTTTCCATTATTTTTTCTGTCCACAACATTTAAGCCATACATGGAAAGACGAAGGCCACTGCAGCCATTAATCTATTATTAAATACAGACACTATTTTACGGCACTGTTTTCAAATCTGCACTTTTGTTTTTCAAGTTGCCTCTAGAGTCTGAGACATTCCGTTATCTACATTTCTTTCATTTGCTTAAAAAGTACACTAAGTCGCACCTTTATCGTTTTTAAATTTACTCAGAAGCTTCAAAGTTACGAAAAAAAACCTATTTCATGGAAACTAATGGAGTTTTCTTTTCTAATAAAAGTCTTGCATATATTCTACCATCCAAGAATGTTTGCGTTCTATTGTCGAAAAAATTTAATAGTTAAAATCAATATCACGTTCTGTTCTAAATGCTAAAATGTTACATGGTTTGCACTCAATTTATAAGTGAGGGTGAGATACTGCCCTTTTTTACAACTGTGTCAACTACTTGTTTATACAATTAAGTAAATTATTAATTTGTATTTATATGAAAAAGGAGATTCAACATTTTTTCCGTCAAGATACAAGTATTCTTCATAAAAATCTATTATTGGTCACTTTTGAACAAAAAATTTATTTTTATTTTATTTTAGGTGCAAAGTTTTTTTGTGTCAGCTGTTTATCAATTGTATTAACGTAATCGGATTTCGCAAATCGCTTTAAAAGCGGTAAACATATAAAAATGTTGCATGATAAACTTATTTTTGTTCTATTGAAACCATAAAAAAGTTATCACTTAGGCAACCTCTTTAAAATAGTGCATAATTTAGAAGCAGAAGGTTTTTTGAGAATATTTAACGCCATAACTTATTCACAGAGATGTTAAGTTGAATCAGCTCACTGCTTTTGTTTTATTTTCAATATTGCTTGCAGTGTTTGCTCTCTTACAATTGCTTGCCATTTGTTCCATCTCTTTTAAATATGCCGTTAGCAATAACAAATCAATAGTTATTACTGTTCTTTTATTTTTATGCAAACTATTCATAAAAGCTCAATGATAAGTTGAGAGCATAGTGCAAAATCAGTATATTAATTTGTTTTAAATAAGTTTTCGCGTGTGATTTAATAAACAAAATTCGTTTTATTTTGAAAATAATAACTAAGAAATAATAAAAAAGGATGTTTTTTGATTTACAAAAAATTTGTAATATTTAGAAAAAGTTTTTAGTTATAAAGAGAAGAGGCTATATGACGAAAGAAATATAAATAAATATTTAGCTTTTTTTATATAAAAAGACGTAGAGCTCGGGAATTAAAATTTAAATGAAATAAAATATGGAATTTGAAATATTAACTTATTTCTTCTCTTAACATTTGAAAAATGTCTGAAATTTGTTTAAAATATTTTTTTGTATTATTATTTATTGGGCATACAACTAAATGCAGTACAAAATATATGTATTTGTCCAAAGAGCTTTGCGTATACTCAGTGTTATGATATTGATTCGTTGCTTTTATGAATGAATGGTGAATCTTGCAATGACACCATTCATTTAGTTTATGTTTAATAATGATTCAATATACATTTTTTAAAACTAAAAAAGACATTTGAATCGCATTCATGTACATCTCTGCTGCATAAAATTTGTTTTAAAGATTTTTTATTTAATTTTTCTCGATAATTTTTTTTTTAATTTGTTTTTTTTTCCCCTTTTTCTTTTTTATTATTTTTTGCGATGAGTTTGAGCTTTTGTTGTTTTAGAGATCCACACAAATCTTCTTGTATAATCTAGTTTAATACACTTGGTTTTGGCTTTATTAAGATTAAAAAAAAAACAAATTTGCTAAAATTACCAACACAAACATGCACTTTTTCTAAACAAAAAAAAATCGCAATGTATTGAATGGATGTAGTTGCCTATTGCTTTACACAGTTTCCACATGCACCAACACATTCCTACACTTAAAACTTCTTTGCTTCTTATACTTATATCTACATGTTCTTGTTTGTATGTATGTTTGTTTAACATATGTAGTAGCTTCCCTTTGATATCCTTTAAAAAAAACTTAAACGCAAATTTAAAATACATAAAAGAAACAAAGTATGTTTGTTCAATGGCCCAAAAAACCGCTGAAGCTTATGTGTCCTAGCCGCCAAACAAGTAAATAAAGCTTTAATATGTTATCAAAATAATTTATGTATTTTTTATTATAATAAATAAATACGTATGTCCGTCTAACTATTTTATTTTATTTTATATATTTTTAAAAAATATTTTATATCTTTTTTTGTTATTTAGTTAAACAGCAAAAAATCACACTTTAATTTTTTATTAACGCAATTCGTTAAATCTGTTTGTCAAAAAATATTAATAAAAAAATTATTTATTTGAAAATATTTATTGTAATTAAATTTATAAAGATCGAATTAAAGAATTTTTTTTATTAATTTTATCTGCCAAATATTTGCTTCTTTATTAATTAAAAATATCTAGCCCTTATAAAAATATTTTTAATTAAAATGTCTATTTTATTAAGCTTGAGGTCTTATTTTATAAATTTATTTTTATATCGCTCGAACTTGCATAGCTTATTCAGAATATATATATAACCATCTTTTTTCTTTGCGTGTAAAGACTAAAATATAAATATAAATAATTATATCCTGAAGAAGCTAGGTAAGTTGAAGCGATATAAAAATAAATTTATAAAATAAGACCTCAAGCTTAATAAAATAGACCTTTTAATTAAAAAGAAAAAGGTCAAATATTTTTTTTTTTTATGAATTTGGTGGTAAATTTTTACTGGCATATTTAGAGAATAATATTTTTTTAAATTAATTAAATAAATTAATAAATAAATCTGCTTAACAAAATATTTTTTATTATAACAGTATTTATTTTTTTTTTACTGAGCTGCTATTTTTGAGAGTGTTATAAGTCCACTTAAAAAAATAAGTTAGCATTAATTTTAGTATCTATCTATATCTAGTGTCTATACACTTAAAAAAATAATTCATTAAATTTAAACAAATAATAACAAAATTTCATCAATTCAATGAAATATATCATTAAATTAATAAAAATTTCAATTAAACTAATGAACTATTTCATTATTCGAAGGAAGCGAAATTCTTTCAGTGTAGCTTTAAAGTTATGGTAGAAATAGAGACAAAAAGCAAGACAAAATGTTTAATAAAAAATATAAATCTTGATTATTTGACCTTTTCTATCTGAAAATGAATAAATAAATACTGTTGAAGCTTTTAGGTTTTTTTATATATTTTAATTATTATTAAATCAATTTCCAATATTTCGACACGCCTTCGTGTGTCTTTCTCAAGGAAAATAATTCTATTATAAAATTATGCGTCTTCTTTTCTTTTATTTTATTATAAAATTATTGTCTTTTTAATTATTATTAAATTAAAATATATGAAAAAATCTAAAAGCTTAAACAATATTTATTTATTTATTTAATAAAAAATTTTAACTTTTAATAATTTATAAAAAAAAAAAAAAAACAATTTAGATCTGTGCCTTTTTTTTTTAAACCGATTTTGATGACCGATAGAAAGAGTTTCTGAATGCAAGAAGTAGCACGATATACTCGTATACGAGTACAACTTGAAAACTGTTTATTCTATTTTATTTAAAGGAAAATTCGAAATTTCCTTAAGTCGATCCTACTTTATTTTTAAATCTATTTAGCAGTTTTCAAGATATTGGGCCGTAATGATAGTCACATTAATAAGAATTTCATGAACTTAAAACAGATTAAAAAAAAAATACTGACTTTAGTGTGACCATAATCGGTGAATGGGTCCGTATTCAACTATATTACTGGCTTATAAGGTACGAAAAACCGTTTTTTTACCCGTAACTCAAGATTTTGGGGGTGTTTGGCAAATTCCAAAAACAGATTCTTGTTGTGCTCGACAGTACCTACCAGAAAAATAATATCATTTCCCAGGTATTTTTTTTTGTCGCACAGTGTAATGAATGATTTTTCTAAATAATTTTTTTTTTTTATTATTCATCTTTTCTTTTATTTTGCAACAGTAGATGTGAGATGTTGTGGGTGTAAGCAACTATTTTTCATTTTAAATACCTTCCACGCACTCCTCTGACATGTACTCTAGTGTAAAAATCCAATTAGTTGTATAAAATTTGTTTTAACGATTTTTATATAATTTTTTAAAGTTTGCTTTTTTTATTTTTTATTCTTTTTGTGTTTGTTTTTTCTATCGTTCAACGATTTTTTTTTGTAGAATCTAGTTTAAAACATTTGGTTTTGGCTTTATTAGAATAAAAAAATGTAGTTAAAATGAAAAACATAAACATGCAAACATATTGCAGATAGACACACACAGGGTGGTGTCTATAACTTACTAAAATTAAATGGACTTGTACCACTATCACAAATAACAGGTCAATTATTTTCTGTGTAGCTGATTGCTTTGATAGATTTTTTTTTTAATATAAAAAAAAACATATTTCGTCTTCAGTAGAGTTTTGTATCTATATGCACTTTGTTGTTTAATAATTTTTCTTTTTTTTTTTTATTCTACTTAATTTTCAATGCGCCACTTGTTTTGTGTTATTATTTTTGCATGTTTTGTACAATTTAATATTTTATTGAAAAAAAAAAATTAAATTAATTGATGATTTAATTTAGTTAAACTTTTTGCCAGTATATAATTGTATTTTGTATAATTATAATATAATTTAAAAAGAAAAGAAAAAAAATTGGTCAAAACAAAACTCTACACACCTTTAATGAAAGCACTGAAATGCAAAAACAATAAGGTAAAACAGTTTTTTTTATTAAACAAATTTTATATAAACGTTTTTATCATTTAAACAATTTTCTTACAACAAAAAAAAATATTATTATTACTATTATTATTAAACTTATTTAATTAATTGGAAAAGAAATTATGAAAAAAAAAATATTTTTAGATTTTAATTTACTTTAAACCGTTTTAATTTTTTAATTTTTTTTCTAAACACATTCTAGTTTTCATAAATTTTTTTGTTTACAAAAAAGTCATCCAACAACCTTGCGATCGTTAAAATTATAATTTTGTGGGGCAAATAACTTTGGAACCAAATTTGGCTGGATAGTTAAGCACACACTATCCAATATTTAACTTATCGTTATTATTAATTTAATGTCCAACCAAAAGCTTGTTGCTAGTTGACTTATAACATCTTAATTTTAACTACCAGTAACTTGTACTAATCGTCCTTAAAGTTTTGTGGCCTGTGCAGCGATGTCACAAGAAAACCAAAGCGAACGAAAGCAAAGCACAATTGTATTAAAATAAAAACGAAAATTTGTTTTTGAGCTTTGCTTTCGTTCGCGTAGGTTTTCTTGTGACATCGCTGAACAGGACATTAATTTAATGTAAAAGATGTTCATGGCACAGACCTACAAAATTAATTTTTTTTTTACTGCCTTGGGTTTCATAATCAATTTGAATAAAGTGTGGTAGTAAGCCCCAATCGCTTTGAAGTACTTTTTAAATCCTTCTTGTAGTTAAATATATAGAAAAAAAGAAGAGGTTAAGCCACGTAATTTGCCATAACTCGAGCACTAGCTGTCTGATTAAATTTACAAAAACATGCTGGAATAGGAAATAAAATAGCCTTTAAAAAAATATTCTTATAAAATTTTTCCCGGTCTTGTGGCTTCTAAGATATAGACAAAGTTTTTTCAAAAATAACAATTTTTTTTAAAGACAATTAAAAAAATTTTTGTTTTTTTTTAAATTCTTTAAAAATCGCAAATAACTAAAATCTTAATTTTTGTTATTAATATTGACATCTGCAAGTGATCCAAACAAAATGAGCCATATTTTATAAAAATCCATTCATAAATTCCAAACTTGTACACAATTTAGTGATAGCACCTAAAAACTTCTGCCATTTTCAATAATTAAAATTATTAAAATAATAAAAACACTAAATAGTGCATAAATTCAAAACTTATGAATGGATTTTGATGAATTATGGCTTATTTGATTTGTATTATATGCAGGTACCAACATTAAAAACAAAATTTAGGCTATTGTTTATTTTAGATTTTTACAGTATTTTGTAAGAAAATTTTTTTTTTAATTTTCTTGAAAAAATTTTTTTTTTTTTTTTTAACAAAACTTTGTGAATATTTAAAAAACTATAATACTGTTTAAAATTTGTAGTGAACATTATTTAAAGATTTTTTTGTGAAATTAATCAGAAAGCTAGTTCTCGAGTTAATGCAAATTATATGCCGTAACCTCCTTTTTTTTTTTCTATATAACGGCATATCTCAAGAACTACACAGTTTGAATCAGGGTATCGAGTATATTAGTAAACAGTTTTATTTTTGGCGATACCAAAATCATTGTAGGCGTGTGTTATTAGCCCAAATATTTCTCGGAAATTTTTTTAAGGTATTTTTGAAATAAAAAAGAAGGAGAAATTTTATTTGTAAACGAGGTAAAAAAAGGAAACTCCCCGGGATTTTTTTTAAAGAAAATTGTGGTTTTTGGAAATAATTCCGTAATCTAAAAAATTTTCTTTTATAAAAAATAAAGGAAAATATAAATCTTGATTATTTGACCTTTTCTATCTTTTTAAGCATTTAGGTCTTTTTATATATTTTAATTATTATTAAATTAATTTCCAATACGAGTATTTCGGCACGTCTTCGTGTGTCTTTCTCAAGGAAAATAATTTTTATAATTTTCTAAAATTAAATTAAAATATATAAAAAGACCTAAGACCTTAAAAAATATCTATTTATTTATTTTCAAATAAAGAAAAATGTTTTTCGGCAGCGACATAAAAAGGAAAAGAAACTCATTGGGAATTTTTTAAGCAAAATTGGTCTGATTGTGTTGCAGAAACAGCACCACTAATTAACTTAATATCACGTTAAACTGTTATTTTTGTTTCATTTAAGTATTTGTCAGGCATTTTAGTGTTTTAAAATTAATTAATTGAATTTAAAAAAATTTTTTATATGATTTTCATTTCCAATAACATTTTCATAAAAAACAACTCAACTCGTTTTTCATGCAAATTAATTTAGTTGAATTTTTTCTTTTTATTTTTAATTTATATACACATACATATGTACTTATAGTATGTATGTATGTATAGATAATTATAATTTATTTATTTATTACTTAGTGTTGTCAATTTGTATTAAGTTTAGTCGTTAATCGTTTATGGTTTAAATTTTAATTTAATAAAAAAAACCATAAATTTTCTGTTTCTTTTAACTTTAACGGATAGCTGTCGCCTGGTAGAGAATGTTCAGATACTGATATGGAACCACAGGCATCACAAAGTCAAGATTGTGAACCAACGCCTCCATTGCAAAGGCATAATTCCACTAATTTCTATTTGCCACAATTAGAAAATGGTACAATAGCCACGGGCCAAGGCAATAATGTAAATAGTGCACAAGGTGGTAATAGTGGGGGTAGTGGTGGCGGGGGAGGTGGTGACTCTCCACGTCACATGCGCATGTATCATCCGAGGCATAGTCCGTTAGCGAGGCAAAGGTAACATTTAATTTACTATTTGGTTTTTAATCTTTCACTGCAACTAAATAAAATTATTTTTAATAGGGGTTTGGAACCGCAGCGTGGCTTTAATGAAGCCATGTCACCCGATCATCCAAATCATATACAGCAACAACAAGCACAAAATCGCAGTGGGACAACTGCAACGCCCACCATGCAACAGCGTATTAAACCTTTAGGTGTAGCTACTCCTCTGGTTATGGCCAGTCCTATAAGAAGGTAAGTTATTTTATTTTTATAAGCTTAACTTACAAAATTATCATTCCCATTACATTTTATCTCTCAAATATCTATTTATTATCTATCTAAAATACAACTTACTGGTTTATAATAATTTTTTTATAACACTTTTACAACCTTTTATTTTTAATTTTTTTTTTTTCAAATTTCTTTTTGCTTCATTAAATTTTGTTTTAAATTTTTTTCTCTGCAAAAATATAAACAATTTTTTATACCCCTTTAAAATGTTCTAACTACTCCCGTGTAACAAAAAAAAAAAAAAAAAATAATAATAATAAATTACAAAAATAAAAAAGGTGGACATAACTGGAATTTGTCACATTTCCTTTGTGCCAAAATATGCGGTAATTAAACTTTTTTTTTACCGGTAATAAAAAAAAAAAAAAATTAATTAAAAACCAAAACACTTTAGTTACAATTAGTTAATATTACAGAGGAATTTTGCACGCGCCTTGAAATATGCTTTGTAGTTAATGTTTTAAAGCTTTAAAATAATTCAAAAATATTTTTCAATTTACATTTATATTTTTTTAATTAATTTTTTGTTATTACTGCAAAAATACAAAAAATCATTGCATATATTTTGGCACTTTTTAAAAAAATTTCTTGTGATAGCTTTCTAGGCGGCATTCAATATCGATCGAAATTTTCTTTTAAATTGTATTGAAATTTCTATCTCTTATGAGCAGCGTTGCCAGTAGCTGGAAAAAATAAGCTAAATTTGCTTAAAAAAAGCTAGGAAAAGGTTAAAAAACTCTTAAAATTCATAATAATAATTATGAATGACAACAACTAAAGAAAATAAGATCGTTTTAAATAATAAAAAAAAAATTTTCGCACTATCGAATTAAAGCCATTCCGTTTACCTAACTGACGCAAAAGAAATCAATTCGATATATCGAAAACTTAGCAAGTTATGACAAAAAAGGTAACCAGTTCTACTAAAAAGTGGCCGGAAAGAAGTTGAGTAGTAGGAAGTGATTGAAATTCTTTTGCTTTTTTTAAAGTGATTAAAATTGCACTACGCAGAGAATCACAATCATTAAATTTTTTGCTGGGTTTGAACGTATGTATGTATTTAATACCATATCAAACGGAATTATATTTATGGAAGTAAAAATATTCCCACTGGAATGTGGTAACAGATGCCATAATTATTGTAGGGAACTACAAAAGGCTAGCTGCGATTATAAGTGTGGTTGTCGTGACGAAAACAGTGATATATGTGTGGGTGGTTGACTTAAATACTAGAATGACACGCGTAATACCTTGAAACTTCGATATTACGAATTTCGTTATAACGAAAAATCCAATATGACGCACTTTTTGCTTGGTAAATCCTCTTTATTGCAAAGTTTTGTATACAAAAATGCTCTTTAATTATAACGAAGAAAATCTGAGTTATATAGCGAAGTATTCTTTGAAAAGCTTCTATACAAAAATATCATACTTGAGAAACTTGTACATAAAACATTTTAAGTACGTAAGTCTTGAAAGTGTAAAAATCACTAATCACAAGCTAAAATCTTGTGATTTCCAGAACACCCAAAAATCGCTAAGGTGATTTTAAAATCGTTCGTAATTTAAAATCAACTTGATTTCAGAACATGTCTGATTATATATCATTTTCATAAAGAATTTTTTTTCGTATTTCTTCAAATTTCGTTATAACAAGGTTTCACTGATAGATATGTAGAACGAAGTATTTTTCGTTCTCCTTCAGATTCGTTATACCGCAGTTTCACTGTAAGGTTAATTATATTTTTTTTTAAATATCGAGCAAACTTTTAGGTTTATGGCGATTTTTTTGTCTTTCTTTCGTTGTTATTTTAAAAATATTTTTTTTTTATGATCTTTCAATTACCCCTTAAACAAAAACTGAAAGGGGACCAATTTAAGGAATTATATTTTTAATCATATAACATCATAATAATTTGATTTTTTTTTTTGTTTATTTGTTTAAATTGTTAAAAATGTATTAAATCCAACTTTATTCCTATTTTATTTTTAAGCCCTAAATGATCAACAAAATGTATAAAATATTTATATCGTTTTATAAGTTAAAACAAGTCCATAAAATATATGTGGGAGAAAAAAGAGAAAGAGAGAGAGGAGGGAGAGGGGAAAAAAGAAAGTGCGCGCACACAAACATACACAGCCACAGACACACACACTTACACTCAGTTTTGAATACGCCACTCGTATGTAAATGTAACTCAATCAGCTTCTCTTCTTAAAAAGAAAAAAAAAAATATTTTATTACGCAACTATTCCGTCCATTTATGTAAAAATAAACACACACAAAATCTCTCATCTGTTTTTACCTCTATCTATTACCTCTTCAACTTCTCTAAATCTGAATATAATTTACTTTTCACCTAAACCATGAGGTGAGTTTCTTTTCTTTTCTTTTTCTTTTTCTTTTCCTTTTTTTCTTTTTTGTTTGGTTTAATTTAGTTTATTTTTATTCTTTCTAACGAAACAACATTCAGCTTATAATTCATTTTATATTTGAAAATTAAGTTTTTAAAGTTCTTTCCTGACATTTCGTTAACGCCTCCACTACAAAATTTTTTTTTTTTTTTTAATTTAATGATTAAAGCTAAAAAGTCCATACTCACTTACACTGTAAACAAAATTGTAACCTTTCATGTGGAATTTTATTTTAATTTGGTTTTTTTTTTACAAGTAATGGGTTTAAGCCAAGGCCACATCACAGCATTGGATATTGAGCAAACCGCTTTAGAAATTTTTATTAAAAATAAAAAAAAATATTAATATAGAAATTAATTTTTTCATTGTATAACAAAATATTAATCTTTATTTGTGCTTAATTCCAGAAATTGTGTTGGTTTTAAAATTTATTCTTTTACTCATGATATTCTCATGAGTTATTTATTCAGTACAATAAGTACTGAACAAGGGGAGAGCATACCTATATGGACCATTTCATCAGACGCTACTCCGAATCCTCAGTAGGTTACTCCCAACGTTTCTTGCAAACATTAGAACCTTTATATTGTAAAAGCAATTGACTAAATAAGAATTATTAATCAAAAGTCACAAAAAGATTCAAATATTCAAACAAAAAACTTAGTAAGCATTGAACTGAATAAACAAATAAATTTCCCAACCAACATTTTTAATATTGAAAACTATATATTCTATTTTTATTCTTCTCTTCTCTTTTACATTTGAATGCCCGGTGGGTATTACTGAATGTAATTAAAGAGTATATGAAAAACAAAAACAAAAAATTATAAAAAATAATAATAAGAAAAACATAGATTTCCCAACCAACATTTTAATATTGATCTATTTTTATTCTTCTCTTCTCTTTTACATTTGAATGCGAGGTGAGTATTACTGAATGTAATTAATTTAATTAATATAGGTATGCTCTCCCCTTGTTCAGTACTTATTGTACTGAATAAATAACTCATGAGAATATCATGAGTAAAAGAATAAATTTTAAAACCAACACAATTTCTGGAATTAAGCACAAATAAAGATTAATATTTTGTTAAACTTTTAAATTCCAAATAGAAATTATTACATATTTTTCATTGTATATTAATTTTATTGAATAAGAAAAAATTGAAGATGTTCCCAGAAACTGGTTTGCTGGAGCGACGCTTTCGGAAAAATCCTTTTTTCCGAAGAAGACTTTTTAATTTGATATCGAATGCAGCGATGTGGCTGGCCCTTGTATATGTAAAATTAATTTATTTGTTTTGTTTTGGTTATGGTTGTTTTACATTATTTTTATGCTGGCCAGCAGCACACAATAAATTGTTGAACACTTAGCTAGAACTAGAAACTAGACCTAGACTAACATTATTTTTTTTTCTAGTCGTGCTAGTTTTTTTGATTTTTCAATCTACCCGAACTTTAGGTGACGGTGCATAAATATGGGTCCATAATCATAGTTATATAATACTAAAGTCGTTATCTTTTTCAAAATGACTTTAAATTCATATAATTCTTATGAACAAAAGTCAGCTTTTAATAAAAGCCTATTTTTTTGTGACTATGATTATGGCTTATTATATCGTTTGCAAGTGATATTTTTTTCATGACTTAGATTTTTGTTACGGAACTTAAATCTCCAGCATTTCTAAACATTTTTTATCAAATAACTTTTTGTCTTAATATCTTTCCCGGAATCCGGGGTCTTTTTAAAAGGGCATTAGTTACATACATACACTACTTTAATGATTATTTTTTATATAGGAACATGGAATTAGAATTAGGAGCGAGAACAAGTCACCTGGTCACTGCGGCCAAAATAGACCTATTGTAACTCTGCTCTTAAGTAACAAATCATTAAGAATTCAGAAACTTCTTTGTGTAATTTAATGTTGCCCTAAGTAGCGAAAACGTTTTCAAATTAGAATATTACAGTGACACATTATGTGTACTGCTGTCTCTTTATCTTCTGAGATCATTTCGCCTGATCCTCATATTCTCCAAGTGTTTCAATACATAACGAAATTTTGTCGTTTATATAGACACATTTTGTTTATACATCAAATAAATTTATAAACAACACATATCGTCATATGAAATCGTAAAAGCTTAAAATACTTTTCAAAAATCTTACAGTCAAACACACGTACAGTCGATATTTCACTCCAATTTTTATATATTCTCGACAAAGCTAAGCAAGTTTTAGCGATATATCGATATAAAATATAAATTTATATAATACGACCTCAAGCTTAATAAACTAGCCGTTTTAATTATTATAAATTCTCTTCACATTTAAGTTGTTTTCAATTCATAAGACGATATGTATGTTTGTATATACATAATTTGTCAAATGAAAATTAATTTAAAAAAAAAATATCACAGCCTGAAGAAAGTTCATTGTGAAAAAGAAAAAAAAAATAATAATAAAAATGGAGTCATTACATTCCACATATGAAAAAGGTCTAGACAACATTAAGACTATGCAACTGAAGCATAATCATTTACGTAACGCATTGCCTAAAAATATGGCAACAGAAGATGACTTAGCCTACAAACTAAATCACCGCATACAGGGCTCGAAAGAACCGCAGAAATCCTTGCACGACATACAAAAAGAAGTAAAAACTTTATTTGCAACTGCAACATTAAAACCAAAAATACCAAAAACTTTAAATAACGAAAATGTTATTACACGACGCAGTGCTGCAGATGCTTTACAAAAAACAAAATATTCGTTTAAAGAAGATGTCACACCATCTAAAATTCGTTTGTTGGATTCATCATATCAACAACATGATAGTAGTTTGGAGAGTGATGGGGATGAGCTAATCAACTCATCAAATATACCAACATCTTCGCTATTAGAAAATACTTTTAATTCATCAGAGGATATGAAACCACCAAACAAACAAATAACCATGAACTACATACTGGTTATTGGATTTCTGGCTGGCATTATTGTTTGCAAACTCTTAAAATATTTAAAATTCTATTTGAATTGGCTGCTGGAGCAAATTTTGCAATTGCGTTATTCTATTATGGGCAACATTTCCATATGGAAATTTTTTAACTTTGATGATACTCGTCACTTTCCAGTGCATTCCAAAATGCTTTTACTACCCGTAATATTTACCTTTTATATTGTCTACAATTTAATTTCAATATTAAGTTTTGCGCTAGAATGCCTGTTGACTACCAACCCACCACAAGGTGTCATCAAATTTGTGCAAAAATTCATTGAAAAATAATTTTTTTGTGTGCTTTACTCTTTTCTTTTCTTTTTTTTTTTTTTTTTGTGTGTGTGTTTTTAATAAAATTATTTGAAAAATATTTCAAGATAATTTTTGCTTGAATAAAAAAAACTAAAACTTCCTGTGGAAATGTGTTTGTAGTTTTGCACATTAAAAGAAAAAAACCTGTAGGTGCGATTTGTTTTGACTTTTTGAATTTCCCACCAGCTTTTAATAACCCCCCGTTTCCACATGCAAGTAATTGCTTGCAAGTTGAGTATACGTATTAACTACGAAAAAGCCGAAAAAATAGTCGAAAGTCTTGCAAATTGTATTTTTAAAATATCGACAACGGCTTCGCTTCTAATGAAAAAATGGCTGCGTCATTGATATAGAGAATAAAAATATATGAATGAAGTGCTGCTGCGTTGCAAACACCGTGAATACCAACTAAAAATTTTGTTGTTAGAATTTTTTAAGTCAAAAATATGAAATTGATAATTAAATTTAACTTTCAAATGTGTTGGTGGGTCATTATGTCCTTTTTTTATTTATTAATTTTGTTAAATATGCTAAATATCAATTACTAACGTAACTTCTATTTTTCCACAGACTAATAAATTAATTTAAAACTCATACGCGGTAGCACTGTTTCTCATTTGTCAATTTACTTGCTGCAAGTGTCAAAAATTTACTTGCAAAAGAATTTGGTTTCCAGTTCAGCTGCAAGTTCGAAAAATATGAGTGTGTTAGTGAAAAAGTGAGAGTGTATTGAGTTTTTCGAATTTGCGAAATTTTGAGCAAGCTGCGTCAGTTAGTTTGTGTTTAGCAGCAGACAACCTCTTGAATTAAAAAAAAATTAACGAAAGTTGTTGATCGCTTAAATTGGTTAATAGTTCGTTAAAAAAAAAAGTCAGCAGCAGTGGTAGTGTCTCTTAAACTAAAAGGTGATTTTATAAGAACTATCGGAAATTTAAAAAAAAAAAACACATAAAATTCAGAAAAATGCATGAAATATTTATTTGAATCGATAGTTGGGTCGATATAATTTAATGTTTGAAGATTATTTCATGCAAATGTTGGCCGCGGCTGCGCCTCAAATGGTCCATCCGCTTAGTCCAATTTTGGCATACTCTTTCCAACATTTCGGCCGGTATCTCACGAATAATGTTGGCAATGTTGGCTTCCAGTGCGTCAATCGAAGCGGGCTTGTCCCTATAGACATTAGCCTTAACATAGCCCCACAAAAAATAGTCTAGAGGCTTTAAATCGCACGATCTGGGCGGCCAATTGACTGGTCCCAAGCGTGAAATAAACTGTTCACCGAACTCGCCTCTCAATTGGTCCATTGTTTCGCGTGCTATGTGGCATGTGGCACCGTCTTGTTGAAACCACATGTCATGCAAGTCAAGCTCTTCCATTTTGGGCAAAAAAAAGTTTGTTATCATCGCACGGTAGCGCTCACCATTCACAGTAACGTTGTGATTCGCATCATCTTTGAAGAAATACGGCCCAATGATGCCGCCAGCCCATAATCCGCACCAAACGGTTGTTTTTTGTGGATGCATTGGTAGCTCTTGCAATGCTTCTGGCTGCTCTTCACTCCAAATACGGCAGTTTTGCTTGTTCACGTATCCATTCAACCAGAAATGAGCCTCGTCGCTGAACACAATTCTTCGATAAAAAAGTGGATCTTCATCTAACTTTTCAAGAGCCCATTCACCAAAAATTTGGCGTTGTGGTAGGTCGTTTGGCTTCAATTCTTGCACCAGTTGTATCTTATAAGGCTTCACACCCAAATCCTTCCGCAAAATTTTCCACGTAGTGGAGTAACAGAGGCCCAATTGCTGCGAACGGCGCCGAATCGATAATTCACGGTCATCACCAACACTGGCCGATACGGCTGCGATATTTTCTTCAGTTCGCACTCTACGTAAGCGTGTTGGTGGTTTAATGTCCAACAATGTAAATTTGGTGCGAAATTTTGTTACAATAGCCCGAATAGAAGCCTCAGTAGGTCGATTAAACTGACCATAAAATGGAAGAAGCGCGCGATGAACTTTCTTAACAGAGCACGCATTTTGGTAATAAAATTCAATAATTTGCAAGCGTTGTTCGTTTGTAAGACGATTCATGATTAAATTATAGACCAAACTGAAGATGTTTGACAGTGACACAAGATACAAAACGTGCGTGAGCTGTCAAAACTAGTGTTGCCAAAAAGATAATAGCAAAAAAATCACTCTTTATTATCCATCTCATATTGTCTACAAAACTTGCCTACTCATCCACACCATGGCAGAATTATCAAGGTACTGGCAGTAGAAGAGCATACATCTTCTGCTATCTTTAGTAAACGTCAAAATTTGTTTGCGAGCCGATGTTTTATACCCACCCATACATAGACAGTGTAAGAGTATGAGTGGATTACATTGATATTTTCTCTTTTATTAGTATATGTGTTTGACACATAGGAGAGAGAGACGCCTGTTGTTTTTGAATTTTAATGTTTGTTGTAGATTTGTCGCTACCGTGTATAATTCTGCCATGATCCACATTCTTAATAATTCTCATTTCTTTCTTTATGAATTAGATTTTGCTCTCAGTTCTAATTTTCATTTATTTTTTTAAACTCTTCTTACTCTCTTCTGTATGCACTGCTTTTTATGTACTTCACATGTTTGTTTTTATTGCTTTTTTTATTTTTATTTCTGTTTAGCGGAACTAAAAAAAACTTTTATTTGTCTGCCAACGCTTTTAGCAAGAATGATAGAAATACAAGATTATACCTTTCCGCAAAAATGACGTCACATGATTGCTATTGGCTAATAATTTACAGCTAATTAAATCAGAGAGAGAGAGAGAGAGAAATGTATTATTTTTCTTCTAACAGTAGACAGTTTACGTCATCTAACGGGTAGTCTTGTCTTTCTATAATTCTTGGCTTTTACACTCTCTATGATGATGTTTTGTCTATTTTGAAAATTGTATTTATTGCCTTAACCCCACAAACAATTTTACATCATTTTGCAAAGTTTTTTAAATAATAAATTTTGTATGCCTTTTATTTTTTTGTATTCAAAACTTAGATCAAATCCTGGTACACCCACGCAGCCGCGAAGGCCCGATTTTATTGGACTCAATCAACAGCAACAGCAACAATTACAAAATCAACAGAATCCAACTCAATCCTATTATGAATATACCACAAATGTGGTACCAACCTCAGCGGCTGGCTTACCACCACAGCATCCACAGTTGCCTATAATTCAACAACAGCAACAACAACAACAACAACAACAGCAGCATCAGCAATTGCTTATGCAACAGCGTGCCATAATGCAACAACAACAGCAAGGTAAGTGGGTGTGGCCCAAAGTAACCGCATACAGCAGTTTTTATATTCTTCCATACGAGTATATTTATTCTATTTACATTTTGAATCAGAAAAATTCGTCCATTTCAAAAAATTAATTTTGTCGAATCACAAATCCCATAAATCCTACAAATTTCAGGCATCAAAAAATTAAAAAAGTGGGTGTGTTTTGTTAAATTACTTGCACATATAGATAACAGTTTTGGAGCAGAGCAACTGAAAATTGTTTCCAAAGTGTTTTAAAATCCTCATTTCAAGTGTAAACTTCGTTTTTTTTAAAACAGGCTCTAGTCCCCCAAATATCACCTTATTTTCTAAATTCAAGAGACGACATGACACATGTGAGATTTACTGAAATGGAATTTGTTTTATTTGATTATAAAGAAAATTCGTAATTCCTTTATTGAATTTCCTTTAAGAATTTTTTTGTTTCACTAGTTTCAGAGATATCGTAGAAGTTGTGACAAAAAAAAATTTTTTTTGTTTTAATTTAGAAATTTTTTAATTTTCAAAAAATTAATTAAAAGAGAAAAACTAAAAAAAACTTTACATTTTTTCCACAGCCGTATAGTGTCTTTAAGTTTCAAACAAAACGAGCCATATTTTATTGAAATCGTTTAATAACTTTTGATTTTATATCCCTTTAAGTGGAAATTGCGAAATGTGTAGCGCAATATCACGGTTGCCAACAAAGACGACAATGCAACATCAGTGAACGCACATGGCAACATTTGTTTCTAACAAAATAGTGTCTTTTACTGGGTGACACATTGAGTAACGTTACTGATTGACTGACTGACTGACTGATTTATTATTATCGCCCTGCCCAAATGAACTTGAAATTCCTCTCACTATGTTTATCACGAATAAAACAAAATTTTAGAAATTCGAATCAAGGGTAAAAAAGGGTAAAATCGCCAAATTGAAACTACTAAATAGGTACGTTTTTTCAACCCCACTTATCTTTCAAAGCAACAATCACAGCACCAAAAACGAAATTGTTGGAAACAGTTTCCAATGTCTATTGCAACAAATAAGGGGTAACATTTTTACCCCTTTTTGCTACTTTTCCTGTATAAGTACTTTTCAGTAAATTGATTTGTAACATCCAACTAAAATTAATTTAAAAAAGAATTTTTTTTCTAGGACGTAAAAAAGTACCAAAAGGTACTTTTTTTAAAGATTTTATTGGTACTTTCTGATTTTTTAATATTAACTAACCTAGAATTATGATACTGAGCTTTTTAACAAAATAAAAATTAAAAAAAAAAAAAACATTAAGGGACTTCTCTAACGAAGTTGTAAATAAAATCAAAAGTTATGCATCGATTTTAATAAAATATGGCTCGTTTTGTTTGAAACTGATGAGGCTATATGCTAAAATAAGAGAAACGGTTGATTTTTACCTGATTCTATTTTAAATAATTTTTTGAAAATTAAAAATTTTTAATTTTGTATAATAAAAAAGAATTTTTCGTTACAACTTTTACATTTTATTTGTAAAACTGTTGAAGCTAATTTTGTTGCGAAATTTCGGATTTCCTTTTTTTTTTAATAAATAGAAGCAACCGTGTTCAAGTAATGTCTGTCCATTTATGTCGTGTCACCTTCTTCATTTAGAGGATAATGGTATAACTCGAACTCCAGAGCTATTTTGAAAAAAACCAAATAAAGATTTGAAATCTGCGCTCTTGAATACATTTCTAACAGTTTACAGTACACACGTTGACTTGAATTTGTAAGCTTGTGTTACTAATTGTCCCGCAAAGTTACTCCTTTTCTCTTGATACTTTCCATTTTTCTACTTTTCTTTATTTTTGCTTTACAGGTGTTATTAATATACAGCAGCAACATGCTGCAACATTAGCCCAACAACCCTATGGTGGCAGTCCACAGCGTCGTTTTCTCTCTGAAGGTGAATTGGTACGGCAGGGCACTGGACCATCTGGGACAACAGGTAATGACTTGTCCTATTCACGTTCAAACAATACTGTAGATAATATTCGAGAGTTGGCTGGCAGTCCTCAGAGGGGAGTTTATATGTGGAAAGATACTTCACCAGGTTTCCAGGGTAGTTCAAGTGGTGGTGGTGGTGGCATAAGTGGCATGATGCTACCACCATCATCAATGGTAGGCATCGGCAGTAGTGCAGGCACTATGCCATCAAGTATGCAACATCATAGCAACGCAGGTGCTCAATATATTACTGTAAGCGGTGGAGCACAGGGTGGTCACCCCTTGATAATGACGCATTCGCGTATGCATCAAACGCAACCAGGAATACATGAATATCAACAACAGCAGCAGCAACAACATTCGGTATTTCATCGTTCCAATCCAACTAGTCCCACAACATTACCCTCTGCCTCGCAAGGACCACCGGTTTCGTCGTACATAATGCGTTATGGTAATGCATCATCATCATCATCCTCCTCGCACCCACCACCCGCCAGTTTTAGTCAATCGTTGGGTAGTGGTAATATAACACAATCTGTAGTCGCAACATCACAAGGTTATCAACCAAAAATACATGGTGGTGTACCAGTATTCCCCCCAAATCCTCAAGGCATGAGTTCCTCTAATACCCAACCATCACCACAAATCAAACGCAAACAAACTCCTACACGACCCATGTCATTCGTCAGAGCACTTGAAATGACTGATTCAATGGAAATGCAAACGCTTGAGCAGCAGCAACAGCAACAACAACACCATCAGCATCAGCAACCACAATCGCATCTGCAACAGCAGCAACAAAATCGCAACAATGGTGCCATAACAACCGGCCAGGGAGTAGCTGGTCATATAATGGGTGCTGCTCGCGCTAATACCACCACACCTACCCCCGATCGTGCCAGTGTCTATGATATGAACTATGAAATTTCTGTATAACCCGTGCTGGTACCCGTTGTTGTAGCACCTGCCAATGCCTCTGCAACAGCACATCATCACAACGCTTACGGGCACAAAAAACTGATGACCACAACCAGCACTAGTAGCAATAGTATTTTGGGAATGACTGGTGGCTATACATTGAGCAAAACACAAACTCTTTTAAACCATCATCATCAACAACAACAACAACAACAACAGCAGCAGCAGCAGCAGCTACAGCAGCTACAGCAGCTACAGCTGCAGCATCACTATGGTGGCAGTAACAATTGTGTTGTTATCGGCAATACTAGCAACTGTAGTAGCGGTGGTAATACAACATGTAGTAGTGGTGGTAGTAGTGTTATTGTTGGTGTTGGCGTTGGTGTTGCCGCTGCTGTAGCAGTAGCTACCGCCCCTGCAGAGCCGGCTGCCTATGCTTCTGTGGCTGTGGTTAATGCCAACTCTACAAATGGCAATAGTGTAAGACAACCAAATAAAAGAAAATTTTCCACTTTCTTTTAGTAGAAAAAAAAAAATACAACAACAACAACAAAAAAGAAACGAATGAATCAAAATTTCTAGAAAAGCCCAAAAATACATTTATTTTCAACATTTACCCACTATATACATCCACGCATGCGTATATGTAAGTGTGAATACTATTAATTAAATAGATGGAAACTATTAAATAAATGGCTTTTGAAAAATTTGATATATTTTTTCAAAAGTCACTTCAAACAAATTGTAAATATATAAATAATGATTATATCTAATACACACATACACACATACATTTATTTAACTAAATTAATTAATCAAATTTGCTTTTAAGTTTAACAATCAATACATGCATGCATATATCCTTTATTCTAACTCTCTCTCTCTCTCTCTATCTAACTCTATCTCTAACTCTCAATCTCTTCCTTACACATATTCTTCAATCATTTAGCTGGAATACCTACTAAAGAGGACCAGACACGGCAATTTTAGTTGTGCAACGTTTACTTAATTCTGTTTTAAAATTTTGTTTCGGCAATTTCATTCATTTAGCATTCAATCTACTTGTCTTCTTTTATAAAAACGAATAGAGAACAGCAGAAAATTGCTGAGTACGAACATGTTTGTACCACTTTCCATTCTTCTTTCCTACAAAATTAAGAATTGCGCAACTAAAATTGTCGTGTCTGGTGCCATTCAAACTTTTATACTAAAAAAATACCCTGCAAACATTTTGAAAACGTTTACACATCCCGTTTACATCTGTAGTGCCATTCAGTAACTTTTATTGCGATTAATCGCATCGTAAACACAAGTATATCAATATTTTATCGAATTTGGTATTCAGTAACATTAAAAGACCCGATAAAAACCAGATTTTATTTATACAATGTGCTTAGTTTAAGAATTCATATATATAGGAGGGACGTAGCTAATAATTACTAAAATTATTAAAAACAAATACAAATATTTACACAAAAAATTACGTTCACAGCACAAATTTGTTTATATATTTTTTTTACATTCTTATTTGTACTTTTCGTTTACATTGTGATGTTGTGAAAATAACTTAATTGAATAAAAAAAAAAGCAGTTGTACACCATCTTTATAAATAACATGGCAGAATTATACAAGGTAGCGACAAATCTGCAACAAATATTAAAATGCAAAAACAACAGGCGTCTCTTCTCTCCTATCTGTCAAACACATGTACTACTAAAAGAGAAAATATCAATGTAATCCACTCATACACTTGCACTTTCCATGACTAAAGACAGCAGGATATGTATGCTGTTCTACTGTCAGTACCTTGTTAATTCTGCCAGGATAAATAAGTTACAGAATTGCATTGTGAATACTGCAAGCAAACAAATGCGTTGCTACTAAAGGGCTGCATAAGCTTGCTTGAAATGGCTTACAAGCACTTTTTATTATAAAATATTACACATGTTTGTAGTGATGTGTGGCTTTCAAGTATGCGCATTACAAAAAGTTACTGAATCGCACTACTAAACCCAAATCATCGCTTTGGATATCGAATGAAATTCTTAACTTTTTGTATAAAATAGTTTACAAATTTCCATAAAAAATTTTTCAATATCGAAAGTGGCGATTTGGGAACTCATTTACTTCAATAGTGTCATAACTCAAAAAAAAAAAAACACGATTTCACAAGACAGCCATTTAAAGTTTATTTATTTCTGATATTTTTATGGGAAACATTTTAAAAATTTTATTATGAAAAGAAAAGTAAAACTAATGTTGTTGTTATTTCTACGGAATTTAAGAACAGATCCTTAGAGATCTTTAAGTGCAAACTTTATATTTTGCAAATATGCTGAGCATATTTTTATTATTATTAATTAAGCAAAAAAAAAAAAAAACATTAAATAAATAAATAAATATTTTTTAAGCTTTTTTTTAAAGAGTATAAACTATCATCCAATATATCTTCTTCTGGAAAAATAATAAAAAAAAATAATTTTTTAAGTTATGACACTATTGCTGCACAAGCATACTTGAAATGGCTTACAACAAGAATCATACCTGCGACCCTAAGATTGGTAGATTGAGCTACAGCGCACCCATAGTAAACACTATCAAGCATGCTGCTATTTATGTTGAATAGAACTTGAGTCAATCGTTCAATGAGTTTTTTTTTTTTTAATAAAAAATGTTTGCTGGGTACACATATGTACATAATATAAATAAAATATATATATATTGTCTGTATATTTAATTAAAATTACCACAAATTATATCGATGCCAATAAGAATAAGAATAAGAAAAAAGCGCTTAAATCGATTTAAGTAAAAATTTACAAAATTTTAATGAAAACAATACCATTTACTGAAATCGAAATAATTTTGTAAGAAACAAATTAAGGCTTTTAAAATTGTGAAGATCTAAGCGTTTTTTTTTCCTATTACCACAGAGTTATATAAGTACACACATACGTAACAATTTGTATTTGAAATCTTTTTTATTCTTAATTCTGACCAAGTGCAGATCTTTATATGTTTTCAAGAAAAAAAGCCTTGAGTTTCATTTTAAAAATTTTTTAAAATTTGTGCAGTTCAGTTCAAGAACTTAATTTTTCGTTTTAGAAATGAAAAAAATATTGCAGGAACTTGTACATCCTAATGCTTAAAAAAGGTGAATGTTAATTTTTTTTGTAACATAAAGCTTTTTTGAAAACATATGGCTAAATGTGCGTGCATATTTATACAAAATTTTAATTCTTCTTATTGTATGTTTGCTCTTGTATTTTAGTTATAAATTTAAACTAAACTTACTAATCATTCATAGAATCATTATTAAAAAAACAATGACGAACATTAAGGTGTGTGTAAGTGAGACTTTATCATTAGCGGCATTCACGCTTGGAAGTATTTTTGCAGCCCTAATATAATGAAAAGTTAAAACAATTTTTTAAAAATGGTGAGAGCTATACGACTATCAAATTTCTATCCGTATTAGAATACTGATGGATGGCAGAATTAACACGGTCAAGCAAATACAGCAGCTGTATATTTTTTCTCGCCATCGTTCTGTCTGCAAAAATTGCTTCTTGTTCTTGGGATTTAAATACATAGAGTGTGTGTGATTGTATGATCAGATCTGCATTGAATTTATTCCTTTTTATTTGATACATACGAAATGTTGTTTTTATAATTCAGTGTTTGTTGTAATAAATTCCATGATTCTACTTTTTCATTTAATTACCATTTTTGACAAGTCGTTTTACTCAGTTTTACAGTGTAAAACCCGCATAAGTTATTTAATTTTCAAGTAGATAAGCTTCTTTTCATTACTTACAACATACACAACACATTTTATTTCAAAACTAAAAGTTGACACCATTTAGCTACAGCTGTTTTCATACTTGTCTACACACTTACACAATTGTAAAATGTATTTACATATTGTATTTCTGAAGTGTTGTAAAAAATAGTATGATAATACATTTTGTTGTTTTGTGTAAAAAAATGTTTATTTGTATATTTTTACTTACGTTACAAGACACTTTACACTGAAGCGTGAATTCCGCTAACATCGAAAAAAGTGTTTGTTTAATACTGTAAAAAAAGTAGCACTTTATACGTAAAACTGTTAAGCATTTTAAAACCCATTAACGTGTACAGCAACTGTTACAAGTGTAAGCAAAACACAAACAATTCTATTATGATCGCTTATGCTACAGTAACAGCACTTTTAAACACCTGCAGAAGTTTTCATACTGTATTTTTGTATATAAAACATATAAACAAAACAACATACGTATGAGTAATATTTACATTTCATATTCAATGTTACACATACGTCTGGGTTTTTTTTTCATACACGACATCGTTGCTTAAAATATTTTTAATAATTTCTATAAAATTGATGTGTGTAATTCTACCAACCTTTTGTTTGGTGCTGTGCTCGCCCACAAAACGTTAAATTAGCTGTTATTTTTGAAAGTGGTATAAGTGCACTTTAAAAAAAATTTTTTGTCATCGGTTATTTTACTAAGATGTTGTCTATATTTGATTAAAATTACCCTTAACTCATTTTTTTTTAAAGTGGAGTTATACCACTTTCAAATATAACAGCTCAAATCTTGAGGCGCTAAAATTTTTCATTAAAAGTTTAATAGTTTTACTATTACTAGATTAAATTTTATAAATCTTTTATTTGCACTTTAATTTAATTGTTGTTCCTATTCTAGTCAACCAATAGGAAACTTTTTTTTCTCTAGAGCAAAAACATAAAAACATGTTAATTTCGACTAAAGAATTATTTTAAAAAATTAAGAAAACTTATGGTGACACATACATGTACATACATACACACATGCATAAAAAAATTACCGATCAAAATCTTTATAACCACAAAATTAATTTGATAAATGTAAAAAAGAAGAAAGAAAAAAAAAACAATAAGCCTAGAAATATGTAAAAATAATTTCACAAATGTACTTAACAAAAAGGTCGAAAGGATGTTGATAATTATGCCCCTATTAGTAACGGCTTACAATTCAATTCAGGTGAGTTGCAATATTAAACAACTAAAAAAGAGTTGAGTTGTAAACCCTACTAGGGGCCTTAAACACAAACAAATTGCAATTAAATGAAAATTTCAAGTATTTATATTATTTTTAAATAGTTTCTTATACCACCCATTTTACTTGCTGTATAAACGATTGAATTAAGTGATTAACAAAATGGTTTATTTATTTTGAAATTGAAAAGCCAACAGGCTCCTAAAAACTAGAAACGAATTTGAGCAATATTTAACAACAAAAAATACCTTAACATTTGTCATTGGTCTTGCTTTAACATTCTTTTTTTACTAACACACTTCCCTTACTTGTTTGTTTAGCTTAATCTAAAATTTAACAAAATTAAAAAGTATTTATTGTTTTTTCTGTTTTATTAACTTTTTTTAAGACATTTATTTTGTTTTCTTCTATTTGCTTAATAATATGTGTGTGTGTTTTTTAGTCTTTTAATTACGTATTTTTCTTTATTTTTAGTAACTGAATTCTTTTAATTTAATTTAAGTTTTTATTGTTTAAAATGTAATTTTTTCTTTCATGCCAACGTGTGTTTATTTTGTAAAGTTAATTATTTAATAAATTAAGTAAATATTTATCTACAATATTTTCCCAAAAATAATTTTAATTAAATTATAATTTTTTTATTTCATTGTTATTTGTATTAAAAATAATAATAATAAAAAACTAAATGCAATTTAAGTCCATCCATTTGAAAGCAAAAATAATAAAGAAAAAAAGAAAACAAACAAAAAATTCTTTAAATCGAACATGTGTATACAGTAGAACAAAAAAAAAAAATATAATAATAATAATAATAAATTATAATCCCAGTGTGTTAAGCAAAAAGGATGCCTAAAAATTCCTTTATAAATATTTATTTCTTTTTAAATTTGTGTAATAAAAAATAAATGAAAATTTTAAAGAAAAGAGCTCATCATTTCGGAAAGCAGTTGACATCGATTGCATTTACTCTTTAAATCTGCATCGTTTCGTAGGAAACAAAAATTATGAATTCTGTAGTGGTAAATCGGCTTCAGCAGGTGCAAAAATCCCCATAAAAAAACAAAAAAACATTTTTTTATGGAAACTTATTTATTCATAGTCAAGGTTTTGGGTTCTTGTATCAACTATAAATCAAATTATTTTCTTTGCATACTTGTAGGAGTTAGTTTAATAGACTTCTCTTTGTACACCATCATTAGCAAATACAATTTGCTATAACTTTTTACTAGATTAATATTTTTTGATAAAACCTTCACCACGTGATAGTGCGGGAAATGGGCTATCATTCACTCGAACACTTTTTTTAAATCGGTTCATTGCTTACAAAGCTATTAATGTTTTTCTAAATTACAAGCTTTTTATTTAATGTAGGCGTGGCAGTGGGCGGCAATCGTGTCATGTAACAGATAGCCCGATTCCCAGTCTATCACCCAGTGAAGATTTTATTAAAAAGCATTAATCCGTTAAAAAGTTGTGAGCAAAAAACCAAAATGAATTCCCTAAAATCCACCTACTGTTGATTCTGTTAGCCTGGTGTTTCACTTTTTTCCTTAAAAATTTTTAAATTTGATTTTCTGACAATGCGACAGGCGCAATTTGCATAGAATTTCGTATTTTTGCCATAACTTTGGAATGGATCCATATTTTTTAATGAAACTTTCACCATGTGGCAGAGTGGTAAATGGGCTATCTGTTGCATGCCACTTAAGTTGCCACATGCCACATTTACTTTAATTAAAAAGCATTTCAGTTAGAAAAACGCTTATAACTTTTTTACCCTAAGAGCGATTTTAAAAAAATTTTCCACAAAAATGTAGCCTACTTGCCCCTCTGCCATATGGCGAAAGTTTCATTGAAAAATATTCAGTCATTCAAAAGTTATGGGGAAAGAACCAAAAAGTAGATCAACCGGAAGTTGCAACATGTTGTTTTTTTCTAGTGTTTCCTTTTTTTGCTACAACTTTTGAACGGGTCAATATTTTTAAATGAAACTTTCACTATACGATAGAGCGGGAAATGGGCTATTAGTCCTTCGAAAATTTTTTTAAAATCGCTCAAACGCTTAAAGAGTTATAAGCGTTTTTCTTATTAAAACATTTTCTTTGCAACGTGAATGTGGCATGTGGCAGCAAAAGTGGCATGTGGCAGATAGCCCAATTCCCACTCTGCAACACGATGCAAGTCTCATGCAAAAATATTTATCCGTTTAAAAGTTGTAAGAAAATTACTAAAATTAATTCCCTAAAATCCACCTACTGCTGGTTCTGTTAGCCTGGTGTTTCACTTTTTTCCTTAAAAATTTTAAAATTTGATTTTCTGACAATGCGACAGGCGCAATTTGCATAGAATTTCGTATTTTTGCCATAACTTTGGAATAGATCCATATTTTTTAATGAAAATTTCACCATGTGGCAGAGTGGGAAATGGGCTATATGTTGCATGCCACTTAAGTTGCCACATGCCACATTTACTTTAATTAAAAAGTATTTTAATTAGAAAAACGCTTATAACTTTTTTTAGCGTTAGAAGGATTTTTAAAAATTTTGTAGTGAACGATAGCCATTTCCTATTCTATCACCCGGTGAAAGTTTCATTTAAAAATATTGACCCATTCGAAAGTTATACAGAAAAAACCAAAATTTATATCAAACGTAACTTGCAACATGGTATTTTCTCTAGTCTTCTTTTTTTTTTTTTTTTTTTTTGATTACTTTTTAATGGGTAAATATTTTTGAAGGAAACTTTCACCAGGAGGTAGAACGGGAAAGGAGCTATATTTGAGTGAAAAGTAATGCAGAAAAAATCTTACGCTTCTCTAGCGTTTCCTGCCTTCAGTTATAGAGCGAGAATTGGGCTACTATTTCTGTTAAGCTTATGTTCGTATGAACTTTAGCTGAATTCTCGTACCAACATGTAATTCCAATTTTATCTTTTTTTGTTTCTGTCATAAATAGTGAACGAAACAGATAAAAGAATACTATAACTAAAAATGCTTTTAAATAAAACATTTTATTAAAATTCGTATTTTTATTTCATTACATTGTGACTATGAGATGATATTTATATTGGGCCATAATCATAGTCACACTAAAGTCAGAATTTTTTGAAAAAAAAATTTTAATTTCATGAAATTCTTATTAACAAAAGTTAGCTCTTAATAAAAGCGTACTTGTTTTGTGACTATGATTATGGGCAATTCATTTTGGTGTAATATATGAGCGGTTATATTTGAAAGTGGTATAGGTCCATTTTTTTTTATTGAGTCACTATTTATTCTAGTTACCACTTTCAAATAGAGAAATTCATATAAAGTAATCTCCTGGTAATATGATCTTGTTAAAGATGCATGGTGTTGATGATGGAAATGAAATGAGTGTCCAAACTCGCCAATGCAGTTTTTCATTTGTATCTTATTCTTTGAAGTCTATAAAATTTTGTATGGCATCTGTGGAACAAAAAGGTTTACTTTTTTTAATGTTTTCATGAAATTAAAAAAAAATTCTTTACATTTTTTTTATTAAAACTAAAAATAATAAAATATAAATTTTTTTTATTATTTTAAATTTAAATAAATGAACGAAAATTTTGTTTTATTTTATAAAAACCGGCAGTTAGTAACTCAAAACTTAAATTTGGAATAGATGAAGGTATTATTAGGAAGAATTCAGGTCTGTATAAAATTTTTAAGAAGTAATTACTGCGCTTATACTGTAGATAAAATGGGCAAAAGCGATATAGGGCCGAGCCATCTGAAATTAAATAAAATAAAAAATGTTTTATTAGTAGATGGTATGTGTGTTAAAATGGCCAAAAATGAATAAGAATCTTTTGTTAGTTGCAGAATTTGTTTTCTTACTTGGGGCACCCTGAGCAACCTAAACATATTTACTTTAAATGGTGCCACATATATGGTGTAGGAATTAGAAGCAGAATCATAAACATAGAAAAATGGCTTTAATCATATACGAGTACATACAGACATAAATATAAGATAAATTATGAAATACAAAACATTCGGCCTTATTAAGAGTGCCGTTGTGGTAGTCGAATTCACGACAAGCCAATACAATATACATACATGGTCGGCGTTGCCACATATCACTGCTTCCGTTACGACAACGACATTCATGATCAGGCCCATAGCACACATAACCTACATTATAAAGAAGAAATCTATTTTAAGAAAATTAAATGAAAATGAAAAATAAGAAAGAAAATTGTTTATTTTAGTTTACAACAGTTAAAAAGAATATTTTAGTAAGAAATTGTTAGAATTTTATAAAAATTCTGTATTTAATTTTATGTTTGTCATTTTTTATTAAATTGAAAATATAAATAATAATAATTAAACTTGATTATAGTTTTTTAAGGTTAGACTAAGTAAATAATTTATTCCATAAGTGATAAATGTATAATGATGTTATACACACATATGTAAGTATATAAATGTATTTTTGTGTAAGTTTACAACTATTTTTTTATGTAAAATTAAACTTAAGAA
The DNA here is from genome assembly GCA_947397855.1 of Thelaira solivaga. NCBI lineage: Eukaryota > Metazoa > Arthropoda > Insecta > Diptera > Tachinidae > Thelaira > Thelaira solivaga. Next base: position 65,823,355 of record OX377612.1, on the reverse strand, counting down.
ATTGAATTATGATAAAGCATTTTACAAATAATAAAATAGCAGAATAAGCAAACATTTTCAGGCACTCACAGTTTAGTTAAAAAAATCTGTTTTTTTTTTTTTTATTTTACTTTATACAAATTATAAAGTGGAGTGAATGATTATTTTTTTTTTCTATTATTAAACTGTTGTGAGTGTTGCAATATGTATAATTTTTAAGAAAAATGTTTTATGGTTGAATGAACTTTTCATTTTGTATACAATATGCTTTAGGCCACACACATACATAGCTTACCCCATCCACATACATACATACGTTTAAAATAATAATTAATTAAAACTTATGCAGTTAAATAGTAAATGAGCTGTTATTTTTGCTAAATTATTTTCTTAACAAAAGTATACCTTCAAAAATAACGGCTCAAATATTGAGCTGTTCATTTAGGTAAGAAACGGCTGTTACCTTAATGTCTTTAAAGCTAGTTTTAGGTTGATATTTTTATTAAAATAATCATAAAGAAACCTTGACAATCAATGAAAAATTAGCAAATGCTAAACAGAAAATTACATTTTTTATTAAGTTTATTTTATTGTTTAATTTAATTCATTAACAAAAATATATGTGGGTGAAGATAGCTCCATTAGTTAGCTTCATTTTTAACATTTCTCTCTCTCTCTTAGAGATCGAAAAACTAGCAGAATTAATTCTGCAAACCTATCAAATTGTTAAAATTTTATAAACAAATTGACACACAATATAATAAATAAATTACAGTGTGAAAAATTATAAAGAGGAGAGTACAGATATTTCAGCACTGTATCACTCATATTCAAAATCAATAAAACAAACAAACGATTTATAGGGTATCAAAAGTTTTCATGGTGTAAAATTCTTCAAGTCACTATAGAATTTAAAAAAAATACATAAAAATACAAAATCTGCCTGAACTATGCCTAGGGGAACCTAAAGAGAAGAGTTTAGAGATTTCTTAAAAGATAATTTGAGACATTTTCATCAAGCAACAATGAAACGACTTTAGGAAAATCAAGAAACAAAGACTTGATAACAACTTGTACTTCCAGGTTTATCTTTAAAAAGGGTAATCTCGTTGAATTTATGCAAACTTGAATTTTAGAAATATGCTGAGCATGTTGAACTACGTCGTGAGTGTCCTTTTTAAATTTCCCAAATTTTTGCTTGCTACCACATCACAAAACTTTAATTTTATTTGTCAATTGTATGTGTTTGTTGTTTTCGGCTTATTGACATTTGAGCAAATATGCACAGCCCAAGGCATATTTATTTACATCTCAGAGGTAAATGAATATGCCTTGTGCACAGCTTGTTTGCTCAAAATATGTTCAGTGCAAACAGAGGCAAATGAAGCAAAATTAGAAACGTGTACATTTGACTGGTGTATTAAGCAAACCGAAGCATTTTTGCCCTTATTTGTATCGTTTGCACTGTTTGCCAGGACTGTCATGAGTTCCCTTAATGTTTTACTTAAGGCATATTCATATATGGCTTGGTTTTGCCGTTGCTAACAAAAATATTAGGCCTTATTATGAGTGTCGCTGTCGTAGTCGAATTGACGACAAGCCAATGTAAATTACATGGCCGGCGTTGCCACTTGTTACTGTTTTCGTCACGACAACGACACTCATAAACAGGTCTATTGAAATTGAAAAATTCAACGATTGTGATTTGTAGAATATATAAAAATTTTCACATATTAGGCCCGAATTTATAAAAATTAAATTATTATTATTAAAGGAGGGTAAGTACTTTCAGAAGATAAACAGGGTAGGGGATTTTTTCATGCTTGTCTGCTCTAAGGATACCGCGTTTTCGAAATCTAGAAATTCAAACAGATACATACGAGCTGTTATTTTTGAAAGTGCTTTAAGTCCACTTATAAAAAAAATTAATCAGCGGTAACTTTAGTTAGATGGTGTCTATATCTTACTAAAATTAGCGTTAACTAATTTTTTCCGAAATATGTGCTGTTTATATGTCCAGAAAAAATATAATTAAAAAAAATAATGGGTAGCTGCTTTATATTTTAGCTTTTAAAGGTGAATCATGTAAGGTTTTAAGTATTTTTGTGCACTTTTATTCAGTTTTGCTAACAAATTTTAACACCAGTAAAGAACCATTTGTTTCATGTTATGCCCTCAACTTTTAGATTCATAAAAATTTTTCAAGTTTTACAAAATTAGAGATAATCTTGATACAATAATTTACGAGTGCCGCCATATATTGTATTTAGCGTACTAATCTGTCAATCTAAGGGTCACAAGTTCGATTCGATCATTCGTGGGTGTTTTCTGCAGACAAGCCAAAAAGCCTCGAGGATTTATGTTGTTAAAAAAATATATATCTCAACCTAAATACTATATTCTAGTGAGCAGAGGGAATACTCTGTAAGCAAAATGAAAGGTAAAAAATTAAACAGCAGCAATGGTTTCATTTCGTAGGATTTTTATTTCAGATTAAACAATCAGGTGGTTGTTGTAACAGTTTTTTGCAAAAAACGAAATAAAATATTCACATATACATATGTTTTGTGAGTAGAGAAAGGATTTTGATTGATTCTCATGGTATATTTCACTAGTTCGAACCTTTGCAAATGTTGTGTTCATATTTTAGTCATTTACTTTAATAATAAATATTAACTAACGGCCAAATTCTTAAAAAAAAACATTTTTGTTTAATAAGGGAAATTAGTTTAATAAGCCTTTATTAAACTATAAAAAAATTTTTTTATAAATTTGGCGTCTTATAATACTGTGGCCTTAGTTTCTTATTACATAAGTTTTACATTGATTTCAATTTAAATTAAAAAAATTCTTTCAACCCAAATATAAAGACATGGTGACACATAGCACATACTGCAAAATTAAGTTTCGAAATTACATTTAATATTTAAAAAGAAGAATATTTATTTTATTAAGATTTTGCATAATTTTATTAAACTTAGCGGGTACTATTATTTATTAAACAAGTAAGCAAACAATTGTAAATTATTTACATAAAAAACAAAACAAATTAACTGATTAATTAATAATGATAACAAATATAATTAAGCAATTTTTGTTGGAAGTAAAAGTAACTTGAAAATATGAAAAAAAAAAATTAATAAATTAATGTATAAATATGTATGCAAAATGAGAAAAATTTTAATTTTTATTAAAATTATTGGATTGGCCATGTGTAAATATGAATTTTAGTTATTGACATTCGTTACCCAAATGAAAATGCAAAGAAGCTACACATACTTTCTAGCTCTAGCTCAAAAGTGTGTAAATAATATATGGCAAATAGCAAATGTTAGTGGTCCGACTTACTAGATATATATCATGGCATGGGACAAATGGTTACTATTAAGTCAAGGGAAAGTCTAACGACCATTTCTGCTTATTGAGCCTTTCAGAGCACACTTTAAATAACTCCACCTGTTAAATAAAAACTTAGCATTACTGAAATTTATTTATTTCTTTTTCTTTCTTATTTATTTTGAATATCGTTAAAGGAAAGTATGTATTCTGCAAAAGACACTTAATTTTTTAATTATAACGGGAATTTTAAAAACAATTTACATTATTTAATCGCATTTCACAAATTTTTGTTTCATGGAGTTAATCAATGTGTGCACTGAGCGGCTCATATAAATGCTATTCGGCCCTCTTCTATAAATCGAATCGTTTTGCAAAACAAATAATTTTTAAAACCGAAAAAAGGGCTATTTGATGTTCTCGAAGTTATTAATTTTGATATCATTCAAAGTTGAGTTTGAATATGTATTTAAACGTCAAAATTAAATTATTGTGTTAACAGACATTTTTTATTATTATCGGAAAGTGGGTGTTGTCATGTAATTACAAATTTGGCCAGAACTAAGCTTCGTATTTGGAGCAAGCGAAGAAATTTCAGTGTTTTTAAATTAATTTTAGTAAAAGTAATAAAAAAAGTCTAAATTTTATGTTTTACCTGCTTTTTTCATATTTTTTTACTCAGTTATTACAATTACGCTTTCTAAACGAATAAATTTATTTAAATTAAAAAAATTTGTAGAACCGAGTTTAAACAACAGGGGCGTTTGCTACAGATAAAATGAAGTACAGACTCACCGCATTTTTTAACCAGTTCTGACACAGGCGCTCTTGCATCGCAGATGCCTACTTTGGCACTATGTTACCAATTTAGATACCTCAAGGGCATGAGTCGTATTATCCCCACATGGCAGGTAGGTAAAGTGTTCCTGCCAGTGATGGCACAATCCTTGCACAAATCTAGCATTTATAAACAAAGCAAATATCCAGATAATGTTCAGCGAACCTATGGCACACACTTCTTGCGGCCCTGGCATGGTATAGGTTCGCCTAGGTTACCCTGTTTTGTCGAAGCGGATTGGGGGTACCTTAGTACCTCTTCTCTCGCTTCATAATTTTTTGTCCCCTATTCGAGGAAAGCAGCAGAGACTCTTCGGTGGAGGCACCGTAGCCTTTTCTTGGTCTATAGCTCGTAGAGTTGCTACTTGCTTTTTTACTGGATTTGACTGTAGATTTTGTGCAGTCCGCCAAGCTGGAAACTTCAACTGACACTTTCTGTTTCGCCTTTATCAATTCAGCTGACTTAGGCACATCTACTGTTGACGTATCAGGCTTGCTGGATGATTTGTTATAGCAATTTGCATCTTCCAGCCCATATGGAATATTGTTTTCTTTTTGACTGCATTTAGCTTGTACGGACTTCGCTACAAATTTTTTTGCTTTTGGTACTTCGTTTACAGCATCTGCTTGTTGGCGTTGTATGGGCCTTATGTGAACTGTTCCGAAGCCATAGGCTATGCGATGGTTTTTGGCTTTTAGTTTGCTGACTGATATTGGGTCTAAGGCAAAAACCAGTTCCACTGTATGAATTTTGTTTACCCTGTTCAGTAGTTGCCAAAACTCAACCAAAAGACCATCATTTTGTCCCCTTATTAGCGATAAGATTTTGGTGGTTGCGATTTCTTGCTTTTCAGGAAAATATCCTACAAAAATGTCCACACTCGGGGCCTCTTCTTCAGAAATTACTTTTAGAATGGCATTACTCCATGGCTTCAGAGTTGGCACTTTGTCCCTGATCCACTGTGCTGAGCTAGTTCCTTTACAGTTAAGAAGTAGCCATCCTGGCTGGAAGATGCAGCCTGCAAATTGTGGTTTTACTGAGCCCATTTTAAGCTCTACAATTTTATCCAGAACTGCTGATTTTATCATCCTCAGCTTCTCCTCTGACCACATATTGGCGGGGAAGTCTGGAGGAATGACTCCTAACTTTATAACTCGAACAGTATCCGAATAGGTCAACACAGCCTCTTCAATTGCCCCAGCTCTTCTGTCCACACAGGTACTGTTGGCCACTTTTGTGTCACCTGCGATACCAACTGCTACCTGTTTTTCAATAAGATGTTCTGACTCTGGCCCATTTCTTTTCTTGATTCTAAGATTATTTAGTTGTTCTCGAACTTCTCTCATAGGTTTAAGGCACAGCGCTCGTGCCTCCTCCAGATCCATGCCCTTTTCTAGGTACAGTTTAAGACGCTTTTTAGCTGCCCCACAGAGTCTTGGCCCGTTTTCTTGCCTTAACAAAAAGCCCTTCGACGTTGAGATCTGCAAATTGGGTAGCGACTCCAGTAATGCATTCTCTTCGTCTGTGGGAAATTCTGCCCCAGCAAATTCGAGACTTGTGCCTTCCAACAATTTGGCACTACTCTTTCTGACCTCGCCAATATTAAGATTTTGCGAACTTTGCATATGCTCAGAGAGATCCAACGAAGCCTCCTCTGATATATTTTTTAAACAATTTTCCATCTAAAAGAAAATATATTGGTAATGGGGAAAGGATATACGGGGATCTAATTATTGAAAATGCTGAAATGTTTACTTGTGCTCATCGTCATTAACAATTCTTGCCTTCAATTTACCGGTACACGTTTCTACTGTTCACATATTACAAAGACATTTATCAGTTTTTAACACTCACTTCTTAACACATAGACTTTAATATTAATTAATAAAAAATGTACTTATTAAAATCTAATTACTTTAATTTACTTTATTATAAAATAAATAAATTTTACTTTCTTATAATTTTGTTTTTTTTTTCAAATTCTCTTTTACATTCGTTCTAAGTTCAAGTGAGACCATTAGCGTTTTATATTCTTTTAGCGCTTTTGTCCTTATAATTCATAATTCATGGTGGCAACATAGTAGTTATCCAAAGCTAACAAGGTAACACGAAGTAAAAGGCCTTTGTTATAAACATATATTGATTCCAAATTTACGACTGTCAGTAAAATAACATAAATTTAATTTTAGTTTGTATAAGGGTGCAATGTTTATAAAAGACTTCTAAAATTTTATTATAATTGTTATTACTCTGGTTTATATCATTAAAAAATGTAACACTGTGCTAAAACTGGAATAGATTATGATAAAACCTTGACATTTACATATATATAAATTGACAGTTAAAAAAAAACTAATAACAATAAAGACGCAAAAACTATTAAAACATAAATTCTGCTAGAATTTGAAACAGAAATTATTTATTTTTGTTAAAGATAATTTATTAGCATTTCACTACGCATAAGATTTTAAGCATTTTTGAGTAATCAAGCGTGCGAAAAATCTTTACAGACTAGCAGAAAAAGAGAACAAAAATAACAAAGAAAAAGCAAAACACAAATTTTTATTTTTCTTCTGCAAATTTATATTTTGCTGTTCTATAGAAAAAGGTAAACACAAATCTTTGGATTGCTAGCGGTCTTGTGTGTCTGTCTGTATACATTCTGAACAAAAAGAACATTTGAAATATCCTAGTTATGGGTCGAGTATTTTTGGAACATTTAGGTGGTGCACGTCTATTCAATTGTGCCCAATGTCAAACAAACTTAACTAATCGAACTCAACTGATAAGTACTCGTTTTACTGGGGCTACGGGTAAGTACAAAGTATTAATTTAATCTTTGTATGTTTATATATATATGTATATTTAAATCCCTGTTGCTGATAATACATTTTACTTTGTTATACTTTTTTATTTGTTGTGGTTGCCGTTAACCGTGTGGGGCACCTCGTCGTTCATTGCACTGTTATAAATATTGCCTGATTGGCTGCATGGTATTTTTTCAAAAATAGGACGAGCTTATCTATTTAAACGTGTTGTTAACTTAACATTTAGCAATATCCAGGAGCGTGTTATGCTTACAGGTCGTCATATGGTACGCGATGTTATGTGTAAATTCTGTGGTGCGAAACTGGGTTGGATGTATGAATATGCAACAGATGAGGCTCAAAAGTCAGTATAGCCCATATAATTTGCTTTACATTTAAAAATTATTTAAAAAATTCGTTTAAACTTGATAAGTGAATATGAATTATTATGAAATAATAGATATATAGATAAGTGTAGATAATTTTGTAATAGTTAATGTTTTCACAATTTTCTTATTTCGCAGGTATAAGGAAGGTCGAGTCATTTTGGAGTACGCTCTTATCAGTGAAATAGAGGGGTTTCCTGAAGGTATAAATGCTACTCATTAAATTTTCAGCACCCACAAATCATTTAGTTTATCAATTCTTTAATACTTAATGGATTAATTTAGCTTAAAAAATCGTAATTTATATGTCCAAATAAAGGCTTTATGAGAAAAGTTCAGATAAATCATAATGAATAAGTCAAAATTTAATGCCGAAACACGAGGCTTAAAAGCTAAATTTAAATAAAATCAAGTATTTCTATTTTCAATTAATATTTTAATAAAAACTTTATCGACTATAAATTCGGATGTATTTTTTATTAAGTAACTTGGAAGAAAAAAACACAAAAACAAATATGATAATGTGCTAATCTTTGTTTTTATTCATTTATTCACGTAGGTATATTTTGTAGTTATAATTTGCCGGTTTTTTGAGCCATTGCTAAGGCATTTTCATTCGCTATCATCTGGAATTCCTGGAATCTTTGTGATATACGTTGATTCATTTTTAAATATTTTTCCATACAATTTAAAGAACATTTTTCCTAAGGAAAATAATATATTCAAAAATAGTAAATTAGTGATTCACGGTTTGCTTTTTACCTCTTTTTCTTTTACATCCCGGGAGGTGAAATCTCTAACACAATCTGTGAAACACATTTCCGATAATTTATTGTATGACATTAAAAAATCTGAAAACTAAATATTGCAAAAGAAATGGAAAAAATCAGCCAATAGAATAATTTTTAATATGTGTACACGCACATTTTATGTACATTATTATCATCATGGCCTATATACGCACCACGACCTTTAAGATCTATTGTGCATAGCTTTCTTTATAAGTACGACCCACTAATAAATATTGTACATTGAAGCAAGTCTCTTTTGAAAATTTGCATATAAATAAACGTTTCGTCAGCGCAACGATCGATATATGTAAAATAATGATTTGGGTATCGTATGCAAATGGGAATAACAGATCAATTCTGTAACTCATAACTTGCTGATATGCAAATTCAAATAAATGTGGATCAGAAACTAAATCGTAAGCTTCGAATGGTTTCAAAAATGTTAAACTATTTACAAATTGCAAACAATAATACTCTTATACAAAGCTCTCCTTAAACTCAATCGATTCCCATAGCGATTGACAATGGACAGGCATTGGTTATAGATCCACATTTAAAAAATAATTATTTCCTCTATATAAGAGATTTTATTTCTGCCAAACAAATTTTATATATGAATCATTATCCATCTCTTACTGTTTTCATCTGTTCCTTATCCACAGATTCCAAAGAGTCAGTATTAGATTTATTACTGGCCATTGCTATTTGCTTTTAATAGGTTTTATTTTATCACTTTTAATTGAAAATTAATTTCAAGTGTTGTAATCAATTTTTTAACTAATGTGACTAGTTGAGTTATGTTGTGGTTTAAGCATGCTCTAATGTCAGTTTCAGCTGTGCAAGTCGGCAATCCCTATAACAGCTCTGTACTTACCGTAGTGAAAACATATACTTGGAATTAATCTATTACAAATTTTCCACGAGTATAGAAGTATGGTATAATAGCAACAGGTAACGAACGGTAGGTCTACAAAAACAAATAACTGTATGTATTCGTTGATTGAATAATTAAGAAATATCCGTTTTTTATTATATGGCCTTTGAAACAAAGTAAAATTAAAAAAAATGAAATAAATAATAAATTTTTAAAGTGCTGTCTGTATATTAAAAACAACACTTCGTACTAATCGATCAGTTAAGAATCCGTCAGATTTCTGGCTAAAAAATAACAATAAATAAATAAATTGTGGTGGTAACTGAATCATCAAATTAACTTAGTTTTACCATCTTAATAAATATTATTTGGATTATTCGTTTTTAAATAAAATGGGTGTTTTTATAGATAAGTGCTTTCTTTTACGAATTACATTGGGCATATTAGTGTGAAATTTCTGGATTGCTTGGAAGGTTTTATTCCTTGAGTGTTTACTTGTGCCTTGCTATAACTGAGATTAGCTTTTGCTTTTTTTAATGCCACACATTTCATATATTACAATACTTGATTTTATATATAAATTTGTGCAGCTCATAAAAAAAAGAAAGATGCCATCAACCTGAGACTAACAAATTTAGAGCTATAACCGTGCAAGAAAAACTTTTGTAGTGAACTTCATAAAAAATTGGTTGTTATCATTTTTTTTAACATAAACCAACAAAAATTACTGAAAGTAAAAACAATTTTATATTGTCAATTGAACATATTGAATCGAAATGCACAATAATTCGCCAGATCAGTTAACGATTTTAAGTAATATTTCGCTCACAGCCATGTTGATTTTTCTGATGAATGAGTAAAAATTACAAGCTAACGGTCGGATTATAATTATTTATTTTTATATCTTCCTAAGGATGTATTTATAAGTATGAAGAAGCTACACAAAGCTGAATTATTTGAATAAAAAACGGCAGTTGAAACAAACTTAAAAAAAAAAATAATTACAAGCAAAAATTTTTTTATATTTATACGTTTATTTAAACAACTTTTTATTTTTAATTTTAAGTTAATAATACATAATATTTATGTATATATATCTCACTTTTTTGTTTAAACAATAATATTTGCAGGTTGTTTTTTTTTATTAATTTTGTTGTTGTATTCTGAAAACACAAAATCAAAACCGTAATTTTAATTTAATCTTTTTTTTATATAAATTTACACATATACACAATTTTGTTCATGACAATAAATTTTCCAAGTGTCTTCACAATTAGTTCACATTTTTGTTTCAATATAAATATAGATTTTGCTCCCGAAAATATGTGTTTTCTAAGTTATCATTTTTTGTTTGCTTTTTTTTTTTCTTACCAAAAATATTTTTATGTTAAAAAAACCTCTTTTCATAGATAATGGTGTTATTATTATTTGCTTTTGATAGTTTAAAATAACTTAAGGTGTATAGATTAGAAAATAAAAAAATGGGGTTTTAATTATTCATTTATATCTATTTAAATATATATATATATATATATATTTTTATAAAATATATAGTTAGAAAAAACAAACTAAGCTATTATGTATGTCAATTTATATATGTATCTTTTTTTATGATATTTTTTTATTTATAAATTATATATAAATAAATGACAAAAGAAAACAAATACAATACATAGAATTAACTTAGTAAAACAAGAATTGGTAAGGAAAAATAGAAATTCCATGCTTGTTATTTTATTAATTGCATTTATATATCTCTAATCCATTTTTATTATTATTGTTATGTATTTACATATATAAACATAAAAATTTTTTTTATATTGTGCTTTGAAGTCAAACAAACATAAAATTGCTTTGCTATATAAATATGTGTATATAAATATAATGTCTAGTAAGTATATTGACGATTTTGTATGAAATTGATAACTAAAAAGTAAAAGAAATATAATTTAAAAATAAAATTACACGTGAATTGTTTTAATTTTTTTTTTTTTTTTGCTATAAGGATCTTTGTTTTTTTGATCAAATTGTAGTTTAATGGATGGTAAGGATACATGAGTGTGTTTGGTTGCAATGGTGACTTATAATTAATAATGTAAATGATTAAATAAAACTAATAAAAGCAACGTTAGGATTAGGTTTTTGTTTCATCTATCGATTGCTATACATTTATATGATTATTAAGCTACAGAGCTTATAAACAAATATTACACTTGTTATTTTTTTTTTTATAAAATGAAAAAGACCTAGCAAATAAAAACAATATTTATGGATAATTTACAAAAAAAAAAAATTAATAATCTTGTTCGGATTTTTATCTTTGACTATAAGTCTTGAAAACCCTTTGGTTTGTTGTCATGCTATTTGTGGTTATTGATGATGATGACGTTGAAGCGGCGTTGACTTGCATTTGTTCCTTTTCATGGTGATGATTTGTTTCTAAATTTAAGGGCAACGTATTATCGTCAGTATTCATTTCATGTAAAAGATCGCGCTTCTTGAAATAATCTAATAAATTTTTTGTTGATTTTTTATGAGCCACAACAGATGCTTCAGCCTGAAAATGGAAAATTAAAAACACTTTAAACATACATATATAGGTAACCTATTCTAACTTAAGGTCTGTATAGCTGCTAATGTAACAATAAATTAAGTCTTGTTATTTATTTTCTAATTAGAACTGTTGTAGTTTTTCTGCCTTCTTTTGTCTTTGTTTGTTGTTTTTTTACTAAACGTTACGGCAAAGTCGACGAAGCTCGTTAAGAAAAATTCTTAATTACAAAAAAAATATTTGTTTTTGTTAATATTACAGAAAGCTATTTTTGTTATTGCAAAATTATTTTTTTTTCTATGATAGAGGAAGCGTTACAGATCAGAGTAGGAAAATAAACAAAACGAGCGATTGCTTTTGTTTTGTTTTGGTCTTTGCAGTGGGTACAATAAAATCAACCATTTGTGCCGATTAATTTTGTATTTGTTTTGCTCATGAGAACAAACTGAAAATAATGAAATAAAAACAAGTTAAATTCGGCAGTGCCGAGACACATAAACACTAGTATGTACTCGTATAAGCATTACTGCCTGCGCGCACACACATCACGCAGCTTAAAAAACTAATTCACTCAATCACTCAAAGAAATACATTATTGCTTTTGTTTTGTTGAAAACGTATTTCGGTTTAGTTTTGCTCATGTAAAAAACGATGTAAGAGTTCTCAAAAGTTTATGACTTTGCAGCAAACGTTTGTGAAAAGATTAGTTTGTTTTGATACACTGTTGCAGATACCTCTCTCAACTATTTTCCTGATTTCTCACCTTCACTTTTTCCTCTTTACGAATACGAATATTACAAAGGAGGGCTAAATTCTCTTCTGTACGCTTTGTGCCCAAATTCTAATTTTTTTTAAAAACCTACTTAAAATCCACATTTTAGACTGAAATAAAATAGAATAATATATCAGGAAAACGATGTGTGAGTTTAAGAAAAACTCAAGACTATATAGCTCCTTCTTGCTTCTTGCTATGTAGTAAATTTCCTACATCTATTTTCAAAAAAAAAAAAACAAACAAAATTAATTAAATAAATAAAGTCCTATATCAACAAAAAAAAAAAAATTAATTTTTCTTTATATGTACATCCTCTTCAACTTTTAAGAATTATGAAAATTATTTTCTTTGCTTCCTAATTTTGTAAAGCGGTTTGCTAATATAATTTTGTCAAACAGAAGGGAAAGTATAGCAGCAGAATTTCCTAAATTAAACTTCAATAAAACAAAAAAAAACCAGGAGACTTACAAACCTGGAGTCACGTTAGAATAGCAAATAATGTAAATATACTTACACTAGCTGTTAAATTCATAAAATTATAATATTTCTCCAAAACACCAATTATTTCTTTAAAACCATTGTCTTTCAAATGTGAACGAACAGTGTTTTCGTATTGTTCGTTGTCAGTGATTAGGTGACCCACTAGGATAGCCGTATAGCTGCCTTTCAGAGAATGTTCCATATGATGACCAGCTTTTTGCAGTACTATAAATTAAAATAAATTAAATATTTAAAAAATATTTTTCCATTTAATATCAACAAATTTCTACATACAATTATTTACTGTTTCATCAACTTCCTCCTGTTTCTTTTTATTTTTCTCTTGATTATCCAAAAAAGCATCTGTATTCTTTTCGACCAATCTATCAACGAAACAACACAAAATATCGTTTGTGTTACAAAATATTGAAAAAAAAAAAACAAATTAAATAAATAAATACCTTGCCAACTCTACACATTTATAGAAATAGGCCATAACAGCTGATATTGCAGACTCACGTTCTTGTGCTTCGTCATGGTGATTTAAATTGAATTCGGTAGGAGCACAAGCTTTCATGATACGAGCACGATTTTGTATAGTATACGTTGTTAAATTGATTAATAACAAAAGTGACTATATAAAAAAAAGATATACATACAGACACACATATTAATATTGGTTATATAAAAGTGAATTCATTTTCATTTACACAATTTTACACACACACACACACACTCACCAATATACTCAATTCAAATACACAACGATCTGGAATGTAGTTTGGTGCTTTTAATAATAAATGGAAACTAGTGTCTATGACATCAGCTTTTTGACCCACCAGTTCAGCACCTGAAGCTTGAGAAGCACTAAACGGATGTGTCAAACTTATAAGAACTTTCATTAAAGGTATTAAAAGTTCTCGTATCACAATGCCAGGGTTGTCACGAGAAGTGAACTCCGATGTAGGATACAAAATCAATTCACGATCACAGAGCGAATACAATGAGCAGAGAGTGTTTGCAACAGAGCTATTGTTATATGTTAAAATATAACGTTGATTTTCTTCATTCAATTGTGTAACGTTTTCCATTACGCGCAAACATCTCTCTACAGTTTGCATATTGTCCAGCAACGGACGTGTCCAGTTAATGCCTGTAGCACTGTACACATTATCAATTACCGGCCTACAGCAATCGTTAATAGTTTTAATAATATGCTCTAGACCCCCTAGCTCTCGCAATTCTTCCTTAAACCAGTCACCAGCCCGTTTAGAGGTGAGCGATAGAAGGGTTTCCATTGCTAAGGTACCTACGGTGATGCTGTCTACATTCAGATGAGTGGCTTTGCCTTGCAATTTTATTTCTTCGCACAATTCCCTCACTCTCTGTTTGTTTCTTTCATAGTTGGCATGATCCGCAGGCGCTGCTACTGTCTGTTCCGACTCCAACAGATTCATCATTAATTCCAGAGAATCACGATCTAAGTCCATGTTAAGGCCCTCTTGAGATAGAATGTACATAATTGCTGTGGTGCAAAGAGCCAAAGACAAATCACGATTGGCATCTGAGAGGGCTTTAAAAAATTTCGTAACAATACCATGCGCTCGCACATGCATACGGAATGCTGGTACCATACATTTTGTAGCCAATTGCAGAGCGGAGAGGCAACGTGTATACATAGGATTGTGGGGTTGCAGAGCATCCAATATATATTCAACGTCATCGTCCATTTCTTGGTATTCACCAATTTCCTGTATTTGATGTGCGGTCTTTACGTTTCGTACTACAGTGTAGTAGTCTTTAGCTTTACGGTCTATTCGTATAGAGCTTATGGGGTCGGCTGCATTATCAGTGTCGTCCATATCAAAGGCGGACGCCTGAGGATTCGCTTTGATAACTCTAGTCATTTTGTGGGTAGGTACAGGACTGCTGCGAGTTTCATCACTATTAAAATCATTAAAAATGGCTTCAACAGTGGCATTTGTAGACTTGATTTCTGGAACCTTATTTTGAGTACTGTTGGGTGGTGTGTTGTCTTCACTATTAGCATCGCCGTTGGCCGTAGCATCCCATCTGTGCTTGTAGAGATGTCTTTTGCCGGCTTGATCTGTTTGTTCTGACGGTACACGACTCTTAAATATACTGCCTTTCTTTTTAGAGATAACCAGTTTAACCGGTTCAGCCACACCGGGTGGAGGATTATTACTAGTCGAAGAGTCACTAATAGATTGCTTCATTACGACAGCTGTATTAACTTGAGTATCCAAAGTAAGCGTTCTTTTAAACTTATCTTTAATTTTATAATCTTTTCTAAGAGGCGGAGAGGAAGAAGATGGATTATCCAGGCTACTTTCCGGCCTTTGTAATGATGAAGAATCTGCAGAGTTATTTTCTTGAAGATCGATTGAAGGTGTCAAGCGATTATCATCGTATACCTGCAATGGAGTTATTTGAGTATCGATATTATCATTTAAAGGCAAATCCAAATTGGGTTGTTTGGCGGGTGTGGATTGATGCAGTTCTTCAGACTCTTCCGTATGAGACGATGGCTGTAAAACTTGTGTCACCTGTTGATTTTTTCGTTTACGACTATAACTACGTTGTGTGGAAGGCGTTGTGGTGGAATCTGTAGGAGAAACCTTTTGTGTTTCTTGTTGATTGACTTTTGCTGTAAGATTAGCGGCAATTTTATTGATATTGTTATTGAGATTTGTAGTATTGCTGTTATTCATATTATTCCGTGGCGGTCTACCTCTTCTCCCCGTGCTAACAACAGTCATTTCTTCCTCAGACTTATTGGCGGAAGATTCTTCTATTACTGTTGGCATTTGTTCTACAGTATCCATATTTACAGAATTCGCTACCTCATCCGTTTTGCCCCTAAATCTTCTCGTTGACCGTTTTAGAGGTATTTGTTGCTCCTCAGGTGAAGTCTGTTGTGAGATGACTGCAGGCTTTCTTCCTCTTGTTCGTATCGTTAGTAGTGGCGTAGTATTTGCTTCTTCTAAGCTTTTGGGTTCCGTGTTTTCTCTACTTGGTTTGGTTCTTCCTCGCGTTACTCGTTTGTTTGTAATATTAGGTATAATCGTGCTGGTAGGTGATTCATGTATTTCCACAGGTGTTGTTAATGCCGATTCCGTTGTTTCATTATCAATAATTCCATTCTCTTTAATTTTATCTGGTTGTTCTTCTACTTCCATAGCAGTTGTTTCTTCTCCCCTTAGCACAGCTAATATGTCTTCCTGAAGTGGCTCCGCTTCAACTAATGTACTAGAAGCTCTATGTTGTTGACTGCTTTCACCATCCATCATCATTGATTCTAGCCGCAGTTCTATGTCTGAGGGTGGTGCGACAAGAGAGGAATGTTGGCTTGTCTCAAGATCACTAGTTATAACGCTGGATCCTCTACTACGTATTACACAACTTTCTTCCGGCGCAGGTTGTATACCTTCTAGTGGTGTGCTATTGCCTTTGGAAGATATGCTACCTAAAACGGAGGACTGCGAATCAAAATCTTTTTCCGAAAGCGTTGGAGGAGATATCACTGTTCTGGTAGACGCTGAAACTGACGTGGCAGGAATTTGTATTTGAGGCACTACTTGATTAGGATCGTTTGTGCTGGTTTGACTTAGAGACAAATGTGGCGAAGGTGTTTTAAATTCAACTGCCGAATTTTGTGGAGGAGCAGTTAGCTGTTCGACGGACGCGTGTTTTAAATGTTTATGTTTTTTACTTTTTTTCTTCTCCTTTTCAGGTCGATCTAAGCCAGCAGCGGCTAGTTTTGCTTTTTTTGCTTTTGCAGCGGATGCAGCAGCGGCAGCAGCTAAAGCATTACGAATAACATCGGTTTTTATAATCAGCTTTAACCGTTCTTTTGGCGGTTTATCCGGTGATATTTTCACCGTGCAGTAGTTGATTTCTGGCGGCTCTACCACCTCTTCTTCATCACTTTCCTCTTCGTCATCTTCTTCATCTTCATCTACTTTATTTTCGTTAGCAGGTGATGTTGGTTTAGGCGACGGCGGCTTTGGAGGTTTCACTATAATCTTAGGTGTTGTTATGACAGCCGGAGGAGTCGTATTATCTTCTGAAGCTTGTCTTGATTTACTTACAGAAGGTACAGTAGACTGGGTATCATTTGCAGTCATTTCAGAATGCTGTGATGGCGGTGTACATGAAGCATTTGGTTGTTGCTCTTCACTATCAGTACTAACCAAGCGGGATGTACCCTAAAATATTAAATAATAGACAATGAATTTTTTAATATAGAAAAATGTGTGTAAAAATAGTTCTCTGACTACAAAATAATTTTAAAATTTTATTTTGTATACACTTCATACGCTAAAATGTTTGTATTGTAAAAACTGTAGAGTAATAAAGGGATTAATTTCAGAATGAAAGAATTTTAAGCATATTTTTTTAATATGGCAATTCCATGTGTTATATGCGGATGATGAGAAAAAGGCGCGTAAATCCCTATAATGACTGAAAAGAATTATAAATCCTAACGATCGCTTTTATTTTTTTCTCTTTTTAATAATTTTCAATATTATTTTTCAAATGGACGCTTAATTTCTATATGTTACTCTACTTTTAATAATTACTTTTATTACGTTTCAACAGCTATAAAAAGAATTATTTACCTTAGATATTCTTAAAACGATTGGAGGATGTTCTGGCGTTTTTGATGCTGCATTATTGACAACAACCGAATGCTGGCTGTTTGTTAGTGGTACTTGTTGTGGAGCTGCTGGTGGCGGTAGTTGTAATAGCTGAGGTTCTGGTGTATCGCAAGCGGCATATATATCATCTATTTTGTGAGCTGGTGTAGGAGGAGGAGTTTCTTGAGCCTGAAGAAGTTTTTCTACCTTTTTATCTTTCGGTAGTATTATATCCCTTATTGGAGTTGGGGTACGCTCATCATCATCTACTTCACAATAGTTCACAGCTTTACGTGCACGTCCAAGAACTCGCGAAGGCGGGGCTTCAGGTTTGAGTTCTTTTTCTTTTTTCTTCTTTATTAATTTAGCTTCTAGCGGAGGTTTCGGTTCACCAATTACTTCTTTTTGCTCTTCATCGCAGGAATCCGTAGATTTTTTAGGTGTTTTCTTCTTAACTGTTTTTTTCTTCCGCTCTGCAGAATTTGTTTTCGGAATTTTAATTTTTATTGGTTCTCGTACAGGAGTCAACAAGACGGAAGATGAGGTTGCTGTTGCATCACGTATTGGAGATGTCGATTGACGCGGTATTTGTTGCATTATTTGTGCTATAACTTCTGGAGGGGTTGTGTTTCGTGATTTAAAAAACTTTCGTGGTTTTGGTGGTTCTGGAGCAACTATCGTTTGATCATCATCTTTGTGGGAGGCTGGGCTTTCTTGTGGGCTGTTAGCAGCCACAGCAGCAGCTGCCGCTGCTACAGCTGCAGGTATAACTGACATAGTATATGTGCGTGTAGATGTAAAACCCATTTTACCCCACTTGCCCATTGTACCCAGTGAACGAGCCACGGTCGGACGATTAGCACTTTCCTTTGTTGTGTCCAAAGGCACTACAATATTTTTACCCCAACGCGACATATTGCAATTTGTGTTATTTGGTATCCTCTTATTTATATTTACTTTTAATTGTTTTGTTCTTTATTTAGTTTTTTTATTTATATGATAGGGTTCCATTACACTAGGAGAATAAAGAAAGCAAAATAAAATTAAAAATACACAATATATTTTCTTTTTGATGTTATTGGAAATTCCTAAAATTTTTGCAAAAACACCAACCAAAACAATGCACTTAAACGTCAACTTTAAAAACATTTCTCTTTTATGTCATCAATACATACAATAAAGAAAAACTTGGAAGGAGTTGTAAGATAAATATTTGATAAATTTATAAGGTCTGTAGTATTATTATTAATTGCATTAGTTTTGTAAATTTTTTCCCTACATAAATTACAAATTTATTTTTGTTTCATAAATTTTTTTTCTTGACATAATTTCTGTCGTTCTCTTACTCTTTCATTCATAAATGAGATTTTTATGCGTTTGTTGGTATTCATGCTATTCGTTTTATTTATGAACCTAATAAAATACAGCTCTGAACAAATATACACATATAATTTTTTTTTAATTTACATCTTTACAATTGGCGCACTTTTTATTATCAATTTCAGATTTATGCAAAACTTTATGAATATGTTTATTTTGGAATTATTTTTCTTTATTAATTCTTGTGAAATGGTTTACTACCATTACATTTAATTAGAAAGTTTTTTTATTACCACTGAACAAAACATAGTACGTACAGATTCTTCTTCTTCCAATATCTTTTTTTTTATATTTTTCCACTTTTTATGGTGCTATAGCACTAGCATTTTGCACAATTTTAGTATACATTTATTGCGCTAAATTCATAATATGCTTTTAGTTAATATGCTTTTCATAATTGTTTTTTTGCAAAATTTTTTATACTGACAATAGAAACTTTTAAAAAATGATAAAAACTTCATTAGAAATAGAATTGAAATCCACTTATTAAAATTTACACTGCACGTATAATTGAAGCCATTTTTATTTTCTCGCTCTTTCACGATTGTAAAGAGTGAGATGGCTGTATAAGACAAACGGAATGCAATAATCAAAGGAAAATTTGCAAGAACAACAGGGTTGTATTTCAGAGATACCAACTCCCAAAATGTAATTTTAATACTTTTACATCATGTCAGCACTTGTGTTGAATGGTTTTGAGCACGTTAAATTTAAACTAAAACTATTTTTTTATATTGAAAGATATTTATTTTTACTTTTTCAAATATGTAAAAAACACATATATATTTATTAAAGCTTTAAAATAAGACCACTAGAAACACATTGCCGTGAAGAAATAAATGGTATTTTATAGTTACAAGTTTATTTTGTTAAATTTTTTCAGAAAAGTACTACATTTATCAACCATGAGCTAGAGCAAGCTGTTTCTAGTGTTTTTACAGTATGATTTCTGCACAAAACAATTATTTGAAAAAAAAAGATTGTAAAACTACAAAGTGGATGAAAACTTTTGCTTTTGGCTGTAAAAATAACAACTCTTGACAACAATGATTACAAAGTACCATCAGAATTAAGGGGGTGTTGTATATTTGCTATCACCTGTTCTTATTACGCCAAGCCTGCACCATGCAAAAAGGCGCAAAATTTTCACAATTGTTGATGTAACAAAAGGTTTTTTTCTGTGTTTTCTACTTAGTTGTTGCTTGTGCTATAGCTATAAATAAATCAAATGGTTTTGAAAAATAAGTAAAGTGCGGGTAAAATAAAGTAAAAATCAAGAAAGTTCAAAATTAAAACCTAGTTAGCGTTAAAAAAGTATGAATGTATGTAAATATATGTTCGTTAACCCCGTAGAAGTGAGTGAGTTGTGTTACTGGACTGGGGCGCAACGCAAAATATCGTACGAATTAGGTATAAATGGGTTTCTTAAAAAATAGTGTTTTTTATGATTACGTGAACACATTTTTTGGAGTAAAGCTAGCCTAGAGTGGACTAAAATATATATTTTTTATGAAAGCAGCCAGAGGCAATTACTAAAACTAACGCAAACAATAGCTCCTGTAATGTATATTGATATTGAACAAAGATGGAATGATAAATGTAGCTGAAATAAGGTAAGTGAGAAATTAGTACATACATGAATACTTAGATAATAAATTTGCTGTGGTAAGGTTGCACTGGCCAATCATTTTAGCAGTTGTTGCCAGGAAAAAAACCAGCCATACATCACAATTTCAAGCAATGTTCCACCAAAAAATATTTCAGAGTGAAAGCCTTGCTTGTATGACTTTTTTATATTTCTTATGCCCAGCTTATAGATGGCAAGAAGACGGGCTTTGTGGCATGGACTTACTGGCGCGCTTGGACTTACTGTTATGTACTCATTTGAGCATTACCTTTCCATCTGCTTTTGCTGTCAGAAACAAAAACCGGTAAAGTTTCAGCAAAAATATTTCATAATGAGAGGCTTTTTTGTTTTTCTTTTTCGTATTGCTTATGCCCAGTTAGCTTATAGATGCCAAGAAGACGTCAAAGAAGCTTTTAAAAATGTTGATTAAAATTATATCACTTTGAACATGGAGCACCGAGCAACCGTTGCTTAGTGCATGGAGGGTGATGGTCGTATAAAGAAGGGCTTGTTAAGGATTATTTGCTTCCACAGAAGAATTTTGTTTTAATAAAAGTTTATTGGTTGCCCATGAGCATGATAACTTTTATACTGAGAATTGAAAATAGAATCAACTAGCCATGTCTTTCTAAAAACTAAAATCGATATAACAGCTGGTTTATTAATTAATTAATTTTTTTTGTTAAAAGATCAATGCTAAAATGACAAGAGGTTTTTCATAAGTACATAACCAGTTTATATAGACCTACAGGTGTATGCATACATACTAGCAATAATGATTGAAATGAAACATTATGCTATTCCACACATAAAATTGAAATTTTCTGAGCATTTAGCACAAATGACGTCACGCAATGTGTTCCTATTAGCTAATAATTTACAGCTAATTAAGAGAAAAATTTATTTTTTTTAGAATTTTTTCTTCAAACAGTAAACAATCTACGCCATTTAACGGGAAATCATGCGCATGGCCTGATCTTGTATTTCTATCATTCTTGCGTATGAGTACTTACAACACATATATTAACATATAATGAAAAAACTGCTTTATTAATTAACGGCATTATTTATATATGATTTATAACAAGTTTACAAAGCAAATTTTCTGCATAAATTATTTCCATGAAAATTATAAATTTTTTTGATTAAATTTATTCAAAACAATCTCATGTACTGTTTCCTTCCATAACACAAGCGATCAAGTCGTCTAGTAAATTTTTTTGAGTGCTTTTGATAAAAAATTTCTAGGCGAGTTGATAGCTTCTGCTATGGAAGCAGCACATTAGTTTCATAAATGCGTAGGCATCTACATATGTATGTATACATACATAGTTAATTTTGAAGTATGACTTTAAACATTTGCTTTGCAGTTTTTCGCCCGTTCACAATATAAGCCAGGGGATCATCTTGCGATGATTCCATTAAATTATCACATGCTGTTTGATTTATAGAAAACATAAATGACAGATCTATATCATAACGTGGGAGTTTTTCTCTGCAAAATAAAAGTTATGTAAGCTGGCGTTGTAATGAATTTATAGATTTTATAGCTGTTCACCTTAAAAAATTTACAACATTATCGCCTAGTGTTGGTTCACGCGAAAGCAATAACGCTGATAAATAACGTGGATGTTTCTTTTTCTCAGCACAGTGCATTATTAGACCCCAAGATTTATAGTCCGTGTCTAACACATAAGTGTTGTAAATTCCTTCATCTGAATATAAAAGAAAATTTTTTTTCTTTTTAAATAGATCATTAACTTCTTATCCAAAAAATTCCGTAGATTTTAAAATAAAATTTATGAAAAAAATTATATGAAAAATTTCTATAACATTGACTTTAAAGTTAGAATTAATTTCTTTGGATGAGAAAGTTAATGTTTGATAAAGTATTTTTTCAATTGAACCTTTTCATCCTTAATTTACATATGTTCTGTTTTGCTTTTTACTATTTCACTTACAAATATCTTCTGTATGCATCCAATGAGCAGGTGTTTCAAAGTCTGGAATTAACCATGTGATATTTCCCTGCAGCTTTTCTCTTAGTGGGTCCTCAGCATAGATGTAGGTGAAATTCATTGTAATCTAAAACAATAAAATGCAAATGAAAAATATTAAACAATTACACTGGCCAACAACTGTGATTTAATAGTAAAGTCTATTCAAATTGAGTTGGTACTGAGGCATTGCCGCCCTAAAAATTACTACAGTTGGTTCCCACTTGCTTAGGATCTGAAACTCGGCCTCTAAACATATTGAGGGCCATTATTACAAGTTACCGATAGTTAACGTTAAGATGTTATAAGGCAAATAGCAAGCAAGAGCAAAAATAGCGTAAAGTTAAATATCGGATAGTGTTGTAGTTTTAGCCAAAAACTGGTTATATGCCCCACATAAATCTAACTTTAACTATCGAAAGTTGTAATATCCTTTATTGTATACTAGATGTGTTTAGCAGGTCTTTCCTGGCCCGCTCCTTTATTAAGTGAGTCATTCTCCTTAGACTATGGAAAGCATATATACCAATATTTAGAAAAATCTTAGATCTTTGTTTTAATCGTTAAAACAAAGTGGCTTATGCCTTTGCCAGCATTATTAGCAGCGACGCCAACTAATGTAGTAACTAAAATATTTCATAGCATAATTTCCGGCTTATGAACAGTAGTGAGTACAAATTGTTTAAAAGTGGGCGTGGCTGATCCAAAGCTATATAGGGACCTTCCTTGGAGTCTAGCCATTATGGGATGTGTAAAATTTTAGCTAAAACTGTTGGAAACAAAAATTTTTATAGTTCTTAGATGGCAAATTTTATGCAGTGGCCACACCAGAAAAGGTTCAGGGACGGCGCATACCTCAAACTAAGGGTAATGAACTCCTCTGTTAGAATCTTTAACTAATTGTTATGTAAAATAAATTTTCTTTAACAAAAAAATTAATGAAGTCTCCCCGAGTATTTTAAACTTTCAAATTGCATCCCCTTGATATGTTTGAGATCGAGTTGCTGCACAAGTTGGGCCCAAATCTCTAAGTAATATATTTTTGAATCGACTTTACTGTTATATAGAATAATTACACTAGTTTTCATGTTTTTTTGTGTGTGAAATGAAAATGAGTTAATTTCGTGAGTATTTTATGATTGGGAATTTTTGTTTCACTCAAATGCGTGTGCCCAAGTGGCAAGCTTTTGCTAATGAGAAGTAAAATATTTATTTTGCTTTTTTTTTCAAGACTGTCTGATTCATGAATGAAAGTCACTAGTCATGACTGCAACTCCTCTTTCATACAGAAACTGTAAATGATAATCAAAATATCAATATTATGTGGCCGGTAATGTTGCGAAGCACACACATTTTCGCTTTCCATTGTAATGCAAATTGTTGTAATCCAAAAATGAAATTGCCAAAAAGATAAAAACAAAATCGAAGAAGTTAAAAAATTAAAATGAAAAAGTGCATACAAGATTGAAGATGACCCTTTTTCCAGGAAAAGAAATGCCAATGGCCACTTACATACTAATTTTCAAAGCAACGTTTTTTTCCCTTGTTGTGAAACAAAAATAAAAATGCATCTTTTAACCATTTTTGGTAGTTTGGCGGCATAAATGAATGTGGATGTGGATGGCCGGCTGGTTGTATTATGTTATGTGTGTGTGTGTGTGTGTGTCTAAGCCACCATCGAGAGTCATCTCATCTCTCCTCTGCCAGTGTAGTGTACGTATTTATATTGTAATACAATATTATTTTGCCAAGTTGTTTTCCTCTTCTTTTCATTATAATTTTTATTTTGGTTTTTGGTATTTGTCAAGTGAAAGTTGTGTTGTGTCTGGGATAATAAACGACAGTACAAAAATTTCACTTGTGTTTCTTATCATCATCGTCAGCATCGAATGGTACATATGAGTGCGGCAGAAACCTGTTCCTTTTTGTTCTTAAATAAATATTGGAGATTTCAGTTTTTTTTTTTTTAATTTTATTTCACTAAACTTTCCGCCAAAAATTATAATTGCATTCATTGTATTGGTATGTAGGCTGTTTTTGTTTTTGTTGGATTTTTTTTTCGCTGTTAGGCAAACAGGATGGGCGAATGGATGGACGAATGAATGTGTGGAATGTATGGTCAGCAGTAACTTTTTTTTTGTTTTTTTTTTTGAGGGGGGATTGAGTGCTTGAATTAAAGTTTGTTAAGGATTTTCACAGGCTCACACACAGCCATACATGTTTTGTATGTTTCTTTAACAAACATTCTCTCTCAAAGATGCATGCACACATTTACACTTACATGTTGATCATTACTGGTGAATGTAAAGTGGCTGCGCATGCAGGCGTATTCTGGTAATTCTTCTGTTGATGCATAATACTGCACCACATACCAACAGCCCATCATGGCTTCCAAATCAAAATTACGTAGAGCACGTACCTGCAATGACAAAATTAATATTTAACTTAATTACACACTGAACAGTGGAGATGGTAAATTCATTTTATTTTTGTTGTTGTTTGTTTGTTAATGATTCCAAAGAATGATATGAGTGGGTACGTACAATTGTATGATGGATAGATAATGAGCTGTTATTAAAAAAAAAAAAAACTTTCTGGAAGTGTTTTAACATTTTCAGAAAATTTCGTAGTTTTTATTTTCTGATGCAAAACGGAAACTGCCAAAATCCTTGAGAACAGCAGTACTGGGGTATATGGAAATTTAAAACAATTTTAAAAATAGTCCAAAGTAGCTTCTGAGCATTTGGGCGGAAGATTACAAATCTAGACAGTCTCCCCTTTAATGGTTCGTCCGAAAGTTGCTAAAATCACTCAGAACAACAGCAAAAAAATACAAAATAATCCAAAGTAACTTCCGGGCGAACCATAAAATATTACGGGATAAGACATATACCATTTTAAAGGGAAGGTTGTCTAGATTCGTAATCTACTACCCAAATACTCAGAAGCTACTTTGGACTATTTAAAATTTTTTTTTAAATTTCCATATACCCCAGTGCTGCTGCTTTGAGGGATTTTTACCATTCCCCACTTTGCCGAGGTACCATTCCCGATTTTGCTCATGAACATTACCAAAATCAAAAAGGAATTTATTCTGTAGGTTCTAGACTTTCAGAAAGTAATTTAAGATTTTCAGAAAATGTCGTAGTTTTTATTTTATGATGCTAAAATCACTCAGAGCAACAGCACTGGGGTATATGGAAATTTAAAAATTTTTTTATATATTGGTTGGGCATTAAAATTTACTACCCGAATTTAGGTATGGCTGTATAGGGTCAGATTACCATAATTTGCTAACGAGATACCGTTTTTGGAGGCAAAAACGATAAAAAAGAAGCAAGTGATAAACTAAATGCAAAACTTAATAAACGCTTTTCATTATTCTTTATAAAAACGAAATGTATTCGTCAATTTACTTTCAACTGCACTTACAGTCATACTTAAATTGGCGAGGCAAGCGTTTTTTATCTGTTAAAAATTCTCATGCCCATACAAAATGTAGGGAGCATTCGGAAATCCAATTTTGACAGCACGATTTGTAGTGAAATTGCCTTCAAAAAAATAGTTTTTTTTTATTATTATAGAT
This sequence comes from Thelaira solivaga, assembly GCA_947397855.1. Classification (NCBI taxonomy): domain Eukaryota; kingdom Metazoa; phylum Arthropoda; class Insecta; order Diptera; family Tachinidae; genus Thelaira; species Thelaira solivaga. The sequence continues at coordinate 65,797,287 of OX377612.1, read as the reverse complement.
CAGTAATGACATTTTAGCTAATTTTTTCTTTTAATTTAGCGTTTTTAACTCTATTTAATGGGTTTTATTAAGCTAGTACTGTAGAAAATACACACCGCCAGTGCTCTTATTTAGGATTGACGCTTTAATATAAATAGAGGTCGCTAAAAACCGTTTCGCTTGCCGCTTCAATTTAGTTTAGACTGTAGGAAAATCAATTTTTTTTCGTCATTCCAAAATCATTCTTTTAAAATAAAGGGTATCCGAACAAGAACGCAAGATTTAAATTTGGCGCCATTCGAAGTGTCATTGTTTGATATTTGAACAATTGTTATTGTTTGCTAGTAGAAGGTACGAGGTTAGTAAAAAATGACCATGGACAGCGAGGGGAGTTCGTTAATTGGGTATTGGAGAGACAACATGAAAATGCTGATTTTGCCGATAAAATCATCTTCAGTGACGAAGCCAATTTCCATCTTGATGGCTTCGTCAATAGGCAGAATTGTCGCATTTGGGGTGAGGAAAATCTTCGAGTGATTCACTAGAAGCAAATGCATCCTCAACGTGTCACTGTGTGGTGTGGTTTTTGGGCTGGAGGAATCATTGTACCTTTTTTGTATGAAAATGAGGCACGTCAAGCGCAAACAGTCAATGGTGTTCGGTATCGTGAAATGATAACCAGTTTTTTCTTGCCTAGAATTGAAGAAATGAATGTGGAGGGCTTGTGGTTTCAACAAGACGGCGCCACATATCATACAGCCAGAGAAACAATTCAATTGCTGCATCAGTCATTTAAATCTTGCGTTCTTGTTGGGACACCCTTTATAAGAAGCTTAAGTCGATATAACTCTGTTGTTGTTGTTGTTTCAATGATGCGTGTTATTCTTAGATATTTTTGTTATTTTTGTTATTCAACGATAATTATTATGTTGTTTTTGTGATTGTATTTATGAAAACACACAGCAACGATTGATAAATGAGTGATGTCGCGTTTGTCACAAGTGTTGCATATTGATGAGATTTTTATGGGGTGCTGTTGCGCTGTTGCTTGTGCTGTTGCTTTTGCTTAAACCATTAAATGTTGGTGTTGTTGTTGTATGCTCTCTAGCCAGTGTTATTTTTCTTTTCCTATTTGATTTGATTTAATTTACAATTTTTTTTCAGCTTTTTTTTTTTGATTTTCACAGCTGAAAAAATACTAAAATCAAGTTGCACTAGTATTTGAAAATACTAAATGAACGAAAACAAAAACTGCTGATTGTTAAATGTATTTCAGATTCTTACATAGACGCTTTTGATTTTAATATTCTGTCACTTAGTTAATGGCATACCCTACTTGAAATCTTATAATGGGCTTAAATACACTCGTGTTAGCAATAGAATTATTTTTAATTATTCGAAATGTGAGTGAAGATAAATATGCCGAGTTCAATATGTTTTAACATAACCCGTTACGCTTTTTAGTATTTGTAAATATCACTTCAGTATTCATCGTGAAATCCATCAAAATTCTTATTGTGTGCTAGAAAATAACATTTAAAAATTTCAATGGAAGTTGCTCAACATCGAGTGTGATGATTTGAATTTTGTTTTAAAATTTCAAGATTTTTAGAGGCTGAAAAAAACTTTCTTTGCAGTTTGATCCAACTCTCGGATTCACTTGTGAGCCGTTATTTTTGAACAAATTTGTTTTAGAAATGGAATTATACCACTTTTAAAAATAGCAGATCATCATATAAAAAAATATGGCAGGGCATCATTACTATTCGTAGCTTACCGCTTTTTAATTTTTTTATTTTCTTTTTCAAATAAAATTTATGTGTATTTTGTTTAATATTTTTTACAAGTGCTTAGAATGCGAACATTGATGGATATGACTGTTTTATATTGTGGTTTGAAATGCTTGGAAGATGATGATGATGATGATCATCATCATAAACAACATCAACATGATAAAGAAAGTTTTTGTTCGTCTGTAATATATTTACGAATTGATTTATTAGAGAAAGATTTTTTTGTTTTAGTTACAACAACAGAAAATACAAAAACAAAAACACATGAATCGAGAACACTTAAAACTGTGCACACACACTTTCTATTTTCAATAACAAACTCTATATTTTTTTTTTTCTTTTTTGTTTCACACAAAACACTTTATGAATCGCTAATCGGGTTTTGTTATTTTTGTTTTTTTTTACAATTTTTTTTTGCAGCCAAGTAAAAAAAACTTACACTAGGACATTTCTTCTTTAAATCGGTACGTTTTTTGGCCGTAAAACTGTTGAATTTCATCCAAGTTTGTGCAAAATCTAAACAAAGTGTTGCCATTAATAAAATCACTAAAAATGTGTAAATGCTTAAGGCCATTTTCGAGATTGAAGTTGTGCAGGGAGAGGGGAGATTAAATAATTTATTTTGGTTTTTTTTAACTTGAATTCTTTTAAAACTTCCGGTTTCCGTTTTAGATTTCGATTTGCTAGTTTTTATTTATTTTAATTATTTTTGTTTTAATTATTCTAATGAGAAAACGTCATGTCACCCAGAATATTGAATGCGAACTACCGACGCGAGTTGTTTGAATTTTAAGTTTTGTGTTTCTTTAGAAAATTCTCTAGGGTTTGTTTGTTTTTTATTTTTTTAATTTATTTGTTAATGTTGTTCCAGTATAAATTCACGGATAAAAATCTGAACATGTAGTCATCATAAATATACACTGTACGTCTGTACAGAAAGGGTCCGCCAATAGTAGCTTAAAAATTTTGACTAACGTTAGTTAGTTGTTAGTATAGCAGCTGTTGGAAAGTGACTTTAATTTGCTTCGAAAAATGATGAGGTCCATTTCAGAGTAAATACCTTGTTAAGACAGAGAAAATTTGGAACCTTAAAAATCCAAATAAATTGTAAGAATGCCTAATTGATCTCTTAATTGTTACACTTTGCTGTGGATTTTAAGGTGGCAGCCTCATCGATCCATCCATTTAAATAAAATTAATTTTTTGTTTGTTTGTTCGCTCTACACATTTCTATTTTTGAACGGATTTGTCTCAAATTTGGCAGATATATTCTCTATACTCCAAGGAAGGTTTCTGTATACTTTTGGAGCGGTTAAGCCCATTTTTAAGCCTACTTTTTTGACGATATCCACTCTTTACTTTTGAAAAAGATGTGCGTCTGTACTTAATTTAAGCCTGAAATTATGCTTTGAAAGATTTTATGTACCACTTTAGTTGGCGCCTCTGCTAGCCATGCTAATAAAGTAGTGAATGACTGTATTTATTTGCATGGCTTTTTTAACACCTAAAATTCTAAAATACTCCCTCAATGGGTACCGATGTAATAATGAACCGGGCCGGGCGAGACCGAGCAAAACCATCTAGTATTACTTTGAAAATCACGTTGGCCAGGTTTTCTCTGTTAGCGGCAAGCGCTATAGGTCACTAATTGTCAACTTCTTAATGCTTGAATTGGACATGTAGTGTCGAAAGCATGGCACTATGCGTCATACGTATTCCCTTGAGAAATGTGCCTCAAATGTCATATATAACCCACTTGCCACATGTGCCACATTGAACATCTGTACAAAAGCATGATCTTTACATGTGAATGTGGTTTGAAGAGGAGTCTTAAAATTCTGCGATTTGGCCCCTTTAGCCATTTTCGTAAAGGTCGCAGGTCTCCGCGATTAAATCACAAACCACAGTTGCTCTTAAAGGCAAACTACAACCTGTTTGATTTGGCAGGCCTCAAATTTAGCTTAATTTAAAAGCCAGTCATGGAAAATTCAGCATTTCGTATGATGTTACGTTACGTTACCATAAAATCGTCCATTTCAACAAACAAAAATATTTCAATCAATCTAAGGGTCGCAGGCTCGATTTTTGTTTAAATACTGGGAGCAAAAAATCAATTTTAGTAAATCATACACACACACCAAATGAAAAACCCTTTGCATATCTACATGTCTTATGTATTTTCTTAGTTTTTGTTGTTGCTTTTAATGCGATACGCTGTGTAGGAGAAGTAATAATAATAAAAAAAATTATTAGTCCTATAGGCGAGTTATGCCATTTGTAAAATATTTTTTTTAATTTCATTTAATTTTTTATCTTTAATGAATTTAAATAACAAAACAAAAATATTTTGTAAAACGAAACAAGTGCCAACCAACCAACCAACAAACAAGCAAAGAATTTATTGCCTCTGTGACGTTGAGTATGACAAGTATTGGTGGGGTTTACAGCGCAAGAACTTTGTGTTTCAAACAAAAGATGATATATAAAGAGGCTCATGTGGGTGCTCTGATGTGGTCCTTTCGTGATCAAGTAAAAATTAAAATAGAAGGTAGGATATGAAAAAGGGAAGGATAGAGCAAAATCTATACATTTTCATTAGTGCGATTCAGTAACTTTTATTACGAACATTCGTATCGAATAACAAGTAACGATGTTTTATCGAATTCGGTATTCAGTAACTTTCCGGCAAAAATATTTCTTGCGATAGAAATCGTTGTTTGCCAAGATTATTTTGCAAACTTCAAATATTTTTGTCGTCAAATTACTGAATACCGAATTCGATAAAATATCGTTATGCTTGTTTTTTCGATACGAATGTTCGCAATAACAATTATTGAATCGCACTACAGAATATAAACTATCTAGTTCTAAAATCTGCATTGCATTAGCCTTCGATTTTATTCCTTTTTAGAAAATTAAAATTTTTTTTTCATAATCTTACGAAATACTTTCATTATGTTAACTTAACAGAGCTATGTTAACATATTAAATTTAAATTTAAAAGAATTTTTTTTTTAAGAATTCAATGTTTTCCTCTTAATAACAAACAACCAAACAAAACTGATACTGAATAAATATTATTTTGTAGAGTTTTTTTTGTAAATTTTTGTTGTAGTTGTTGTATTTTTTTCCAAGTCATTTATTTTTAGCAACAATCTCAACTGGAAGTACTAAATATTAAAAAAATAAAATAAAATAAACGCGTGCTATTTTCACTTGTTACAGCGCCAGCGCTCTTTATGTATCAAATTTATCTTAAAAGTCATTCGTCTACTTGTTCAGTTGCATGTTTGTAAATGTAAGTGCCACAGAAAAAGGTTAATGAATTTTTATGCAACTTATGACTTCAGCTGAAAATTTCTTTATATTTCTTTTTATTGGGCGTGAATAGAAATGTAAGTTGTTGGCACAAATAACACAAATTTTAAATGACTTATTTTTGGCCTTAAAGTTAAATTTTCACTGTCTTGAGACAGGTTGCCATGTATTTCTAGACCGACCATGCCCATGCCCATTGCTACGCCCATGTTTTCAGTATTTATGGCGTATTTAGCAAATATGTCTTACGTCATTAAATATGTGTCTAAATACATTGATTTCTCAAGCAGATTAAGGAATAAGGCATTACCTTTTTTAACGGGAGGTCCTTTAGATTTGTAATCTGCCACCCAAATACTCAGATATTACTTTGAATTATTTTAAAAACATTTTTGAATTTTGCTCTGAGTAATTTTAAAAACTTCCGAATGAACCATATAGGGTTACGCGTTAAAGGGGAGGTGCTCTAGATATGTAATCTACTACTCAGAAGCTCAAAAATTACTTTGGATTATTTTTAATGTGTTTGAAGATAAATACGTCTAGTTAAATACGTTTTTTAAAAATATCGCATACGTTAAAAATTTTTCCATACATATTCTTCTCACATGTACTGAATTTAAAGGGGTTTATACAGACCCTTTTATCTCAAGGAATAAGACCTAATGGTAAACAATCACAATGAATATGGCTATCATCTTGTAAATACAGTTTCCCCCAATTGTATTTGTGAAATTTTTCACAAAACGTTGAAAATTTCATTTAGTACAAAAATAGCGTATATGTGATCTCTGAGGGATGAAAGCTACCAAATCCTTATATTCAAATGCATATGACCTAATGGAACACATATCATTTCAAAGGGAAGGCTGTCTAGATTTGTAATCTGCTGCCCAATTACCCAGAAATTACTTTGGAGTATTTTTAAAATTTTTTTGAAATTTCCTCATACCCTAGTACCTTTGTTCTAAAGAGATTTTGGCAGTTTCCGTTTTTCATTATAAAATAAAAACTATTAATTTTTCCGCAAATGTTAATACACTTCCAGATTAAATTTCTCTTTGGTTTTGGTAATTTTTATGGGCAAAATCGGGAATGATACCTCGGCAAAGTGGGGAATCCTAAAAATCCCTCAAAGCAAGAATAAAGGAATTTCAAAAAATTTTTTTTAAATAATAGAAAGTAATTACTGGATTATTTAGCGGCAGATTACAAATCTAGACAGCCTCCGTTTTAAAATGGTGTGTGTCCCATCTGTAATTTATAAAATCTCTTAGAGAAATCAATATTTGTCTCTACGCATATATATTTATTTTAAACATATTTAATAATGTAAGACCTATTTGATAAGTATGCCAAAAATACTGGAAAATTTACTCATACTAAAAAACGTAAGAGGTTACGTTAAAACATATTTAAATTGACTCACTTAAAAAATGACCAGTGCTTTTCTAGAGCAATTTTCAAAAAAATGATTGTACATTTTCTCAAATCCCAAAATTATTTTTAAAATATTTTTGTTGACATGCAGTGGACCTCTCGACTAACATTTTTATATAGTGGGATACATGTGTACTTCCTTTTTTGCCCAAAATGACCAATAATGTACCCAAAGAAGCATTTTTTTTTATAAAATTGCAGTCTCAACCCCGCTGCTTCTACAGTTATATCTGAAATATGTAGTTACATTATAAATCTCTTGGAAAACTCTTTTGTATAATTTTTTCTTTGTTTATATTTGCCCCCAGGTCCTTGTTTTCTTCTACTGAATATTTTACAGCCTTCTATTAAGCCCTTTACAGAGCTCTGTAAACTACAAATTTAGCTTAACATGTTAATTTGTAAGGTTTTTGTCTGGGCTCAAATTTCATATCACCTCCATATGCCCACTTTTACACCCTCTTTGTAATAAAACAATTTAGATGGCAATTTTATATTTCAATGGATTTCTGTGACATAAGGTACACATGTTCTGCATACTTCAAGAAAGGTTGCCATATAACCCTACTTTTTTTTAAACTACGTAATTGAAATTAGTTTTCTAATGATTAAAATCCTATTTTTCAATGAGCCAAAAATCGCTTTGTAGTATCAACAACGTATGTGGTCATATTGACACCATTCCGTTGTCAAAATTGAGCACAAACGTTATTATTGACAACGTTTGTTGCCATTGTCTTATGTCGGTCATGCCTACTTTTTTTAGTTTAAAATGTTTTTTTTACTAAAATTGTTTTGAAATTTTTTATATACGATCTTTTCTTACTTGAATAACTACCTTTCATATTTAGAGTAAAGGACCGGGTGAGAACGGGTAAAAACAAAATGTTTTTAAGTATTTTTCGGAAATTAAAGCAAATTTTGCGTTGGTCTGGTGTATTCTTGTGTAATTTAAGGTTAATCTAGGACTGCAATATCCTGCTTAAGAAAGTTTTTATAAATTTCTTCAGATTTTGGATTAGTAACGCATAAATCTTATTATCTGAGCCTTGTTGTTGTTATTGCTTGAGTGTTAATCAAAAAAAAAAGATTCACTTTTCAAAACATGCATTCATTTGTTGGCTTGTTGCTGATGACAATAATGATGATGATGATGAGTGTCATTCAAAATGTAATTGAAAATTTTCACAAGTCAGTTTTAGCATGCAACGGTTGCTTAAACTGTCATATTTGATAATAATCTTACAAAAATAACAAATACTTACTTGCCTAACAGATATTCATTATTTCACGCATGATATCGATTGCTTTAATAAAAAAAAAAATCTTTAAAAATCATTTTTTTGTTTGTTTTAATTTTACTTTTATTTATCATGATGATGTTGTTGATCTTGGTTGATCTCTTAACAGTTTGACCGTAACATCACTTTTATTTCTGCTGTTGTTGTTTTATTTTATTTAATTTTTGTTTATTTTTTTCTATGGCTTTGGTTTTGTGTCACTATTTTGTCTCTCTAATGAAATCCTAATTAATTTCAAAATGATTTTCTCTAATTTTTGTGTTTTATTTTTTTATTTTTATTTTTTACATATTTCGCATATTTGTCGTGGTTTCTTTATTGACTTCTTTCGGCACATGTTCATACAACCAACAAACACACATGCTTAAGCAAAATTTAGACTTTCTTTTCATTTCATTGAATTCATCATCTCTTACACACTTATCCGACTCTGGATGAGTGAGTGACAGTTAACTTCTTTGCTTCTTATATGAGAGTGTGTATTGCTGTGTGATTAGAAAGAAATTTTTAAACTCTTTAATATGAAGACTATTTAAATTGTTTTAATTAATTTCAGTTTAAATATTAAAATAAATTAAAAAATAAATAGAAATTAATACCGAAAGCAATAAAATATTTTTCTTTTTAAAATTTTGAAAGGAATTAAGCTTAAACTGCTTAAAAGCAGCATTCGTTGTGTTTCACTATCGTTACAAAGAAAGTGAACAATTTTAAAGAAGCTTTAACGAAACGAATTTTTCTTTTAAATGAAAATAAAATTAAACAATTAATAAATTTGATGGCTTTCTTATGAATATGCGCATAAAACACCAAAATGTTGTTGCTTTTGTTTGTAATAAATAATAAAGATTTTGTAAATATTAAAGTAAGCAGAGTATCCCTTACTGTTTTCACTGTTTAACAGCTTCAGGGCCCAAATGTACTGACTACACCTTATAATAAATTCGCCTTGAACAGAAAGATTAAGAAAAAGATTTAAAAAAAACCAAATAAGGTGAAACATATGCATTTATAACAAATTATGTAAAAAATATGCCAAAATATGCACTAACAAATTGATGCCATTTTACTGCAAATAATTGTGGGTTTCAGATTAACTATAATAAACATCAATTTGCATGAAATCCCTTGAGCCCTGCTCATCATATTCAATTCAATTAAATATTTTAATTAAAAAAATTGTCAAATTGATTAAATTTTTAATAAAGACTTATTAAGCAAACATTTCTAAGCTCGATTAAAAAATTTAAGTTTTTTCTTATCACCAAGAGCTAAAAAAAAATAACCCACTTCATTCACAATAGACAACTTTTTAATTCACAATTAAATGAAACAATTCAAAATAATAAAGTTAATTCCACGTAAATGAATATGAATATCATATTCTATATTTTTTTCGGATAAATTTTCCATTCCGTGCGGAATCAATAATACGACCGATTATTTTATTAAGCAGTTACAATAATGCAAACATCACTTTATTGTTCTTTACAACTAAAGTTAACTAAAGCTATTGGAGACCTTGTTATTATCAAAGTTTTAATAATTTCACTTAGCCTACTTAAGTTGATGGCGGTTAAATTACAGGACCTTTTGTAAATTCCTAACATAATGGAAAGTGTTTTGCTTCATTCAGTTTTTCATTCTTGTGCTGTTTATTTTTATATTGTTGTTGTTTTCGACCTTTAAAGAAAATTTCATTTTTCCAATCAGTCATGGACACAAATTTCATTCCAAATCAGTAATGCACTACATACCAGTGACATTTCTAGGTAGGCTACATCTAATAAATACTTTTTTTGTGTCTTTTACACACGCATGCTAGTTAGCATGTGTGCAAGAGTATTTGTAATTTTAAACGCAATAAAAACAAGAAAGAAAAAAAACTTAAAATGCACTTCTTGTTTGCTTTGGAAACACGAGGTTCAGTAACGCGTGCACTAGATTATTTATAAATTGAACACACTAAAGGCACAGAAAACGTTGTACTACTACTACCACTGTTGAACGCATCACTATTATTGACGTCAATAAATAAATGCGGTTAGCCAGCCAGCCATCCATCCAGTCAGTTAGTCGGTCGGTTGGTTCCTCCTCTTCCAATGTTTTAATAATAGTTATTGCCCCAGCCATTGCAATTGTATTGGGAGACACTCTACTAAGTATTTAAGTTTTTTTTCTACTAATTTTTATTGTGGATTGAACTGAAAACTAAGTAACTAATAACTCTATATAAACAAATAGTTAGTTATGCCTTGTTATCTTTACATACTCCACAAGAGTGTAACTGATTATTTGTGTTACAGTAAAATGTGTAGGATAAACATGAGGGGAGTTTGATGCAGAAATTTTTTACTTTGTTTTTTTGAATCCTTTTTGGCTCCGTTTTAAAAAGGTTTTCAGGTGCATGGCGACCTTTAAGATCTATTGTGTGATGGCCACCTTAATCACAGGAGACATGAGATTGATGCCCAATAAGGCACTCTTCACGATGCTGAATTGGCTGGTAGTTGATTTTCAAGCTGAGAAATTAGTATTTGTAGCGTGAGTGTGATTACATGCTTAGAGCGAGATTTCTAATCTCATTGACTGCGTTACTCGAACACCTTTGCTTCAGAGGGATATTCAGAGGGAAATTGGATTCACGATTTTGGCTGAAGCGGTAACTCTAAGAGAGGATTTTGATGTCTTTACCGATGACTAAAAGAACAATTCGGTATTTGGTTTGGAGTCTACGTTGAGGAGCTTGGGACTAATATATCCTGCAGGCTGGCCCATCAATGCAGCGTACTACAAGCTGAATTGATGACTAAGGAAACCAGCAGACTGGCTGTGATGGCATGAAATATTTGGAAGAAATATTCACAATTCGAACTGCAATAAGATCATTGGTGGGTGCCTATTCGGTCTACAAACCAGAGTTTGCAAAGAAACGAAACGGATGCAAACGTTTTGTTTTGTAGTTTGCCATAATAATACTCTGGAAAACTACAAAACGAAACGTATGCATTTGTTTCGTTTGGTTTTTTGCGAACTCTGCTGGAAACAGCATTTTTGGTAATCATTTAAAGACTGCTGTATAAATTGTCTGAATGAGGAGCAAGCGGAAACTGTGGAACACTTTCTCTAGCTTTGCCCGGCATTGGTGGATCAGTGCAGGGCCTCACTGGGCTCTTGGCTGTAAAGGTTGACATGCTATCTGGGTTCGTTAGAAGCAACAATTGGTTTAGATCTTCTTTTTCTGTAATTCTTCTTCGACTTCCTTTTTCATCTTTCCCCTATACAAGTATCACAAAAAGACGACATCAGACAACCTTTTCTAATCTAACATACTAAATTTCTCCAAAAAACTACATTTCGTATGAACTATTATTTATTACACTGTTTGCTTTATATCAAAAATGTGCTATGACTGGCATATGAGGTGCATGTTGAGCACAATAATGTTGGTTTTTAATGCGTAAAAAGTTTTGTTTAAACAAAGTGCTTGATTGCTGGCTAAATGCCTGCTGCCTGGCTAGTGGCGACTTACTGGCTGTTTGCCAAACTTGTACGTATACGACATATAAAAGTGGAAATAAAACCAAACCACTGCAGGCCCATCCATACATATATTGTCTTCAAGTGCGTATGTTTGTATTAAATTCTGTGATAGAGCCACTACAAGAACAAGATAATAGTCAATGGGCACTTTTTCATTGATATACTCGTATCCATTTCATTTCTTAATAGTTTTGCTACGCACAGTGTGCAGAAAGAAAGAAGTATTTCTTAAAGTTATTTTCAGTTATTTATTGTGAGAATTATGGTCTATGTACTGGACTATCGGCTTACTAAACTGGTTCGCCATCTGTCTGGCTGTTTCTCCTCATAAACTAGAAATCTAATTGATATCACTGATTTTTCTTGCTTCCATTCTGTTGTTATTAATCAAAAAGCATATTTTTCATGCAACTTCAGAGAGAGAAGAAGAAAAAGTCCAATGTTTGAAAAAGTCCTTTCTTTTTGGTTCTCTCTCTCTTACTTTTTTCTTTCTCTTTGGTTCTCTATCTTTCTCTTTCGTTCTCTCTTATACTTCTCTCTTTCTTTTTGGTTCTCTCTCTTTCTCTCTCTCTCATACTTCTCTCTTTCTCTCTCTCTTACTTTTTTCTTTCTCTTTCCATTTTTCTTTTTTTGCAATTTCTCTGTACCTCTTTCATTTAATTATTTTTTCTCTTGAGAGCAAGAGCTCTTTCTATTACTTCTCTCTCTCACATTTTTTTTTCGTTCTCTTTCCTTCTTTTTCCCTTTCTATGTTTTTCTAACTCTCTATCTATTTTTCTCTCATTCTTTCTTCCTCTCTCTCTCTTTTTTTTCCTTTCTCGCTCTCCCCATCACTTCTTAGTTTTCTCTGCCTCTCTCGTTTCCTCTCTGTCTCGCTATCTATTTCGTTCTCTTTGTTTCTCCCTCTTTCTTTTTAGTTTCTTTATTTCTCTCTTTTTCTTTGGTTTTTTCTTTCTCTTTTCTTACTTCTCTGTGTCTCTTTAGTCTTCTGTCTCTTATTAGTTTTTTCTCTCTTTTTAGTTTGCTGTCTTTTTTTTGTCACTTTTTAGTTTTCTGTCTCTCGTTAGTTTTCTTTCTCTCTTTAGTTTTCTGTCTCTTTTTATCACCCTTTAGTTTTCTGTCTCTGTTTTTTTTTTGATTTTCTGTCTCTTCAGTTTTTTCTATCTCTCTCTCCCTCTTTCTCCCTATCTCTCTCTCCCTCTTTCTCCCTATCTCTCTCCCTCTTTCTCTCTCTCTCTCTTTCTCTCTCTTCAGTTTTTAGTCTCTAGTTTTCTGTCTCTCTCTCGGTCTCTCTCTCTGGCTTTCTCTTTCTCTCTCGCTTTCTCTTTCTCTCGCTTTATCTTTCTCTCTCGCTTTCTCTTTCTCTCTCGCTTTCTCTTTCTCTCTCTCTCCCTTTCTCTATCACTATAGTTTTTTTTTAACTTTTGATTTTTTTTTAAAGTTTTAAAATATTTTAATTGTTGGCCCCACTGTATGGTTGTAAAATAATTAATTTTCTATACATCTGCGTATTGATTTAACTTTTTCATTCACTTTTAGTTGCAAAACTCTTTTTCAGTGTCGTATTACGAACGTTTGATGATGGTCTAGCTGTTTTATTACCTTTTTAAGGCTTACGCTTCATTTTCTCTTTGTTTTTCCTTATTTTTTTATTAAGTGTGTTTCAGTTGTAAAAAAGGCGAAACATGTAGTAAAAGGAAAATAAAAGAAATGGGTTACTATAACGCTTGTTTTCGCATTTGATCAGTAAAGTTTTTAAGCAGGATAAATTAAGTACCAGGTAATGCCACTCTGAAATATTAGCGACTATCAGTCAGTGTCATGCTTTCACACCTTCACGAGTCAAAAAGAGTTTCTTTATTTAATTTATTATGGAACATATTAGCATCACTGGCTGTAAAATCTATTGCAGCCCAAAGCCCAACTAAAATAACTAGAAACTCTTTATGGTGGTAGAGTTCATTTTATTTAAATCGCGCTACTTTTTTTTTAAAGTAAAACACTTTAAACAAGTATATCCTTGTTTGTAAAAGTTCAACACTCCCAACTCAGAGTAACTCTGTTACACTATTCGCTTAAAACAGATTGAAACTGCAGCTCTTAGAAAAGCCAACCAGCTTTCTTACGTTTACATGACTCAAATAAGCCCAAAAAAATACATACTGAATTGACAAGTGACAACAACAACCAAGAGGACAAAGATGTGTTGCCGGCATTTGTGTTGTCACATATTAACTGGCCAAGAGAAAGTCTCCATCCATCCATTCATGTTTTATATTCTGATGATCGTAAAGAATATATTTTGTATGCAACAAATTGTGTCTGTTGCAATTTCTTTTCTTTTTGTGTAACACTGTACTCGTGTTGGTGTTTGTGTTTGGTAATGTTTCCTGTTATGACGCGGTTGCACACAACTATTTTCTGTCTTAGCTTTTTGAGAGTGTAACTTGCAGTGCGTCAGGAATTTGTGTTTTATCAGATACTCTTATGATTTGAGTTGTGAATTTTATGTGTTTATTTGCCTAAACTTGCACAGGTACTTTTTTATGTCTTACTGTGCTTGTATTTGTTTTAAGTGAGTATGTGTGCTTACACTTTCATGCGTGAAAGTAACATTATCCGGCTGGCTACAGTCGCATTAATAGTTTTGGACCACAAACACAAACACATACAAAATACCTGTTAGGTTTTTGTTATTGGAATTAATGCACCATGAGGAGCATAGAAATTTTATGTTTCACTAAAAAAAATTTTGTTCGTGCATGAAACTAATTAAAATTTAGAAAATTATTTTCGAAAAATTCGCTGTGTTTTCTTGAGAGAACGAACTGAAGTTAGCTAGGGAGGCGATTTGTTCTTCAAACATTCAAATTCCGTGAGCTGGTTTTTCACCAAAACAAAAAAAAAAAAATAATTTAAAATGAAATTTATTGCTTGTATTAGAATTCTTTGCCTTTTTTTCAACTCTGTCGAGCCGAGTGTACATTCTTAGAGGCCTGATTCTTTTCAAGAAGAATAGAAAGACTTCGTTACGACTTAAATCAATTGCTGCTTCTCACTAAGCCATGTGGACTGTAGATTTTTACAGCTGACGGTTCAGAGCAGGTGCAGCTTACGTTAATACTCTCTTCTGTCTCTGTCCACAGGCAGGCAGAAGACCCATAGTGCAATCAAAAACTTAATATCCCTCTATGCGTTTGTGCGTTTGTGTTTTTTCCTTTTTACTTGTGTGTTGTGTCTCCATAAATTCATTTATCCAGCTCATCTTGCTTAATGTCGCCGTGGGAGTTGTAATGTACACATTTTTCGTTAAATTATGGGTTTATATTTCTTTCTATCTCTAAATTTGAATATTTACACACACGAATGAGTAGTAAACAAACAAAAAAATGTTTGGTTGAGGAAGAAGAGCTTTTATTACTTTTCTCCTTGTGTCCATTTTTTCTATTTATCCATCCAAGAGTAAAACTAACTAACTGGCTGACTGTTGTTGTGTGTGTCTGTCTGTTGTTGTGTGTGTGTTTTTTTTTTTGGTATAAAGATTTGTGCTGGTTTTCATTATTATTCTGGGAGGTAAGTAACCAGTGTTTTGTTGTCTGCTTGTTGTTGCTAATAATTTTGTTGTTTTTACTTTGAAAGTACAAAAAAAAAATTTTTTGCCAAACTACAACATTATTTGTTACCATTTAACGTTCATTTGTGCAATTGGTGGAATGTGTACGTGCGTGAGCTGTGTTCGAGTGCTCGAGATTTTGTGTCTTAATAAAATTTACATTCGCAAAACAAAACAAGCGATTTTAATCAAGAATTTTATCACTTTTGGAAACAGTTTGGCAAATAAAGAATAAAAAAAGAGCATCTAACGATATATCGACAGCTTAGAAATTTGTGGGTCAGTTTGGAAGAAAAACTAGAGTGTTTGTGAAGTCCATTGTAAAAGAAATTCTGTAAATCGAAATTCGGAAGTGAACTAATTAAAAAGAAAACTATGTGGATTCACAACTAGTCCACATTCTAGGTGAGCTGTGACAGTTTAGTAGAGATTTCTATATAGTCTTGTCACTGGTGGATCAGTACAAATTGCTTTTGGGTTACTGTATTCTTTTCCCAACTTTAAGCAAAAGAAGAAAATGAAGAAAAAAAAAAAGAAAAGAGAAGGGAGGAGGAAAAGTAGGAGAAGAAGAGGAAGAAGAAAAAGTAGGAGAAGAAGAGGAAGAAGAAAAAGTAGGAGAAGAAGATCAAGAACAAAAGAAGAAGAAAAAGAGGACGAAAAAAGAGAAGATTAAAAAGAAGACGAGTAAAAAGAAGAACAAGTGGAAAGAAAAAAGAAAAAGAAAAAGAGAAAAAAGAAGAAGAGAAAAAAAAGAGGAAGAGGATGAAGAAGAAGAAGAAGAGGAGGATGATGAAGAAGAATAAGAAGAGGAGGAAGAAGAAGAAGCAGAAAAAAAGAAAAGGATGAAGAAGAAGAAGAAGAAAACGAAGAAGAAGAGGAACAAAAGAAGAAGAAGAAAAGAAGGATGACAAAAAGATTAAAAAGAGGCGAGTAAAAAGTGGGAAAGGAGAAGAAAAAGGAGGCAAGTAAAACGAATTAGAAGAGAACAAGTGGAGAGGAAGAAGAAAAAGAAGAAGAAAAGGATGAAGAAGAGTAGGAATAAGCAGAAGAAGAGGAGGAAGAATAATAATAATAATAATAATAATAATAATAATAATAATAATAATAATAAAAAGAAGAAAAATAAAAAAAGAAGTAGAAGAAGAAAAAAAAGAAGTGGAAGAAAAAGAAAAAAAAAGTATTTAGAAGAAAAAGAAAAAAAAAGAAGTAGAAGAAAAAGAAAAAAAAAGAAAAAAGAGGAAAAATAAAGAGAAAGAAGAGTAGGAAAAAGACGAAAAATAAGGAGAAAAAAGAGAAAGAAAAAGACCATAAAAAGGAAAAGAAGAAGAAAAATACCATAAAAAGGAAAAGAAGAAGAAAAAGGAGAAAAAGAATAAGAAGGGAAAAAAGAAGAAGAAAAAATAAAGAGAAAAAAAAGAAAGAAAAAGAATAGGAAGAAGAAATATAAGAAGAGGAGGATAAAAAAGAAAAAGGAAAATATTAAAAAGAAGAGGTAGAAGAAGAAAAAGTGGAAAGGAGAAGAATAAAAAGAACAAGACGAGAAAAAATTAATAAGAAGAAAAATAAAGACGAAGAAAAAGCAGACGAAAAAGAAGAAGAAGAAAAAAGAAATATGGCAAGTAAATTAAAAAAAAATTAGGCAGCTGGTAAATTGTTATACCACCATGGCGAGGATCTGGAATTTCTTTAGGAATGTGCCACTACATGATTTAAGGGATTTTGTGAATAGTATTACATGTATTTATGAAGTCATTCTAGTTTTGCGGCACTTCTATAAATCTGTCAAAAAAATAAAAAACAGGCCCATAATCATAATCACACTAAAGTCAGTATATTTTTTAAAAACGATTTTAAATTCATGGAATTCTTATTAACAAAAGTCATAAAAGTGTACTTTTTTGTGACTATGATTATGGCCCATAGGAATTTTTCATAATTTTTTTTCTATAAAAGGCTACAACTTCAAAAGCCCTGAAGGTTTTTTTTTTATAAAATTATTTCGATTCTAGCAAAACCGTGTTGTCTTCATGGTCATCTCGTTAGTTAATAAAATATAATTATTGAGTTAATTGAGACAATAAGTCAATTTTTTTTTAAGTCGACTTCAACTTTTATTCATTGTTGCCACAAAAATATTAATTGTTTTTCAAAAGAGCTAAATGATGCAAATTAAAAAAAGGCACACAAAATTTCTTTTTATTCTCTTGCTTCTCTCTCTCTCTCTTATGTATTATTTTAATGAACTAAAATTTATTCCAATTCAATTTAACTAAAAGTTCTTTTGTAAAGAAAAGAAATTCCTAAACTTATTTTTTTTGCTAATTTCACAACTCACTTTCACTTATGTTTTAAAATTGAGTGTGTGTGCTTGAAAGTGGAATGATTTCCAAACTTTTAACTGTAATGATGCCTTCTTCTACAACTTAAATGACAACAAATCTGTCAATCAGTCTTAAATAAATTATTTTCTAATTTTTCTTTTATTAATTTTTGCCACTCTTTGTTATAAAATACCACATTGGCCTGTCTGCCACGCCCAATAATTCATCAAACAAATTCAAACTTCAACTTTTTTTTCTTTAATTTTTGTTAATAAAGAATCTAAGTAAAATTTGATTGTCTATCATTGAAACCCTTATGAAATTGTGCTGCTGCGCAAGCGCTATTTTTTGCTGGGTTAAATGTGGATTTCGTTGGCCTTAAATGAATTGAATAAAATTAATTTTACAACATAATTTTAATAATTGTAAGACAATTGCAAACTGTTTCAATTTTATGTTGGCAATTAATCAGTTTACAGTTTTTCATTTCTCCTTTCGAATGTAAAGTTCGTGTGAAGCAGTTATAAATTAAAGCCAAAGCAAATAATTTTTCACTTTCAATTTTATTTAATTATTTTTGCAAAGAATTTCTATTTTTCTTTTAAAATTATTTTGATGCACAAGCTTTTCTGTGGCTTAAATTCCGCATTGGAAATCAATTCATATTTTTGTTTGTGCTGTCTGCATTTAAGAAAAATTATTCAATTGCAACAGACACATGCTCGTAAATGAGGAGGTATTTTTCATTTGAAGGTGTGGGTACTAATTGCACTTTATCAATTAACAATAGTAAAAACAGAAAAGAAAAGTCTGAAGAAAAATCTTTAACAGAAAATTTCACTAAACTCACTGCATTTACTTTAACATTTACCATTTTACACAAACATTTCTAGTCGCTCATTCATCCGTTCCGTAAACATCAGCAGCAAAGCAACCAACAGTTTGCAGTCGACTAAGCGATAAATGATTGAATGTCTGACAGACTGAGTGACTGACTAACTGAAGAATTTTATTATTTACATAATAATTTAACACAAATTAGCACACGTACACGCACGCCTACAAACATACATATCAGCATCCAAATATGTGCTGTAAATACATTCAATAATATTCGGTCTACACCTTTTTTTATTGTAAAAAAAATTCACTTGCAAAATTATTCACAGCAGAAATAATATCAACAAGAAACAAGTAAAGAAGTACCAAACAAAAGTCTTCGAAAAATAAGCTCTGTGAAGTGTAAATAAATAATAAAACCAAAAACAATAATTTCACTTTCTAATAAAAGATTTAAAAAAAAAATCTCTAAATATTCCACATTTACTACATCTGCATACGAGTGTGTTAAAGGAAAGAGAAGAGAAGAGAAGAAAAAACTGTTAAAGAAATAATTTTATTATTTTTTACCCGGTCTCACCGGATCTTTTACTCTATGAGTGGAATTTCTTAGAGGCATTAATTAGTAAAAAATTAGCAATTTAAAATAATAAAGTGGATATAGCAACAGATTTCAAATTTGATATTCAGAATTGATATTTTAGAGCCTTCGATTTTGACTTTGGATTATTTTTTTAATTTTTTGTTGTTCACTGGGGTAAATGGATATTTCAAAAATTTTTTAAAAATTATCCAAAATAATTTCTGAGTATTTAGGCAGTCGATGGCAAATCTCCCTCTTAAAACGATATATGTCCCCTCCCGTAATCTGCTATGGTTCGTGCGAAAGTTGATAAGATCTCTCAGAGCAAGAGCACTAAGGTATATTTAAATTTCAAAAATTTTTTAAAAATAGTTGAGAGTAACTTCTGAGTTTTTGGGCGGAAGATTACAAATCTAGACAATCTCCCCTTTAAAATGATATGTGTCCCATTCCACAATCTTTATAGGTTCATTGTGAAGTTGCTAAAATCACTTAGAGCAACAGCAGTAGGGTATATGGAAATTTCAAAATAAAGCAAAGTAACTTCCGAACGAACCATAGAAGATAGCAAGATGGGACATATATCATTTTAAAGGGGAGATCATCTAGATTTGTAATCTGCCGCCCAATTACCTAGAAATTACTTTGAATTATTAAAAATTTTTTTTTAAATTTTCATATACCCCAGTGCTGATGTTTTCAATAATTTTGGCAGTTTCCGTTTTGCATCATAAAATAAAAACTACGAAATTTTTTGAAAATGTTAAAACACTTTCTGAAAGTTTAGAACCTACAGAATAAATTTCTTTTTAATTTTGGTAATTTTCATGACCAAAATCGGGAATGGTAAAACTCTTTCAGAGCAAAAATACTTTGGGGTATAAAGGAATTTCAAAATTTTTTTAAAAAAAATCTCAAGTAATTTCTTGGTAATTGGACTGTAGATTACAAATCTAGATGACCTCCCCCTTTAAAATGGTGTGTATAAATACTGAAAACAATTTACAAACACTAGAAAACGTAAGGTATTACGTTAAAGCATATTTATCGTCACTCACTTAATTTTAATAAGTTCTTTTAAAAAGTAGGTGTAGTAGTGAGCATGGTCGGTCTAGCCTCAATATATAAAGAATTTATTTAAAAAAATTCAGAAAAATTCATAAAAATATATAATTTTAATCATTTAAAAACTGCTTTTAATTTTCTAGCGTCAAAAGTAGGCGGAAAAATGAGCATGGCTGGTTCAAAAGTCTAGATGGCAACTTGCACAAAAAATTCTTTGAAAAATATTATTTTAATTAATAAAAAAATTTTAATTATTTTGTTAAAAAAGTGGGCGTAGCAAGGGGCATGGTCAATCCAAAAATATAGTAAACATATGTAAAATATATTAGAGAAATCGAGTGAAAAATGTAATTGTAATTAACAAAAGACCCAACTTAATTGTTTTAATCAAAAGTGGGCGTAAATGTGAGAGTAAAAGGGGCGTAGCTAGTCGAAAAGTGTATGGCGAGCTACCTTGGAGTATAAAGATTATTTATTTGTATAGCGAACAAACAAACAAACAGAAAAAATTAATTTTCTGCTTATGAGTTAAATAAATAATAATTGAACAACACTGGCAGTACATTTAAAAACACACGAAATAGCATCAACAACAACAACAACATTATACAGTAATTTCAATGAAATATAATTTGCAAAAATTCAATTGCAAGCTGAATTTAATAGCTGGCTAATTAGGGAGAGTATCGGTTAGCCACCCAGTCACACAGCTAGTCAGTCAGTCAGTCAGTGAGTCACTTAGTCATTCTGCTATTTCTTTCTTTCTTACCCTGAATGTGCCTTTTATGCGTCAGTTACTTCTTTCCTTCCTTCTTAATAAGTACCAACTACTGCAGTTGGCTTAAGTGTATAGAAAACGACTTGGGGTTTTAGTTAAACAAAAAGAAAAATTTATAATTTTTTTTATAGTGACAAACTCAGTCTTCTTGCTTTTTTTTTCTTTTAAAAGGTGTTTTTTTTATAGACGTATAGAACTTTAAGTTGGCATTACTGTTCAAGATGGCGACCGATTTAACAGCTGTCAAGTGATTTATTCTCAGTTTGGTTTGGCAATTCATCATGAATAGACTCACGCCTGAACAACGCTTAAAAATAGTCGTCGAATGGGCCCAAAACGAGATTGCCGTTGTTTGTTTAGCGATGAAGCGCACTTCTGGTTGAATGGCTACGTCAACAAACAAAACTGCCGCATTTGGAGTGAAGCTAATCCTTAAGTGTATGTCGAAACACCGTTACATCCAGAAAAACTGGCTGTTTGGTGCGCTTTATGGGCTGGTGGAATCATTGGTCCGTACTTCTTCAAAAACGATGATGGCCAGAACGTTACAGTCAATGGTGATCGGTATAGAGCCATGATTACTAACTTTTTCATTCCTGAATTGAACAACCATGATGTCCAGGAGATGTGGTTCCAACAAGACGGCGCAACATGTCACACAGCTCGTGCCACCGCCTAATTTCACGTTTTGGACCTGTGAATTGGCCTCCAAGATCTTGTGATTTAACACCGCTAGACTACTTTCTGTGGGGCTATGTAAAGTCATTGGTCTATGCGGAAAAGCCACAAACGCTTGACCATTTGGAAGACAACATTTGCCGTGTTATGTTGGAAAAAGTCATCGAAAATTGGACGTCCAGATTGGACTACATCCGAGCCAGCCGTGGCGGTCATATGCCAGAAATCATATTTAAAATGTAATGCCACAAGATTATCTTTCGGATAAATAAAATTTTATGTCAATCGAATAATCCATCGTTGTTTTATTGCAATTTAAAGTTCTATTCTATAAAAAACACCCTTTACAGAAACGATGTACCCACGTTAGTACTCTTCCATTTTCTTGCTAACCTACTCGTAACCTTCCTTTAGTTGGTTATTTCTGAACTGAAATCATTACTTTCATTCAACAGTAAATATTCACTCACCCCTCACACACAGTCACTTATTATTAACATGGGGTTGTTGATTTCTAGTAAAATTATTTTGAAGTGTGTGTATGTGTGCTTATGCCAACTACCATTCAGCATCTATTTGCTTAAAAATTATAAAGATCAAAAATGAAATGGAAAATATTGTTTGGCTGCGCTGGGCGCTCATTGATTTTGTGCATAAAATTGCTAAATTGCGATTATATAAAATAGAAAGAGAAATTGTAGGATTTTTTACTTAGCCATCAATCACGCTTTATTGGGATATTTATTTCTTACCTTTTTCTTTATCCATCCATCCCTCTTGCTGTCATGCAAATTGAGTCTATGTGTGTGTGTGTGTTTAAAGTAATAAAGCTGAAAAATTTATTTCGATTAAAAATTAAAATTCCAACTTGTGTTGTTCTTGTTGTTTCTTTTTTTTTTTTTTTCTGTAACACAATTATTTCATTGTGTTGTTTTTATTAATAAACATTCACGACCGCAGTCATGTTGTTGTTTATTGGATGACAATGGCGATGTGGAGGCATCACCAATTGAATAAATAAGTCAGTCCGCATATTTGCCAAACACATTTAAATAATCTTAAGTGCTGAGCTCGCTCGCACTCTTGGTAATTTAGATAAAAATTATTCGAAGAACGTGTGTATGTGAATTCAAAATTTTAAAATATTTATTACAAAATGCCTGCAAGACATACATCATCATCTAATAAAACTTTCTTTTTTATTAGACTGTCACTCACATCTTGCCAAAAATTTGTCGAGTAGATTTTTGTAAGTGTTTGATGGGAATTTTTTTTATTAGATTTGGCACCCATTTCTAACAAAAAATTTAGGCATTTCTTAAAAAATGTTTTCTTTTTCGTCATGTGAATACAAATTGTCTGCTGCAGGTAGAGTAGCAAAGGCTCATTAATTATCTATCATTTAAATATTCAGATAACGAAATTTGCATAAAATTAAAAATACGAGTGTTTGAAGGCATTTCATCAATCTCGAATGTTGTGGTTGACTTCTTGCTGGTTAAAATAAAAGCTAACGATAACGTTAGAGTGTGCTAAACAAGCGATAAAAAAAATTTGCTACAATACTGTCAGAAATTTGGAAAAAATGCATATTAATTTGATAGAAGAGAAGATGAAAATAAGAGAAAAGAAAAATTACAGAAAGAGAAAGGAGAAATAGTACAGAAGAAGAAAATAAGAGCAAAGAAGAATTACAGAAGAAAAGAATAATAAGAGAAAAAAAAAGGAAAAGAAGTGAAAAAATGAAAAAAGAGAATATGAGCAAAAGAAAAAAAAAGGACTAAAAAAAGAGAAGAAAAAGAAAAGAAAAGCAAGAGAAAAAGATAAGAAAAAGAAAAGAAAAGCAAGATAAAAAGAGAAGAAGAAGAAAAGTAAAGCAAGAGAAGAAGAAGAGAAGAAGAAGAGAAGAAGAAGAGAAGAAAAAAGGAAAAAAAGAAAAAAGAGAAGAAGAAGATAAAAATAATAGAAGAAGAAGATAAGAAGAATAGAAGAAGAAGAGAAGAACAGCATGAGAAAAAGAGAAGAAGACGAAAAGAAAAGCAAGAGAAAAAGAGAAGAAAAAGAAAAGAAAAGCAAGAGAAAAAGAGAAGAAGAAAAGAAGAGAAGAAGAAGAAAAGTAAAGCAAGAGAAAAAGAGAAGAAGAAGGAGAGAAGGAGAAGAAAAGAAAAAAAGAAGAAAAATAGAAGAAGAAGAGAAAAATAATAGAAGAAGAAGAGAAGAACAGCATGAGAAAAAGAGAAGAAGACGAAAAGAGAAGCATCAGAAAAAAGAAGAAGAAGACAAGAAAAGTAGCAGAAAGAGAGAAGAAAAGCAGTAGATGTTGAGAAGAAGAAGAAGGCAAGAGAAAAATATTAAAGAAGTAGAAAAGAAAAAAAATCAATCGACAACGCACAGAGCCTTAAATAAAAAAATCATTTAAATTAG
This sequence comes from Thelaira solivaga, assembly GCA_947397855.1. NCBI lineage: Eukaryota > Metazoa > Arthropoda > Insecta > Diptera > Tachinidae > Thelaira > Thelaira solivaga. The sequence continues at coordinate 65,773,611 of OX377612.1, read as the reverse complement.
CATTCTTTTGCTTACAATAATTTAAACGCTAAAACAAAAAGTATAGACAAAGTTTGTTACTCGTATAGCAATTCTTTGCCCTTTTTTGGATCTTTCTAAATTGATTCTCCAAAAAAGTGAGTTCCAAAGTTTCAAAAGCAGTATTAAGCAAGAAGATTAAAATTAGAAAGAAAGTGTTTGCTTGTAATCGAAAAGGTCGCTGAGTCAAATAGTGAGTGAGTGCATTTTAAAATTATTTAAATTTCACACTTTAAAATAATTCAAAAAATGTGTGTGTTAGTGTGGGCATAAATCATAATTAATACAACACCAGCCACAACAACAATAACATTTTTAACATATTTAACCTCCAACTAAAGATTAATTGTACGTGTACGAGCATGTTTGCCCAACCATTAAGTGTCAAATTGTCTGCAAATTATAATTTTTCTTAAATGAATTTTTCACGCCAGTCGTTTTGTTGTTTTCTTTATAATTTTTTATAAATGTTTTTCACTCTGGTAAAACGAAAAAAAGCTTATTAACGTGGTTTAAGATTTAAACAAAAACCTAAAAGCACTGGCGCATAAAAATTGCTTTTTCTTTAAATAATTTCTGCTAAAGATGATGAATTACTTATGTTTTGATTTACTAAACAAATTCCCTCCTTTTGCTGAGCCCGTTTAATTTTGTTCGTTATGAGCTGTGCCCCAGGAATTTAAATCCTCATTAGAAATTAAGAAGAAAAGTGACAATTGACGCATGTCGTTTTAAAAATGCATTTTGTTAACTTTTTTTATTGTTGTTCAATGCTGTTGTATTTGCGTTTTACATTTGTTTGATTGTTTGCTTTTGAAAGGCTTAAAAGAAAGTGTTAAAATTAGCCAGAGTTTTCTAAACACCCTACAGTAGTCAGTTGCTAGTAAGACGAAATATTTTTTTTTTTTTCAAAATCTAACCACTAATTGTGGTGGTAGAGGGTATCAAATAAAGTACAAGTGTATCGGCGTTTTAAAAATTTACATGGCACGTTATATTATATTGCGGCTTAAAGTTTCCCTTTTTTTAAATTCTTATTTTGAATCGGGGTTGGTTTATGTGAATCTTTCATTTTAGGTTTATGAAACTTTCAACAAACTTACTTAAAACTATGTGAGGAATAATTTTGTTCAACATTTTAACCCTCTAACTCTTCATTAAAAGGACATTTTTGACTACTATTTTAAAAAGGACCCCTTAAATTAACTGTTAGAGGGTTAATATGCTTCACAAAAATATTGCTTATGAAATTTTACTTTTAAACTCTGAACACATCAATAATGAATTTTTAGCTTTGAGACCCAAAATAAGGCAAAACTTAAAATGTGTTCAAGGGTTAATTCGTACTTATTTAATTTCCATTATTATTTATATGAAATTTTTAGCAAACTTACAGAAAACACTACAAGAAATATTTTTGTGGAACATTTTAACCCTCTAACTCTTCATTAAAAGGACATTTTTGACTACTATATTAAAGATTGCAAAAAGGACCCCTTAAATTAACTGTTAGAGGGTTAATATGCTCCACAAAAATATTGCTCGTGAAATTTTACTTATAAACTCTGAACACATCAATTATGAATTTTTAAGTTTGAGACTTAAAATAAGGCAAAACTTAAAATGTGTTCAAGGGTTAATTCCAACTTATTTAAAGTTGGTTAAATAAGGGACAAAAATGTAATGGTTTCGTTTATAAAAATAAAATTTTCTAAAGTTCAGCAACAGTTTTCCTTAAGTGCAATTATGCTAAGCTTTAAGATAAATTCGAGTGTGTGTCCATGTTGTAAGCAAACTTGTAGGAAAATTTTTCTTTTTAATTTTCATTTCAATTTTTTAAATATTTCATTTAAAGCATAAATAAAATTCGTCTAAAGCCCTTCACTGGAAAAAAAAACTTTTTTTTTTTAAATATTTTCTTAAAGTATTAGCAAATATTGAACGGATGTGTGATTAGTGTATGTACTTGAGTTTAACTAAATACTCTACTAACTGAGCAACTGATAAAACAAACAGTTTACAGGTACTCGTGTGGCTGTCTGTCTGTTTATCTATTTAGTTGGCATGATGTCTCTGAATGATGCTGACATCTTCTCAACTTACCACAAACAAACATTTTTGCTAGCAGCCATTAAGACTCACAGCAAACCAATTCATATTGTAGCGAGTATTTATTTAAAATGAAGAAAAAAAAATAAAGAAATTGACCAGGCTAGACCTCAAGTGAACAACTTAGCCAACAATATAAACACTACAAAATGCTGCAGTTTAAGTGTATTTGCTTAGTTACTTGTCCATTTGTTTGTTTGTTTTTTTTTTTTTTTTTTAATTTTTACCAGTTACAGGTGAAATTGAAATTAGCTGGAAATTTAATTAACAAAATGCATCAAAATCGGCTGGTTAAATGCAGGGGCACGTATTAGCCACAGAACAAAATATTATCATCCATTCAATTCAATTTAATATGAAATAGAAAATAATGCCCGGCATTAAAAAGCTTCTTTAGTGATAGGAAGCTTGCAACCAGTTGAGATTTAAATTCTGGTTGAAATGTTGGAGTGTAAAATGAAGAGCTTTTTAATTGAAGAAGTTGCAAAACTAATTTCACAAATTTTGACTTGCATATTAGCTTAACTCTTGACGCTAATTACAGACGTTGGCCTCAGGAAATGTGATTTCGAGAGGGCATATTGTAATTTTAAGCGTCAAATAAAATTCTTTTAATTAAAAAAATTTTTTTAATTAAAAAAAAAGTCCCAGCGCTGTTTGTGATAGAGGAGACCAAAAAAAAGTAGATTTTGAAAGCTTACCTCTAAATCAAATTGGGCTTTTAAGGTTCCATCTTTTTAAAAATTTTCATGGTGAATGGGCGATTAATATTTTTATTCGTTAACCCTCTAACTCTGGACTTTTTGGGCTCCTTTAGTTTTAGAGTTGGAGGGTTAAACTGTGTTACAAAAATATTCATGATACCATTAGCCTTTGACCACACCAGTGATGAAAATTTAATTTCTGAAAAGAAAAAAAAAATAAAAACAAAAAATGTGTTTAAGTTTTATTAATTAATTAATATTTCTTTTCCATTTTAATTCACTCAGAAATTACTTGGGAGTATTTTTTAACAAAATTTTGAAATTCTGTTGCTCTGAAGGATTTATGGTACAGGGTGGGCCAAAAGAAACCAAGGGGTGTAAAAGTTTAATAACTTTTTTGTTTATTAACTTTCTTTTATTTTTTCTTTCAGATTATATAATATACAAAATGGAAAGTTTTTTACACTAAGTATGAAAAATGATGTCTCTTAAATGACCACCGTTTTCAGCTTCGCACTGATGGGCTCTTTTTAGAGCATTTTCCATAACATCTTTCAAAACTTGTGGCTGTAGCGTTCGAATTTCTGCAACAATGTTTGCCTTGAGTTCAAGGATTATCTCTGGCTTGTTCACATACACTCGCTCCTTCAAAAAACCCCAAAGAAAATAGTCGGGTGTTGTCAAATCTGGCGATCGCGCTGGCCAAATAATTTCCGAATTTCGAGAAATTATTCGCTCTCCAAAAATTTGACTTAAAAGTGCCATTGTGTCTCGGGCAGTATGCGCAGTGGCTCCGTCCTGCTGAAACCACATACCAGGTCTGTTTTCAAGAGCAGGACGTAAAAAATTTTCTATCATAAAACGATACCGCTCTCCATTTACGGTTACAGCACTTCCATCTTCATTCTCGAAGAAGTAGGGCCCAATGACATTTTCAGATGTGATCCCACACCATACTGTACACCTGATGGGGTGCAATTGGCGTTGATGAATGGCTCTTGGATTTTGAGAACCCCAGAACCTACAGTTCTGCTTGTTAACAAAGCCATTCAAATGAAAATGAGCGTTAAAATAATTGATCTCTGGTTTAAATAATAAAATTCTATTGTTCTGGTTCTCTGTTCAGTTGTGAACCTCTCCATTATAAATTCTCCAAGTGTTGTCTATATAATCTGAAAGAAAAAATAAAAAAAAATTAATAAACAAAAAAGTTATTAAACTTTTACACCCCTTGGTTTCTTTTGGCCCACCCTGTAGAACCATTAAAGAATATGGGATAAGACATACATCGTTTTAAAGGGAAAGTAGTCTAGATTTGTAATCTATCACCCAAATACTCAGAAATTACTTTGGATTATTTAAAATTTTTGTTTTTAAATTTCAATATACCCCAGTGCTTTTGCTCTGAGTAAATTTTACAATATCCTATTTTGCCGAGTTGCCATGCCCGATTTTTTCCTTGCATTTAAAAAAACTATACATAAATTGAATCTAAAGGCTCTTAGCTTTATGCAAGTGGTTTAATATTATTTTTTTTGTTTTTATTTTATGAGGCAAAACGGAAATTGCTAAAATTCCTCAGAGCATTAGCACTTTTCTATATGGAAATTTCCAAAATTTTTTTTAAAAATAATCAAAAATAATTTCTGAGTATTTAGGCGGTAGATTACAAATCTAGATGACCTTCTCTTTAAAATGGTATAAATCCCATCTCGCAATCTTCTATGGTTCGTTCGAAAGTTACTTTGGTTTATTTTGAAATTTCCATTTACCGCAGTGGTGTTGCTCTGAGGGATTTTAGCCCTCAGTATAAATTAAATTTAAATTTATTAATTAATTTTGTTTAATTTATTTTTTTTTTATATTAACTGTAAGTCACCTTATGAAATAAAGAAGATATTTGGGTCATCTTGGGTACTTCAACAAAATCAGAAACACCTTGTTGATTTTGTCGTACTGTGTAATTCAACACAATTTTAATTTTTTCTTGAAAAATTTCAAGTCTTTCAGTTTTCCTTTCCAAACTAATTGTTTTTATTATTAATTTATTGTGTATTATTTAAGAGCAGCACTTAGCAGCTTCACAAACGCTACTTAGTGAAACTCTTAGTTAAAAAAAAAATCATTTTGCCTGTAAAATGAATTGTGGCTGTTACATTAAGGATGACATTAAACCCATTAAACGGTACCGTTTGCTACGTTTTTCTTTTTGGAAGACTTTTTTTTTGTAACATTTGTGCTTGTTGCTGACGGATGTGATTGTGTTGTCGTTGTGTTACAACCAGTGGCAGGTTCAGTTCTGTAGGTTTCACTTTGCCACCTTCTTTAGTAATAACAAAGCAACATCTTTAAACACACAGGCACACATAAATGACTGAAAAATACAATTAAATAAGTAACTTTAATTTAAAACTTAAGTAGCAAGAAAATAAGAAACATCGTTTTGGCTGTTGTCGTCTAACTGGCAGTTTCAAAATACATCTTATCATCCATCTAACTAGCTAAGTAAGTAAGTATCTGGCTTGTATTCAGTCGGTCGTTTAGTTAAGTGTCCAACAATGTCTCTGTCTATCAGTCTTCACTTAAGCCATTTGAATGAGCGTTGCTGCAAGTGTAAAATTAAAAAAAAGTTCAGTTTCATTGCTTCAGTTTCAATTGGCTTCTGGATACATTAGACACAACGAATTCTGCATCTTTCCTTTCAAGGCAAGTGTTTTTCTTTTTGCTTCTCGTTTCATTAAATATTTGTTTTGCCTTTAAGGTTATTGTAACTCTTGAAGTTTGTGTTGTTGTTTTTCTTTTGTCCATATTTTTAATCTTATTTATTTTCACTGGGTTTTTTCCTTGATATTATTTCATGATACTGTATTAGTCAGGTTTGTTTTTCTAAAGATCCGGTAGGAATCAAAAGTTAAAAGGAAATTGTGTTGGCAATTGCCGGCAATAAAACTATAATTTTGAGTTAAGCTTTAGAAGGTCTTTTGACTGCTTCTTTAATTTAGAAATACGAGCAGAATATTTATTGACCCTAGAACCAGGTTTCCGGAATGTATTGCTTCAGTGCTGTGCAGTAAGTTGTCATCATCAATCTAACATTCTTTAAAAGCACTAAATTGTTTGCTAGTTTCGAAGTTCTCTCTTTAAGCTCTGGCGTATCTACTATTCTAAATTAATAAGGGTTAATTTGCAAGCGAATAAACTATGACCGATGAGCAAGATGGCACTTTTTCCCTGCCGTCTTTCAAAGTCCATATGGACAACCATATGGTTAGTTAGAACTCCAAGATCTGGACAAATCTGATACAGTGTCATATTAAATATACCCAAACGTTCTACACTTCCCCTAAACTAATGCAGATCATCTCGGTAGCTCTCTTATTATATCAGATATGTGGCCTTCGTTCATTTAATTCACTTACTTCTTTTGTTCGTTCGTTCTTTAGGTCGTTCAATTGCAATAAGAAACGAAGATAATGAACTATGGAAACATACAATTTCAAACTAGTTTATAGAAGTTTAGGTAGTAATTCAATCAATTAAACGTTTAATTCATTCAATTAAATTTTTTACTCATTCAATTGAAAGTTTAATTCATTCAATTAAATTTTGTAATTCATTCAATTGAAAGCTTAACAAATTCAATTGAAAGTTTAATTAATTCAATTAAATTCGTAATTCAATTAATTAAATGTTTAATTAATTCAATTAACTGTTTAATTCATTCAAGTAGAGTTGTAGTTCATTCAATTAAATTTTTTACTTATTCAATTGAAATTTTAATTAATTCAAATAAATTTGTAATTCATTCAATTAAACTAGTAAATTAATCAATTAAATGTTTAAATAATTCAATTAAAAGTTTAATTCATTTAATTAAATTTTGTAATTCATTCAATTAAATTAGTCAATTAATCAATTAAATGTTTAATTAATTTAATTAAAAGTTTGATTCATTCAATTCAAAATTTAATTTATTCCATTGAAAATTTAATTCATTCTATTAAAGTTGTTATTAATTGAATTAAATTAGTAATTCAATCAATTAAACGTTTAATTCATTCAATTAAATTTTTAACTCATTCAATTGAAAGTTTAATTCATTCAATTAAATTTGTCATTCAATCAAATAAATTTCTAATTCATTTAATTAAATGTTTAATTCATGCAATGAAATATTTGATTTCTTAAAGAAAACGGTGATAGGTGGCAACGTTAGCTTATCGCAAATTAAATTTCTAGAACGACACTCGTAATCCGGTTAGCAAACACATTATACGATTCGCTTGTCAGCAAATAAAACTAAGCCCAAATTGTGACATGCGATACCTCGAATTCTAGCATTTCTGTGTTGAAACGACTTGAAAATTTCCTTAGAACTTGAATGCGACATCATAGCTTTTCATTCCAATTGGGTTGAATTATTTTTGCAACTGCCACTGAGCGCTGTTTTTCATTTTTCAGCTTTTGACAATGATTTACTTTATGGCACATTGTTGCAGGTTGTTGTTTGTCGTCTCTTAATGTTGCAGCTCGTCTTCATTTTTTTCTAGCTTTTTTTTTTTTTGTGTCTAAACACTTTCTGAAATTCATTCATTGAGTCATTCATTCATTTTTCCTCTTTAAATTTGAGTTGTTGCAGCAACAGTTGTTGCTTTCAGTAGTTGTGCTAGTTGTGTGTTGCACTGCACTCCGTATTGTGTTTGATGGAGTGTCAATATAATGAAAAATAAACTAATAATAAATTGTGAGAGTCGACCCAAATAGTTTAAAAGAAACCAACAAACAACAACCAGCGTTGTTCACTTTAATTTTTTTTCTTTTTGCCTTTGTCGTTGTCATCTTTTTTTTTTTTTTTGTTGCAGTTGTTGTTATTGTTATAACTATTGTGATTGCAGTTGTTAATATTTCTAATTTTCTAATATTTTTACTGGAAAAGTACGCAAATATTTTATTTTATTTTTTAATTCACGCTTTGTTTTGAGTCATTTCATGTTGTTTTCTTGACAACAATCTTTTTTCTGTTTGCCGCTGTAGCAGATGTTTTTGTTGTTGTTGATTGTTATTAATATTTTAACAACAATGTGCTGTTGTGTGGTGTTGTTTTGTGTTGTCATTGTAACAAGCACCTCAATATCATAAATAATTTCAATTTGAATAGAGTAAAGGGATTTTTTTTCAGTTCCCTTTTTAGCTTTGAGAGTTCATGATATTTGTGTAAATTCTCATGTTAATAAACTAACAAAAACAGCCTGTGTTTTAGTTACAATAATAAATTGCAGAGTTTTTATTTGAAGTAAGTGAGCTGTTAACCCAATTAGGAGGTACATTTGCAATTCAAATTATTTTTTAACTGAGTTACACTTAGTTTTTCTAGGGTCAACATTATGGCATGTGTTATCGAGCTAAATTTTCATTTAGAATTAGAACTCGGAGCGGTAACAAGTTAACTGCTCAATGCGGCCACAAAAAAAGCTCATGTTAATTGATTTAATTAAAAATTTAATTGATTTTACTTAGTTTAATTGATGTAATTGATTCAGTTAATAATTCCTTCGATTTAATAAAAAAGTTTAATCAATTGAATTAAAAATTTCATTGATTTAATTAAAAATTTAATTGATTTTATTTAAAGTTTAATTGATTCAATTAATAATTTCTTGATTCAATAAAAAAATTTAATCAATTGAATTAAAAATTTCATTGATTCAATTAAAAATTTAATTGATTTTGTTTAAAGTTTAATTGATTTAATTGATTCAGTTAATAATTTCTTCGGTTCAATAAAAAAAATGTTAATCAATGAGTTAAAAATTAATTGATTAAATTAAAAATATAATTGATTGTATTTAAAGTTAAATTGATTTAATTGATTCAATTAATTATTTCTTCGATTCAAAAAAAAAAATAAAATTTAATCAATTGAATTAAAAATTTCATTGATTTAATTAAAACTTTAATTGATTTTATTTAAAGTTTAATTGATTCAATTAATTATTTCTTCGATTAAAAAAAAAAATTTTAATCAATTCAATTAAAAATTTCATTGATTTAATTCAAAATTTAATTGATTTTAATTTAAAGCTTAATTGTTTTATTTCCTGCAATTAAAAATTTCTTTAATTCAATAAAAAAAATGTAATCAATTGAATTAAAAATTTCATTGATTTAATTAAATAATTTAATCAATATGACATTTTTCTTTTTAAATTATAATAAATATAATTTGCTCACAATATTAGATTAGGATGTTAAAGTTCTGAAGGATGTTTCACTTTTTTAAAAATATTTTTTTTTATTTAATTATTTATTCATTTAATTTGTAAAAAAAGAACAATGCCATCTTTGGGCTGTGTTTCATTAAAAAAAAATTTTTTTATATTAATTTTCTCAGAAATTGAACAAACAGTTTATTGTCAATTCTCAAAGTCTAGTTACTACTTACATATCCAGTATGTAATCAGGTGTGTACTAGCATTTCTCTGTGTTCTATAGTATGTGCGTGTCCGCCTTTAAAATGTGCTCGTACATGTCGCGCATGTATGAATGCTCAATTAGATATTGAGAAGTTAAGAAAGTAAAGCAAACGAACGAATGAACGAACATCTTGCTTGAAAGCAAAAATTGATTTTCATAAAAACTATGGACGCACTACGCATCTCAAAGAGGGTGCGAAAGCGCGAGTGTAGTTTTTATTTTTACTACATCATTTTCTTTTTTGTTTGTCTGCTGTTTCTCGCTGTTGCTCTGTTGCTTGGTATGGGTACTTATTATTATTAAAAGTATCTGATGGCACGACGAGACGAGACGTTGGTTATAAAGTATCTTGTTACTTTCACCATCATGATTATCATCATCATCATCATCACAATCATTGTGATCATTATAAAAAGCATGGCCATAAGATGATGATAATGATGTTGAAATAAAATTTCTTTTGAGATTTTTACACACACACACACACTCATACACACTTAATTGAAATGCGTTTTATGTAAGTGCTTACGGAATTGACATTTTCTTTTAATTCTTTGTCTATTATTTATGTAGTTTTTCCTGATTTTATCTGTATTCGTTAACATCCGTCATCATTGCAGCCATTGAAAAGTACCGAAAATAAAAATAAAAATAAAAAAAAAATGAGAGAAAGAAAAATTGTATCACCCAATTCTTGCTGCATAAGCCAAACACCCTACCCACTCTAACCAAACTTGCATTTAGTTATTGATGGTAGCAGTGATCATGATTATGATCATGAAAGTAAAAATTCATTTATTTGTTATTAATTTTTTCTATACAATTTCCACATACTCACTCGTGCTAGCTGCCTTGCATGTTTGTTTATTTTGTAGATTTCATGAATTTTTTAATAAGTTTTTGTATACGTTCCTGTGTTGGGCTTTACATTCAACATCTCATTCTTGCTCACATTGGAATGCGTTTTAGCAAACATTAAAAAGCTTGAAACGAAAAAAAAAAAAAAAAAAAAAGTAGTCTACTTATACGGTCTATAATTTATGGGCACGTTTTTAACAGCTAAATCTTCAGCAAAATAATTTTCATTTTTTGTTGCTTTTAATCTGCACCATAAACAACTTTCGTATAGAATACAAGTACATACTCACCCATACAGTGGTGGACATGATGTAAAAAAATGTATTTTCTTTTAGATTTTATAGGAAACATAAACCCATATGTAAAAGGTGATTTTATTAGAACTATCGGAAATTTAAAAAAAAAAAACACATAAAATTCAGAAAAATGCATGAAATATTTATTTGGATCGATAGTTGGGTCGATATAATTTAATGTTTGAAGATTATTTCATGCAAATGTTGGCCGCGGCTGCGCCTCAAATGGTCCATCCGCTTAGTCCAATTTTGGCATACTCTTTCCAACATTTCGGCCGGTATCTCACGAATAATGTTGGCAATGTTGGCTTCCAGTGCGTCAATCGAAGCGGGCTTGTCCCTATAGACATTAGCCTTAACATAGCCCCACAAAAAATAGTCTAGAGGCGTTAAATCGCACGATCTGGGCGGCCAATTGACTGGTCCCAAGCGTGAAATAAACTGTTCACCGAACTCGCCTCTCAATTGGTCCATTGTTTCGCGTGCTGTGTGGCATGTGGCACCGTCTTGTTGAAACCACATGTCATGCAAGTCAAGCTCTTCCATTTTGGGCAAAAAAAAGTTTGTTATCATCGCACGGTAGCGCTCACCATTCACAGTAACGTTGTGATTCGCATCATCTTTGAAGAAATACGGCCCAATGATGCCGCCAGCCCATAATCCGCACCAAACGGTTGTTTTTTGTGGATGCATTGGTAGCTCTTGCAATGCTTCTGGCTGCTCTTCACTCCAAATACGGCAGTTTTGCTTGTTCACGTATCCATTCAACCAGAAATGAGCCTCGTCGCTGAACACAATTCTTCGATAAAAAAGTGGATCTTCATCTAACTTTTCAAGAGCCCATTCACCAAAAATTTAGCGTTGTGGTAGGTCGTTTGGCTTCAATTCTTGCACCAGTTGTATCTTATAAGGCTTCACACCCAAATCCTTCCGCAAAAATTTCCACGTAGTGGAGTAACAGAGGCCCAATTGCTGCGAACGGCGCCGAATCGATAATTCACGGTCATCACCAACACTGGCCGATACGGCTGCGATATTTTCTTCAGTTCGCACTCTACGTAAGCGTGTTGGTGGTTTAATGTCCAACAATGTAAATTTGGTGCGAAATTTTGTTACAATAGCCCGAATAGAAGCCTCAGTAGGTCGATTAAACTGACCATAAAATGGAAGAAGCGCGCGATGAACTTTCTTAACAGAGCACGCATTTTGGTAATAAAATTCAATAATTTGCAAGCGTTATTCGTTTGTAAGACGATTCATGATTAAATTATAGACCAAACTGAAGATGTTTGACAGTGACACAAGATACAAAACATGCGTGAGCTGTCAAAACTAGTGTTGCCAAAAAGATAATAGCAAAAAAATCACTCTTTATTATTAAGGGAGTTCACAAGGTACCACAAGGCCTTAATGATCTGACTGGTTTTTTTTTTTATTAATTAAATAGAAAAAATGTTGTTTGTTGTATTGTATATGTAAAATAGGTCAGTTTGCTAACAAAAACTTTGCCAAAAAAAAATCACCAAAATATCCAATTTTTAAAAAAAAAATCATTAATTTGTAATAAAAAACAAATAATAAATATAAAAAAAAAATCGTCGTTTCTCTTAAAAAGCATTAACTTCCACTGAAGAAATTTGAAATTAAGCCAAAATATTTTTAAATCGCTAATTATTCAGAAAATATAATTGTGATTTCCTTAAAAAAAACGCCTGTTCTTAACTTAGAACTTTTATTTGCAAAAGGAGTCAGGCTAACAAAAATTTAGACAATAAAAAATCTCCAATTTAAAAAAATTGCCAATTAAAAAAAAATTGCCAATTTAAATAAATCGCCAATTTAACAAAAAATCGTCAATGAAAAAAACCTTCCTTTTCTAAAAAAAACCAGATACTTAAAACTCTCTTCTTTTTAAAAAAAATTTCTATTTTCTTTAAAAAAGGTGTAAAAAAAAATTAAATCGCCAAGCTTCCAAAAAATTTTTTTTTCCAATGCTACAAAAATGAAAATGCCATGCCAGAAAAAAATCGCCAATTTGATAAAAAAAGTCGTCAATTAAAAAAAACCTCAATTTAAAGAAAAATGTTTAGCTTAAATTTAGTGCTCCTAAAAAACAATAAAAAAAAATTGCCAATTTGTCAAAAAAACGTCAAATAAAAAACGCTATTTAAATTTGTTTTTTAAAACTTGCATTTTATGAAAAAAAATTAAATTTAGTGCTCCTAAAAAGCATAGATTGTCTAGAAAAATTTTCCAAAAAAATCGTCAATTAAAAAAACTTGAACTTGCCTTTTATGAAAAAAATTATTAAATTTAGTGCTCCTAAAAAACATAAATTTAAAAAAAAAATTACATCAAGCCGCCAAAAAAAATCGTCAATTAAAAAAACGTCAATTTAAAAAAAAATATTTAACTTGCTGTTTATGAAAAAAAGTATTAAAAACATAGATTTTTTTAAAAAAATTTCAGCAAACCGCCAAAAAAAATCGCCAACTTAGCTAAAACTCGTTTATTTAAAAATATCGTTCATTAAAAAAATCTTAGATTATCTTTGAATAGAAAGAGATTTGCAATTCCCTAAAAAACATTCACATCCACATAAAAACTAAAATTGCAAAAATCGCTAGTTCTTCAAAAATCTGCAATGGACTTAAAAATAAACTCAAAAAGTATGCTTGTGACCGCTTTTGCAGACCACCAACATTTATTAAGATATTTTCTTTAACAGGTACCACCTTTTCTCTGTAGAAAAATGTTAAGACATCGCCCCTGTTTTTTCAAATTTCGTCCTTTCTTGATTCCTTTAAAACTTTAATTTTAACATTTGGGGCATTTAAGACTTAAAAAGAACTTTTTTGTTTTTTTTATAAAAATTATTAAACAAATTTAAAGTTTTTCATAAAAATTTCTTAAACGGAAAAACATCTCAAAATCTCTTATTTGGTAGAAGACATTTTCCAAGTGAAACCTCATCTCTTCTCTTAACTTTTAACTAACTCATGTTCTACAAAATAAATAAAAACAAAACGTCAAACAAACACATTAACTTCTATTTTAGTTTTGCTTTTACATCCTTCTTGTTGCAGTAAAACGTTTTACAATGTTTTGGCGTTTTTATGGCTGCTCGATGGTGCATGTTGTGCTTACGCAGGTTTTATAGATTTAAAACACACTTGATAACAACAACAGCAACAAGCAAAAGAAAGAGTAAAATAAATACTCGTACTTTCTAACAAATAAATAAATAAATAAATGGAAGGTGTGATTTAAAAAAAAAAAAAAAAGAAAAAAATCTAAAGCTGACATTAGAATGCCAAATGCATAAAAAAGCAAACGACTTGTGGCTAATGCGTATTTAGTAAAACAAAAGTCATGTTAAAAAAACCAAAAAAAAAAATTTTTTTTTTGCACTAAAAACAATTTAAAGTTTCTAGAGGATTGTTTTGATTTAAATGAGATGGTATTTTTGAAAGTCGTATAAGTCCATTTTAAAAAACAAAAACAGAGCTAGCGGTAATTTTAGTAAAATATAGACACCATCTTACAAAAATTAATTCATAACACATTTTCTAAAAAAATGGACTTGGATTTCAAAAAGTTAAATTCGGCTGTGTTAGAGCCACATTCCGGGATGGGACACATATCATTTTAAAGGGAAGTTCGTCTAGATTTGTAATCGACCGCCTAAATACTCAGAAGTTATTTTGGATTATTAAAAAATTTTTTTTTGAAATTGAAATACCGTTGCTCTGAGGGATCTTAGCGACTTCCGGAGGAACCATAGATGATTACGAGATGAGACTTTTACCAATTTAAAAGGGGAGGTTCTCTAGATTTATAATCTGCTGCCCAAATACTTAGAAATTACTTTGGACTATTTTTAAAATTTTTTTTTGAAATTTCTGCTGCTGCATTTAAAGTTATTGCTAGGAAAATCCATAAAGGCACGAAGCTATCAGGCAGCCTTGGTATCTATATTTACATGACCAAAAACGTATAAAAACAAACTAAATCTGCACAAATGTTTTGTATTGTTTTTCATTCACTATAAACTACAAAACGAAACAAATTCTTTTCCAACTCTGGTGTTATAAACACAAAGAAAGCAGGAGCTAAATTATGAAAATCCATATGAAATTTTTTTTTTATGAAAATGAAAAAAAAAAATATAAAATAATTTCTTTTTCGTATTCTTCTACCATTTTTTTTTTTGTGAAATGCAGCGTGCTTGGATTCTTAAAACCAGATTGATTGATTGGTTGTTTCTTAGAATTTGTCTCTCAAGTTTAAGTTTCACTTATTTTTTTTTTGAATTTTTTTTGTGATTTATTTTTGTGTAAAATCGTCAATAAATCATGCTGCAATTGCAGGTCTGACTTTGTTTAATTTTGTAGAAAAAAAATGAATCGGAATTTGCATAAATTCTTGCATACTTTGTTTAGTTTACAAAAAAAAAATTTTTGTTTTAAATTTTTGGATTTCTATTAATATTTGATTGAACAATAGATCTTAAAGGTTGCGGTGCGGCGATTATAGGCCATAATGAAACATAAGACCTGCTTCCTGCGGGGCATAAGTAAAAGTTTGTACCCTCTTGACTGGGAGGTTTTGGTAAAATTTAACAGTTTTTTCATTTTACTTTTTGCCCGGTATTCTCCTAATAATCTTCATTTAAATCTCACTCACTATCACAATCATATTCATTATGTTGTTAATTGAAAACATAAAATATTTTGCTAAAAATAGCAAAAACACACACTCACGTTCATTGCAAAACAATAAATTTTAAATTTTAATTATAGACAATTCACTCATGTACATGATGTCGATTGAATATCTATCACTGTGTGATATGGCGTGGTGTGTAGTTTTTTGTTGTTGTTTTTATTTTGATATTTTAATAAAATTCTGCTATTTTTATATGCAAACGATGTTTGTTGCACCTTTCCAAGTCAAGTCTAAAAATATCAGCTGAAATATTGATTAAACAATTTTCATTTGACTGAAATTGATCCACTTTTACGGCGGAATTTTAATTGAATTTATTTTTAAACACTTTTTTCTGCTCCTTCTTCTAAAGAGTGATTTTTTTGCTATTATCTTTTTGGCAACACTAGTTTTGACAGCTCACGCACGTTTTGTATCTTGTGTCACTGTCAAACATCTTCAGTTTGGTCTATAATTTAATCATGAATCGTCTTACAAACGAACAACGCTTGCAAATTATTGAATTTTATTACCAAAATGCGTGCTCTGTTAAGAAAGTTCATCGCGCGCTTCTTCCATTTTATGGTCAGTTTAATCGACCTACTGAGGCTTCTATTCGGGCTATTGTAACAAAATTTCGCACCAAATTTACATTGTTGGACATTAAACCACCAACACGCTTACGTAGAGTGCGAACTGAAGAAAATATCGCAGCCGTATCGGCCAGTGTTGGTGATGACCGTGAATTATCGATTCGGCGCCGTTCGCAGAAATTGGGCCTCTGTTACTCCACTACGTGGAAAATTTTGCGGAAGGATTTGGGTGTGAAGCCTTATAAGATACAACTGGTGCAAGAATTGAAGCCAAACGACCTACCACAACGCCAAATTTTTGGTGAATGGGCTCTTGAAAAGTTAGATGAAGATCCACTTTTTTATCGAAGAATTGTGTTCAGCGACGAGGCTCATTTCTGGTTGAATGGATACGTGAACAAGCAAAACTGCCGTATTTGGAGTGAAGAGCAGCCAGAAGCATTGCAAGAGCTACCAATGCATCCACAAAAAACAACCGTTTGGTGCGGATTATGGGCTGGCGGCATCATTGGGCCGTATTTCTTCAAAGATGATGCGAATCACAACGTTACTGTGAATGGTGAGCGCTACCGTGCGATGATAACAAACTTTTTTTTGCCCAAAATGGAAGAGCTTGACTTGCATGACATGTGGTTTCAACAAGAGTGTGCCACATGCCACACAGCACGCGAAACAATGGACCAATTGAGAGGCGGGTTCGGTGAACAGTTTATTTCACGCTTGGGACCAGTCAATTGGCCGCCCAGATCGTGCGATTTAACGCCTCTAGACTATTTTTTGTGGGGCTATGTTAAGGCTAATGTCTATAGGGACAAGCCCGCTTCGATTGACGCACTGGAAGCGAACATTGCCAACATTATTCGTGAGATACCGGCCGAAATGTTGGAAAGAGTATGCCAAAATTGGACTAAGCGGATGGACCATTTGAGGCGCAGCCGCGGCCAACATTTGCATGAAATAATCTTCAAACATTAAATTATATCGACCCAACTATCGATCCAAATAAATATTTCATGCATTTTTCTGAATTTTATGTGTTTTTTTTTTTTAATTTCCGATAGTTCTTATAAAATCACCTTTTACTTGTTCGCGGTAAACGGCAAAAAAAAAAAAATAAAAAAAAAAACACTGCTAAAGCCCAGGCTTCACAGCAACAACAAAATCAATTTTTTTCTTTGCTAAAAACAAAATTTTATTTATGAATTTTAATAAAATTTTTGTTATTTTGCATAAGAAAGACCTGTAATGTTAGTTATTGTGAATGACTGATTTCAGTGTAGCCCACACGTTTTAGTAAACGAACAAATTATCACTGGTGTGTTCAGCGATTTGTAGAAGAATTTTTATAGAACATTTTAACACTCTAACTGTCAAATTCATAAAAAATATAATTGTTTAATAAAAGCCTATTAAATATTAAACAAAAATATTTTTCATAAATTTGGGCGCAACTGTTTATCTTAGGAATCAAAAATTCCTAAAAAAGATTATGCTCCATAGCACGAGTAGTGCTTACAATCACAAAATAAAACTCATGCTCCCGAATATGAAATATAACTTTCGAGAATTATATTACAACTCGCTCGGATTCAAGTCTTACATTATGATCGCTAGTTTGAAAGTAAAACTCACGTACATAAAATAAAACTTTCGAGAATTATAATAAAACCGGTTTTAATTCACAATATAAAACTCAATTGGAAGTAAGTCGTATGTCATGTTCGCGAGCTTAAAAATAAAACTCAGGAGTATAAAATAAAACTCTCGAACATTGTAATAAAACTCTTGTGAACTCGCAATATAAAACTCACTCGAATTGAACTTGCGAACTTAAAATAAAACTCTCGAGAAATATAATAAAACTCCTTTAAACTCGAAGGCGAGCTTCAATTGAGCACTATCCGTACTCTCTTTCATTGAAAGTAGTTGTTGTATTTGGATCGTTTCCGGTACTAAATGTTTGATTCGTAAATAAGTAAAAAGCTTTTCTTCTTGCTGGGTAGATAAAAATATATTCCTTTAATCAAATTGTACAGAGTGTTACTGTGTGCAAACAGCAACTTGTAGACTTTGTCTGGTGGCTGTCAAATGCAGACGGTATTATGCACAAGCGTTACTTAATTTGTGAAACTACAACAACAACAACAACAACAACAACAAATCATGCAAGTTGCAAGTTTAACAAGAAACGAAATTATTATTTGAAAAAAAAATATTTTTGAAAGAGGATATAAAAACTAGAGAAAAAATTAAGGATATTCCTGCAACATAATTTTCAGCTTTCAATGGTATTTATGGCCTCGCATTGATTTACTTTCTGAATTGCTCTACTCTACTCCAAATTATCGTTAAGCCGTTTCAAACTAAAATGAGAAACTGCATTTAGTTATCATAAAAGCAACAACAACAAACAAACGAACCAACATTTAGCGTAGATTTATCTACATGGAATGAACATATTTAACAAACAGGAACCAACAACGTAAAAGTGTAAAACAGGCTTTAATGGCAATGAAATCGATCGATGTTGCCTCTCCATCTATAAGTACAACTTGATCCTAAAGCAACAACCTAAAGTCAATATGAAAGAGTATCTACCCCAACTGAGCCACACCAAGGTAACTTTACTAAATGTACAGACAGACACACAAACACATTATCACCACCACCATCTTAATCATGTCTTGTCTTGAGAGTTTTATTTATTTTTTGTTTGTGTCTGTAAAAAAGTCTACTTCTTGGTTCGTGCGATTTTATGCGTTTTGTTTTTCCTTTAGCCTGTTTGTCTGTCTGTTTTTAGTTTCATTTCTTTCGTTACAATTTATATTATTGTGGTCTTACATTTAATAAGACTTTATTGTATTAACCTGCTGCACCACGGAAGCTAAATGACTGTTGCATGGCTGTTTTATGCCATCACACTCTCTGCTTGAAAAAAAAAAAACTAGACTCTATTCCAGGTACTGCTAACACAAGTTGGCTGTAACTCGAAACTCCAATAATGATCTCAATAAATATTGAAATACATTAAGCACTTTAAAGCCAATTTGATGCAAAAGTTAGGTTGGACAAGTCGGCCTAAAAATTGATGAGCAAAGAATGCTTACAAGGATACTCTTCGAAGATGCCTAAATGTAAAAGTTGGAGTAAAAAAAATAAGGAATCCAGGATGGAGAAAAGGAAAATGAAAAAGAAAAGCAATAAAGAAAGAAGAAGAAGAACAGAAAGAAGAAAGAAGATAAAAAAAGGGAAAAGAAAGAGAAAAAAATTTAAAAAAGGAAAAAGAAGGAAGAAGATCAAAAAGAAAAAGGAAAAAAAGATGTAATAGAAAAGAAGATGTAGAAGAAGAAAAAAATAGAAAAAAAGCATTAGAAGAATCAGAAGCAGAAAAAATAAGAAATGGAAGAATCAGAAAAAAAAGAAAAGAATAAGAAAAAAAGAAGAATTATAAGAAGAGAAAAATTAGAAGAAAAAGAGAAGAAAAAAAAAACAAGAATTAGAAGAAGAATCAGAAGAAAAAGGAGAGAATACGAAAAAAAATTAGAACAAGAGAAAATTTTGAAGAAAAAAAAATAAGAATTAGAAGAAGAAGAGAAAAAAAAGAAGAATTACAAGAAGAATCAGAAGAAAAAGGAGAGAATACGAAAAAAAAAATTAGAAGAAGAGACAATTTAGAAGAAAAAGAGAAAAAAAAAGCTGAATTATAAAAAGAAGAAGAAGATAAATAAAAAGAGGAAAAGAAGGAAACAAAAGAAGAAAAAAGAAAAAATTAATAGGAAGAAGAAAAAGAGAAAAAGATAAAAATTAGAAGATGGAGAAGAAAAAAAAGAAGAATTAAAAGATGGAGAAGAGAAAAAGAAGAAGAATGAGAAGAAAAAGAAGAGAATACGAAAAAAAGTAGAATTAGAAGAAGAGAAAATTTAGAAGAAAAATAGAAGAATTAGAGGAATAAAAAGAAGAGAATACGAAAAAAAAGAGAATTAAAAGAAAAAGATAAATTAGAAGAATATTTAGAAGATAATAAATAAAAAGAGAAAAAGAAGGAGAAGAAAAAAGAAGTAGAAAAAAGAAGAAAAACGAAAAAAGAATTAATAAGAAGATAAAAAAGAAGACGAAAAAGAGGTGGAAGAAAAGAAGAAGATGTAGAAGAAGGCAAGAAAAAGTAAAAGAAGAATTGGAAGAAGTAGATAAATAAGAAGAAGAAGAAGATAAATGATAAGAAAAAAGAGAAAAAGAAGGAGAAGAAAAAAGGAGAAAAAAAAGAAGAAAAAAGAAGAAAAAATAAGAAAAAAGAAGAAGATAAATAAGAAGATAAATAAGAAGACGAAAAAAGGAGATAAATAAGAAGATGAAAAAAAGAGAAAAAGAAAAAATATAAAGGAGAAAAGAAGTGGAAAAAAAGAAAAAATTAATGAGAAGAAAAAGAAAAAGAGAAAAAAGAAGCAGAAGAAAAAAGAAGACGAAAAAGAAGTGGGAGCAAAGAAGAAGATGTAGAAGAAAAGAAAAGGAAGGCGAGAAAATTAAGAGAAGAAGAAAATTAAAAAAGGAAGAACAAGACAGAAAAAAAGAAAGAAGGGGAAAAATAAGAAAAATTTTAAATTGAATCTACACAAATTTCTACTTGCGGTCCACTTTTCCCTTTTTACAAAAAAAAAATATTAAATTCTGTTGGCCTGTGAAATTAATTGAAACTGAGTTACAAAAAAGTACTTTTAAGGCCGCTTTAAGCTTCTCAGATGTATTATTTTTATGTTGCTAGACATATGCTATTAAAACAACAGCAACAACAACAATAATAATAATAAGACACTAAAAATAAAGAAAAAAATCGTCAACTTAACTAACAAGGTTTGTCTCTAATGTGGTTAAAAACGTTTTGCAAATATTTTATGGAAAAGTAGGACATTTCAAAAACGTAAAAACCAAAGCTTACTTATTCCATGTTGTTCCACCTCACTCCAAGATAATCAATGGACTCGTCTTACAGTCACTCACTCGCTCATACTTGAATGAATTAAAAAAAAAAAAATACAAACTTGTCCGTTGGTAGTTGTTGTCATTCAGAGAACAACACATACGAGTAACTAAACGGCAGCTAGAAAAATATCATACCCAAGTCTCGGGCAAGCATGTGTGTGTGTGAAACACATGCAAGAGTTGGTGATATTGAATGAATGTGATACTAGCCGACAGTGAGTAAGTGAATGAATGATCGACACTTGGCTGCTGGGTTTTTTTTTTTATATGGAGCTTCGCTTTTGGATTAGGATTCTGGGGATTTTCTTTGCCGATAGTTTGTGTAACGATGAATTGCTTAATTCAAAACAAATCCATCAATTGTATTGATTTTCAGTTTAGCGAAACATCGTAAGAGTCCAATCAAACGAACGATCATCATCCTCAGTAGCTGGGGTTGCTTGTAATGGCCATTCAATCACTCATTTCTTTACATTTCATTTCATTTATTGATCCATTTCAAATGACTGCTGTTGACTTTGCTGCATGTGTCACTATGTTTTTTTTATTTGTGTGTGTGTGTGCCAATGGGGAATAAAAAAGTAAAATTAATAAAAGTGAAAAAAAGTTTGTTGATTTTTAAATATTTTTATTATGCCTGAAAGGGAATTGCATATTTTTTTCTTCTTATTTTGCAAAAGAAAGTGAAAATTATAAAAGAAAACAACCACAGCCACACACACACACACATACATTTAATTTGCTGACCACACAGTGAGGTACGATAGTATTTTTATGTGTTTACGTTGGTCTTTGTTAAAATTTATTGTAAAAAAAAAAATTGGACAGGTCGTACTGAAACGCTATTTCTTTGATATGAAAATAATAAAGCGTCTTCTGCTGCTTAAGAAGTGGTTTCATTATTCTTGAGAGAAATTTGTAGCAAAAATACTTGTGCTGTAACCTTTGAATACAACTCGCGATACAAGGTTGATTTAAAAAAAAAAAAAAAAAAAAAAAAAAAAAACATACCCAGATAGAAGCAGATTAGCATCCTGAATACTAATCATATTCCGACTGATAGCCCAGGATTATGGGCTGGTTGTAGCTGATAATAAAACAACATCAATTAGTTTAACGCCCCCTTGGCCCAAAATCGATTCTCCAATCGCTAATCTTGAGCTTAATAGAGCTCCAAGGCAGTCTGGTGCTGGGCCAATGAAAATACTAGCTACAACACACAGAAAACAATTTCGGTTGTGAGAACTAAATTTGTTTATTTTTTATTATCCTAAAAAAGTCTTAAGCTGTTAGACCGATTTTCAATTGTTACAATTAAAAAATTCGATTTTCACAACTGAATTTTTGATTGGAAACAAATTTAGTTCTCACAACCGAAACTGTTTTTCTGTGTGAATCTCCACTATAGGCTAGCAGCCATACTTGGTGGGGCCTGTTGTTGGATGCTAGTCTCTTTACAAGTGGGAGACTAGCCCAGATTAGTTTTGATCTTATTTTTTAGGTGGCAGTTGTGAGCACTAAATTTGTTTCCAATCAAAAATTTAGTTGTGAAAATTAATTTTTTTAATTGTAACAATTGAAAATTGGTCTTACAGCTTGAAATATTTTTAACAGAACTAAATTATCGATTTATGGTTGCTAAAACTAAAAAAAACATTTGATTAACTCAACTGAATTTTCGATTGGAAACAAACTAATGCCCCTATTACGGTTCACTGTAAAGAAAAGAAAAACTAAAAAAAAAAAATTAAATGCTTCTCTAAAATCCAATAACAATTGATTTTTGCATTTTTTGCTTTTTATATTAAAAACAAGAAAAAAATAAAAGAATCACAAACAGAGACAAATGAACGATTTCTGTCAAGTTTTGCAGTTGAAACAAACAAAAAAAAAAACCGAAGAAAATGAAATAAAATTATTTACGAAGGCAACGTTACGCAGAATTGTCAATAGAAAAAAAGGACCAGCAGAAGAAGAAAGCAAAAAATGCTGATTTAACAAAAATAGACAGAAAGAAAAATTTTGTTGATGATCATGATTGGCTGAGTTGGTTTTTTTTTTTTTTTTTTTTTTTTTTGTAAGAAGAGATGTCAACTGCTGCCTATGAAAATAATTTTACTCTCGAAACTGTTCAACTGAAAGTAGTTTTGAAATGCATTTTTTTCTTCTTTCTTGCAATGACATACTAAACGAGACATGTTTAACGACAATGCAGAATGTTAGATGGCTATTTGAAAGAGAAACAACAAAAAAAATTTTTGAAATTAAAAGAAAAAGAAAATAATAAAACAAGTAAGAGTGCTACTTTCAGTAAGAACTTAATTGCTAGACTCTGGTATTAAGAAATCTGCATATTTTAAATTATTTTGCTGTTAAATGCAACAGCCCTGCCTGTTGAGGTGCTGGGAATTACAAGCCTGTTTAAGGATACAACAAAGAAGGCGTTGGAAATTTTTTTTTATTTAATATCGCATATTTTTAAGCGATTTTGCCTGCTATACCCTGTATCCCACTAGTATCCCCTAATTGAACGAAGCTTAGCCGATAACGCAAAAGAAAAATTTAATTAATTTGCTGTTTCTTCAGCACAAGCGATTAACCCGTCTAGAAATTTTATAACAAAATTAATCAAACAATAAAATTTTTTTTAAATGAGCTCAACCTTAACTTTTGTATGTGCTTGAGTGTGAGTTCGAGGGGTAGGGGCCATAGGTAGGGAAAAAAAGAATGGTAGGGCGCTGACGTGGGTTCTCTAATGCAGTCTCTTTTGCTGTAACAGTAAAAGATACATGTGTTAGATAGATAGACGTCAGAAGGATTAAAGAAATTTTAGAAGTGGAGAGTTAAAAAGAAGAAAATGAGAAAAGCTTAGGGAAGAAGAAAAGAAGTGAGAGTGCGAAAACAAGAGAGAAGAACAAGAGAAGTGGAAATGAGAGAAGAATAAGTAAGAAGAAACGGGAGGGAGAGAAAAAAAGGAGGAAGGGAAAGTGATAAAAGAAGAAGAAAAGAAGAAGGAAGAAGAGAAGAAGGAAGAAGAGAAGAAGGAAGAAGAGAAGAAGGAAGAAGAAGAAAAGAATAAGTAGAATAAGAAGAAAATAGAAAAGAAGAGAAGAAGAAATTAAAAGTACAGAAGAAGAAGAAGAAAAAAAGAAAAAAAGGAGGAAGGGAAAGTGATAAAAGAAGAAGAAAAGAAGAAGGAAGAAGAGAAGAAGGAAGAAGAGAAGAAGGAAGAAGAAGAAAAGAATAAGTAGAATAAGAAGAAAATAGAAGAGATGAGAAGAAGAAATTAAAAGTACAGAAGAAGAAGAAGAAAAGAGAAGAAGAAAGGTAAGAAGAATAAAAAAGGAAGAAAACGAAAAGAATAGAAGAGGAAAAATCAGAAAATAGAAGAGCAAAAGGAAGAAAATAGAAGAAATTAGAAAAAAGAAGAAAGTAGCAAAGAAGAAGAAGGGAAGAATAGTAAAAAAAGTAGAAGAGAAGAGAAGAAGAAGAAGAAAGTAGAACAGGAGAGAATAAGAAGAAAGTAGAAGAGAAGAGAAGAGAAGAAGAATAAAAGAAGAAGAGAAGAGAAGAGGGAAGAAGAAGGAGAAGACGAAACTATAAGAAGAAAAGAAAAGGAGAAGAAGAAATTATAAGAAGAAAATAAATAAGAAGAAGAAAAAAGAAAAGAAAAAGAAAAAAGGAAGGAAACGAAAAGAAAAAGAGAAATAAAAGACAAGAACAAGAAGAAGAAAGTATAAGACATTAATAAAACAAGAAAAAAGAAGAGAAGAATAAGTCGAAGAAGAAAATAGAAGAGAAGAGAAGAGAAGAAGAAGGCTAAGTTATTAGAAGAAAATAAATGTGAAGAAGAAGAAAAAAAGATTAGAAGAATAAAAAATTAAGAAAAAGGGAAAAAAGAGAAGAAAAAAAAATAAGAAAAGAGAAGAAGAAAAAAAGAGTAAGAAAAAAAAAGAGAGATATAAAAGAAAAAGAAAAGAGAAGAGCACGAAGACGAAAATAGAACAAGAAGAAAAAAGAAAAATAAGAAGAAAAGACAAAAAGAAGAAAAGAGATAAAAAGAATACAAACGATAAAAAGAAGAAGAGAAATAAGAGGAAGAGAAAAAGGTTAGAACAAGAAGAAGGGAAATCTGAGAATAGAAGAAGAAAAAGAAGAGAAGAATAAGAGAAGTGTAAAAAGATAAAAAGAGAAGAATAAAAGAAGAAATACAAGTGAAGTAGAGAAAAATAATAAAAGAAGGGAAGAGAGAAGAAGAAGAAAGAACCAATTAAACGCTTAATCCATTTATTTGTTTTGAACTTTTTCTTCTTTTGTGAAAACGTGTGGTTTTTTTAAGCTTGAGCTCGGATTATACTTGTCTATTTTTATATAGATATTTCGCTTCAATTTTATGTACCTTTTTCAGGATACGATTCATTAAGCCGATTCAAGTTGAATCTAAAATGTTAAATTCTGTGTAAAATAAACATATTAAGGGGGTTCAAACAAAATGGTCTAGCATTAAGCCAAATTGAAATTATTGTAAACAATAAAAAGATAAAGCAAAATTTAGCATTTTTTAGCTTATGCCTGAAGCAATGAATACCATTATTGCTGGCCAAATGCAAGTAAATACATGTAGGCTGTGAGCTGTATGCTGCAATGTAGGTGATTAGCTTTGCAACATCAGTTATCATAATAAAAAATGTCATTGTTAATGGCATTGGCATTACTTACTTACTAAGTGTACTTACTTACCATGAATATGGGCAACTAGTAAAACAAGACACGAGACACATACACACATACGAGTAAAAAGAGACTTATAGTGAGGCAGAGAAAAAAAACTTAATTATTATCATTTTAATGGCGATGATGATGTACAATTTTATGATCTTTTATTAGCAATTCCGGCAATAACAAACACACTGAGCAAGCAGGTAAGCAGTCAGTCAGTCAGTCTGACTTCTTGGCTGCAAGTGTTGTTGATATTTTTATTCATTTCAAAATTTATTTTCTGGGTAGTTTATGAACAACAACCAATGATATGTGAGAGTTGTTGTTGGTTGGTTGGCAATAGCAACAGCAGTAGCTGCAGTATGATAACAACAAAACAGCCAAACAAATCAACAACAAACAGCAGCAGCAGCAACAACAGATCATGCAGCAACAATACAAACATTATTTAGCTAGTAAATGATTGCTGGTTGTTATTGTTTTTTGTAAAATGAAAGAAGAAAGAAGAAATTTTTTCTTACGCTGCATGCGAAGTAATTCGCTATGAGAAAGCAGGTGTATTAAACATTCTGCGGTTACCCATGGCACGAACAACACGCGCGCGCGCACTTTCAAAACACAAACAATAAGTTTTTCTTTTTCTTTTTTGAATTCATTTTGTTTTATTACCGTTTATTTGCAATAATAAATAAATTTAAATAAAAAGAAGTTACAAATAATGAAAACGACTCAAAATTTATAAAAACATCTTCAACCAGCCAGTTCCAAGCTAAGAAAAAAAAAAGCACAAATAACAAGAAAATAATAAATTTAAAATTACGAAACATTGAACAAAAAAATGTTGTAAAATAATTTTTTTTAAAAAAGAATTAATAAAAAAAAATATATATTTCAGGCAGTTTTTGTTATAAAATACAACAGGATTCAGTAATAAAAAGCTGCCAATTATTTGTTTTATAAAATAAATAAGTGGGAAACAGTTGAAATATTAAATAAAAGAAACCAAAATAAAATAAAAAAAATATTGCGTTTAAGCAAAAAAAATTTTTTTTATTCACAAAATCATAAAAATTGCAAACAAAAAATTAAAAAAAAAAATTTAATTTAATTCAAACAAAACCAGGAAAAACAGACTTAAACAGAACTTTTTTTTAACAAGAGCCCTCATACAAATTTATACATCTGCCAGAGCACAGAGTCTTTTGGATAAAATAAATTGTGGGATTTAACATTTGGATTCAAGTTTTTATTGTAAGTTTTAATTAAAAAAAAAAAATAAATTAAAAAAAAAATTAAAAAATTATATTTTTTTTAAATTAAAAAAAATTCAAAATAAATTTTTTCAAGCTTGAGGTCGAAAAAGCTTTAAAAAAATTTATTTTGAAGTTAACAATACAAACAATTAATGAAAATAAATTGTAAGCATTTGGGCTGTTGTTTCGTTAACACAAACTATCAGGTTAGATTTTTTTTTTGAAAAGTGTTTTTCAATAAATTTTCTTCACAAGTTGATCGCTGGTATTATAGCAACAGCATTTTATTTCTTTTAAAAAAATTTTAGAAATTAATTATTAGATTAACACAACTGAATTTTTGATTGATAACAAATTTAGCCTTCCCAAAGTGACCACATCAGAGGACCCAAGTGAGCCCAGCTTCTGTTTTTCTTATTTGGGCGCCCTGTGTAACCTAGTCTTCCCAACCGAAGTTGTTTTTTCAGTGCACTACAATTTTACCAACCACAAATCTGGAACTATTACCTAAAATTTACATAAATAAAATTTTTGTTTGGACAAACATTTTGTCCTGACCGTCTCAACCAATTCAAACCAAAAAATTTATAAAAAATGCATTTGAGCTAAAAAGACAAGTCAAATTCACATAAAAAAATTTTTTTTGTTCGAACAAACATTTTTACCAATTCAAACTTAAAAATTTTCTGAAAAAAAAAATGCTTTTGAACAAAAAAATTTTCCCGAACAAATGCTTTTGCCTCAAAGAAGCATACGACAAATTAAAAAAAAAAAAAATTTTTGTTCGGACAAAAGTTTTTTTCCCCAATGTGTGAACCAAATGAAATTTTCAGAAAAAATTCATTCGTCTTAACCGCTAATTAACATAAAAAAATTTTTCTCGAATACACCAATTCAAACTGGAAAATTTCCGAACAAATTCATTTTTCTTATAAAGGCACTTTAAATTTATAAAAAAATATTACATCATTCTGAGAAAAAATTTTGTCTCATAGACCCACGTCCAATTAAAAAAAAAATTTTTTTCGGAATGACTAAGTGAATTTAGCTTAATGCTTTCGGTCTATTTTTTTTTTAATAAAAAGTGACACTAACAAATGTTATGCTGTTGTAGGCTGTGTAGCGGAAGTGATAAATTTTCAAAAAAGTATGCACCGTATAAAAGTCTTAATTGATAATGTGAAGCTTGCTGTCTGAATCTTTTAATTTATTCCCATTGAAGTCACAAGAAGAACAAGAAAATACTTAACAAATGCACGTTTCTGAAGTCTTTTGTTTTATTAATAAAAGTTTTATTAAAAAATGAATAAATTTTGAAGTTAATAAATGACACTCTTTTAGTAAACTTTGTGAAAAAATAATATAAAAATTTTACTTTGGCTTTAAAATAATGAATTCAAACGAAATTTTATTATGTATTTCAATCAAAAATGAAACAGAATTTTTAATTCACACGCTTTGCAGACACACGAATAATTCAAAAAAAAAAAAAAAAAAAAAAAACGAAAACAAGTTAAAAAAATTAAAATTAAAAAAATTTTTAAAAAAATAATTTTTTTAATATTTTAAAAATTTGCTTTAAAAAGAAACTACACAATCTTTTTTTTTTATTAAAAGCCCTTTAGTACAAACAAATTTTTTTGTTGTAATTTTTTGAATTTATATTTTTATCAACTTTCATTTTATAAATGTTAATAACAAAATCATGAAAACTTCTATTTATTTTTAATTAACTTGAATGTTGTTATACCCTTCGTCAATATTTTCGATTGAATAAAATAAATTTGGTCTGCGTGTGACTCAAAAATTGTATTTTTTAATAATTAACGCACATTTTTTCTTGTTCGTAGCGTGTTTTTAAGTGTGTAAAAAAATCAGAAAAAATCTTGAAATTCGTTTGATATATTTTGCCAACCTTTAGGACCTAGAACCCAAAGAAATAAATACATTAAAAAAATATTATCATTTAGAAATTTTTTGTATACAGAAATGAGTGTTTTCCACACAAATTTCTTAGACGTTTTGATTGCTCTTGTTTCCTTAAAAGCAAATTAGGCAATTCCATGTTTTTTTCCGTAAACCTTGGTTCAATATTTCAAATTAAGCATTTGGTCTAAAATAACTTTTTAGAGTTATGACACTATTGAGGTAAATGAGCGATTATATTTTTATGATAGGCGGTGGTTAAGCCATATTCCTAAAGACCTTAGATTGGTTATGGACAATTTAATTTAAAATCTAATTAACCACCAACCACTCGTAAGATTTTAAGCCAGAGAAATTTACAAGCTGAAGAGTATAAAAAATTCGTTACTCTTGCTTTTTTATTTTTATTTATTGAAAAATTAATTTAGGAAATTTTTAAAAACGTTACAATTTAATTGTATTCATTGCGATAATTAAATAAACTTTCGCTTTGATCTCAATTCATCTAATATTTGAGATGATATTTTTGAAAGTGGTATAAGTCCATATTTTCAAAAGAGAAAAGTTAGTAGTAATTTTAGTAAAATTGTAGCCATATCTTAATGCTAATTAATTAAAAAAAGTGAACTTATACCACTTTCAACAATAGCCACATATTTAAAAATTTTTCTATAACGGCAATAAAATCCTTTCTCAATTCAAAAAAAAAAGTTTTAAAAAGACAGTTACAATTGACTAAAAACAAAAATTTTTTTCCACATGAAATGAAAAATTTTCCAACAAATTCACTTTCCTTAAAAAGCACTTTAAATTGAAAAAAAAATTGATTTTGTTCGAATAAAAATTTTTCCCGAATGTTTAAAACAATTTAAGCTCAAAAATTTCCTAACAAATTCATATGTCTTAAAAAGCTCTTTAAATTTATAAAAAAAATTGATTTTGTTCGAACAAAAATTTTTTCCCGAATGTGTAAAATAATTTATGTTCAAAAATTTGCCAGCAAATTCAAAAAAAATGTTTTAAAAAGGCAGTACAAATTCACTAAAAACAAAACAAACATTTTTTTTTTGCTCGGACAAAAATTTCTTTCCCCATGAAATTTAAAATTTCCCAACAAATTCATTTGTCTTAAAAAGAACTTTAAATTTATGAAAAAAAAAGTTTGTTCAAACAAAAGCTTTTTGCCGAATGTGTAACCAATTCACTATGAAAAATTAAAAAAACAAATTCATTTATTTTAAAATGAACATTAAATTTATAAAAAAAACAATTATTTTGTTCGGACAAAATTTTTTTTCGAATGTGTGAGCTAATTCAAAATTTAAATCACTTTAAATTTATAAAAAAAAAAAATTGTTCGGACAAAAATTTTTTCCCGAATGTGTAAAAAAATTTAAGCTCAAAAATTTCCCAACAAATTCATTTGTCTTAAAAACACATCACATTTATAAAAAAAAATTATATTGTTCGGACAAAAATTATGAAAAATTAAAAAAGACAAACTAAAAAACGAACTTTCCTTCGAACAAAAATATTTTCTGGAATTAAAGTTTATGCTCTCAGCCATTTTTTTTTTAAATAGAAAACGATACCAACGGAAGTGATAAATTTGCAAAAAAGTATGCACCGAATAAAAGTCTTAATTAATAATGTAAAGTTTGTTGTCTGAGTCTTTTGATTTATTCCCATTTAAGTCACAAGAAGAGCAAGAAACTTTTGTTTTTTTAATAAAAAAAGAAAAATGAATAAATTTCAGTTTAATAAATAAATGTTTTGCATAAACTTAAAACAGAAAAAAAATTTTAATGAATGAAAACGAATTTTTTTTTTAATATTTCAATCATAAATGAAACACAATTTTTAATTTACATGATTTACAGCCAAACAAGTACAAGCAATAAATAATAAAAAAAATTTCAATTTCAATTAAAAAGACTTTAACGATGTGACGTGACTGTGTGAGATTTTTTATTATTAAAAATTTCCAACACACACACGCTAAGTTGGCGGGGCACAGGTGTTAGGTTCATGATCTTGTTTATTGTTGTTATTAAACGTACCCAAAAAAAAACATTTAAGTTCTGAACACTTTTTTGTTTTTTGTACTAAAAAAACTCCACTTTTGGTTTTCTTCAAGTCATGCATCATACTACTTGAAGCTGGTTTGTTGTTTTTTTTTGTCTAGTGGTCTGCCTGTACAGACAAAGGTGTGGTCGTTTTAAGTGGTAAATGATGATTAAGCTAAAGCTGCAAAAGAGTTAGAAATCAAAGTTTACTTTATTATTTTCCTAGAGAAAATTTTATTTAATACACAGCAAGTAAATGAGCTTTGCTGATAATTTGTGGGAAAAAAATATTTTTTTTTTGGAAATTTAAAATTGTTCATTTTGATGAAATTATTTGATGTTTTTTATTGGTGGTGGTGTAAATTACAAAGAAATTTTCATTTTTTTTTTAATATGCTTTTACATATTTTATTCCCTGCTATAAATTAAATGTGTGTTTTATTTAAATAAATTATTAAGAAAGAAAAATTATTAAGTCGAAAAATATAGAAATAAATTCCAAATGTAAGTGTCTATTAAAAGTTAAGGTCTTTTTTAAACTTAGTAAAAGAAACGGCTTTTAAGAATATGAAATTTCGATGAAATATTTTTGTCAAGCTGAATTTCTTAAAAAAATAGCTGTCCAACTCAGCTTTCAGAGCTGCAGGCTGTGACATGTTCGTGTAAGGTTTTGAAACAATTCCGTTTAGATTTTCAGATTTCGCTTATTAACGCATTCAGATGCTAGTAGTAGGCTGGCCATAACATTTAAGTTGCTTATTTGTGCTGACATCTTTTCAGACACTCATCTCCGCCACGTTTTAATTCATAATATAATATTTATCTTTCTTGTTGCGTTTTAACCCTCCAGCATCTTTAATTCATTCAAAAAAAAAAAAATAGCATCCCAAAGCATTTTATAAATTTAATTGAATTGAATGGAATTGAATTTTAGAAGTTTTAAGCAGCTTTACCTACCCTGACGCATCCCTTAATAATAAGCAAATGAATTAAATAACTTAAATAACATCAGCACTTTAAACAATTTTAGCTTAAAGGCTTTCAAAAGTTTACATGTTGTGTGGTGATGGTTGCTTGTCTGGGATGTTCGGGTTGTTTGGTTTGGTTTGGTGCTTATGAACGACACTTGTAGCATCTAATAGCAAATTCATGTTAAACTTAAACAACAATGAACATCACAACCGCAACAACAAAAAAAAAATGATTTTTTTTTCAGTGAACTCGTGATGTTATTGATTCATTCAATTTAAAGCAAACAGTTAAAAAAAACAAATTAAATCAAACTTTTTTAACTTTCACTGTTCGCAGCTTCATTTTAATTTGAATTTTACTATTTCCATTGCTTTTAATTTTTTTTTTACTTCTTATTATTATTTATTTATTTTTTTTTTCAGAGAACGAAAAGGTCATTTTTAATTACACAATGAGGATTAAGAAATTTACCGCTATGGCAATTGCGCTGTGTTTGATAATTCAGGTGAGTTTAAAACAACAAAAAAAATTATTTAAAAACAATTTAATTTTTTTACAAATAAAACAACGCAAGAAAATTAATTAAAGTAAGTGGAAATATTTTGAATTTTGGGTCTAAAAAATTAATTTTATTTATTATTAAATTAAAATAAAATAGAAATAAATAAAAAAAAAGTATAAATAAATTAAAATAATCAAAAATAAAAGTTAAGAAATAAAAAATTTAAATAAAAAAAAAAATAAAATTAAAAAAAAAAATTAAAAAGAAAATTAAGAACAGATATTTTAATATGTTGAAAATTAAGAAATTAAAAATTTGTTTCTTTTATAATTTAATTTTTATTTGCAATATCTTGAGCTTAGAGTAGAAAATTAAAAAAAAAAAATAAATTAAAATAATTAAAAATTTAAAAGTTTAAAATAAAAATTTAAAAAAATAAAAAAAATAAAAAAAAAAATAAAAAAAATAAAAATTAAAATAAAAATTCTATAAAAAAAATTTGATATAAAAATTACGTAGATAAATAAAAAAAATATGAAAGAAAATTAAAAAAAATCTTCAAGTTCTATTAAACAAAATTTATTTTCGGGTTGGGTTAAGTTTTAAGGGAAATTTTATCTTAAATTATTTTCTTTTAATTTTTTTTTAATTAAACTTTTTTTACTAGAAAAAAAAAAACTTTACAGTAATTAAACGTTTTAACGTTATTATTCACCCTAAAACTTTTTACTCTCAAAGAATTTCTTTCTAGCCCTCAAACAAAAACGAAAAGAAACACTGAAAAACTGCCTGTTAAAATTTCCTTTTTTTTGTGTTTTCTTGTTAACGATTTGTGTGCCACACAAAAATAACATTTGGAAAAGTTCATTAACTTTTGAAAATCCTCAATGACACAATTTTAGTTTCCTTTAGCGTTTTCCTTTGCTTTTTATTTTTGTTTGGTATTTTTTTTTTCTATTTTTTTTATAAGAAACTTGAAAATCAACATGCCCATACAAACCTTGACTTGCCTTTTAGCATTTAGCAAGAAAATTTCACTTTTCTTTGGCATCTTCTACAGCAAAATAAAAACAAATCAAGAAAAAACACCAGGAAAATCAAGGAGAAATATTTAAGTTTGGAAAACACACAAACAC
Organism: Thelaira solivaga; assembly: GCA_947397855.1. NCBI lineage: Eukaryota > Metazoa > Arthropoda > Insecta > Diptera > Tachinidae > Thelaira > Thelaira solivaga. The sequence continues at coordinate 65,740,301 of OX377612.1, read as the reverse complement.
TCTTCCTTTTTATTTAAGTGTTTTGATACGTTATGACGATAATGATAAACACAAACTAAAGTTGCTTTGCTTCTTTTGGCTAATTTTGGATTTCCATTTTGTAAATTTAATTTTCTTGGCCATATTTTTCTTTTTCTTATTGTGGTTGTTGTTAATGTGTTGCAATAGTTGGCCGTTTTGACTTTTGGCCTCGGTGGGAAATAAAATTCTTTGGGGTTTTTTTTTCTTTTCTTTGGCAATAATCTCACCAGACACAAAAACAAGAAAGTAAATTTCTTTATTCGCCAAGTGCTTTTAGGCTTACAAGTTTTTATCGTCATAAATCAAATAAAACGATTGTAAAGTGTGTCAATAAGTTTGGAAAAAACACTCTGGAACTTATTGGGCATAATCAGATATAAATTAAGCTTTGTGTTGTTTCTAGAACATAGGCGATCAACTCGTCTGAAAATTTTGTGTGAAAAGTACTGAAAATATACGGGGTTTTTCATAAGAATCTACTAAGCGAATCGTTTGTTTGTGATATGGAAACTGCACATACGTTTCAAATACGGTCTTACGCTTAATAAAATAATACACTACACGTCTTTCCTTTCTAACTAGATGTCTAATAAGCTTGTGCACTTAACAATTTGTGTTCGTACAAAGCCATCGAACTTGTTAGAGGCATTAAGATTTGTTTGAAACTTGTCTACGTTCAGAAATTAATATTATAAAAACCTTCCTAGACCAAAGTTGGTTTCAATTAGTCTTTGCTCTCAAACCAACTTACTCTAAAATTGAATAAGAATTCTGTTCTCAAACTTGCCAACGATTTTGCTCTTCGCCTTGCATCCTAAGTTCGTTCAGATAATACTAGCTAAAGTTTTTTTTTTTTTTTTATAAATGTGGTTGTTAACCTGTAATTAAAAAAGGGGTTATTAAACAGAGCAACAGCTCGTTCATGCTCCTACAAGCTATCGAACTTAAACAGTTAAAGTTTTACAGCCACACTCGAACTTGCCAAAAGTGTTTAGGTTTGAAACAAACCTTTCCATGCTGTCAAGCAAGCGTTATTATATTTTTATAATTATATTTTAGTCAAAATTAAAATAAAAAAAAATAAATAAAAAAAAAAAAAATTTTGAAAACTAAAAAAAATAAAGGCTGCATTAACATGGTTTGATGGCAAACAAGTACAAAAACAAAACAGCAACTGCCTCTAACAAAATTTTACTTACAACATGATGATAAAGTTGTTGTCTGAGACACAGACACTAAAAATTGGCTTAGAAACCAAAAAAGAAAAAAAGCTTTAAAAAACGTAAAGACAAAGCAGAGATTGTGGTAAAAAAATAAACAACAACAACAACATGAGTATCACGTTCTTTAAATGTCGTCGTTGTTACTTTCTCTTTTTTTTAACAAATTTTTTTTGGGTCTTCCACTAAAAATTATTTTGTAATTTTTGGCATTTTTCTCTGTGGCTGGGTGCGTGTGGTTGTGCTTGGGTTTGTGTGTCTTTTTGCATTTGTGTTTTATTTTGGAGGTCATAATTTCTTTCTTGTTCGTTAGTTCGTTGGTTCGGTTTGTTGTTCAAGTTGTTGTGTTAAACTTTTGCTTTTTACTAAAGTTTTTTTTTTTCAAACTCCCTCCTGGCGTCAATTTAAATTTGTGTGCGTGTGTGTGTGTGTATCGAAGTAGGTGTGTAGCTTGTGCATCATTTTATTAAAAATATTTTTTTCTACTGCTTATTTTCATTATTAATTTCCGTATTATGCTCGCTTGGTTAGCTTGTTTAACTCTGCCGTCATTTTGTCTGTGAAAATAATTTTCTAGCATTTAATTTGTTGTTGTTGGTTTTGATGTTTGATTTAACTTGTAAATAAAATCTGGCTGACTTATGACTACACACAATTTGAATGGTCTCTTGCTAAGTTGGACGGCTTTTAGCGTTTGTTGCGAAATTTATGTTGGTGCTGCTGGTCATGTCTATCATGGGACTAGCATTATTTGATGCAAAACAATTTAGTGCTGTGGCAATATAGAAAAACCGCTTATGTCTTGTTAAGTAATTTAAAGTCACTACAAAAGTCGATTTTTGTTTAAAAACAAACAAAAAAAAGAATTTCAAGAAGTTCAAACTACAAAAAAAAAAATAAGATGGGTATTTGGTACTTTTTCGATATTTGTACATTAGTGGGATAAAGCTACGGGCTTGAAATTCGGTTTATGTCCCAATGTGTAGGACGAAATTCGAATATTACGGGGGTAAAAAAGGGTAAAATCGAACTTCTTATGTCTCCGGAACTACTACAGATATAGCCAAAGTTCAAACTACAAAATGGGTATTTGGTACTTTTCGATATTTGTACATTTGCAGGATAAAAAGGGCAAAAACTAATGTTGGTACGTTTTTTTAACCCCATTTATCTTTCAAAGCAACAAAACTTCTTCAAAAATTCTTTTCTGCTTAAAAAGGTCTAAAATGTATATTGGGTATTATACTTACCCCTTTTTATTCCTATTTCTAAATATATACTTTTAGGTAAATTGATGCAGCATATAAACATTCTATTATTAATTTCTAAAACCCAAAAAATAAATTTCAAGGCAGAAAAAAATGCCAAAATGGGGAAATAAGATTGGACTTTGTATGTAATTAATTTTAGTGCTAAATACTATTTATGTTATGTGCAAACCTCGAATTGTAACAGTAGAATTAAACGGTACTGAACGAAATAAGAAATCATTAATTAAGGGACAAATTTTTTTATTTGTATTCAATTTTATGGTACTTTTCGATCTTGCCATGTAAACGAATGTTTACAAACGGTCCTAAACAAAGTGAAAAATCATTAAAGGGACAAATGGTACTTTTTGTTGATTTTTTTGGTATAATACTTTTTGATAATTTATTATTTACAAACCTAGAAGTGCGAGATTCGAATTAAATGATTCTGAGCAAAGTCAAAAATTATTAAAGGGATAAAATGGTACCTTTTATTAAATTAAATTTTTTTTTTGTTTTTTTTTTTATGAAAACGAACCTAAAAGTACTTCATGGTACACATATCATTTTAAAGGGGAGACTGTCGAGATTTGTAATCTACCTTCCACATACTCAGAAATTTCCAGTCCCAGCCTGCTGGCTTGCTGATAGCCCAAGAACCTGTTCTCACAGCCTTCAGTCTTTAAATGTCCCTCCTATTTAGTCTTTAGGAGAGCAATTGGTTGGCACGGGATTAATGAAACACTTTGCAAATATAAGAATCAGTAAAAAAACAGCTTACGTAACGAAGATACTAAGGGCATTATTACCTACAACCGTCGCACATGGCGGGCAAATCATCTAAGTAAGTCTTTGAATTCTTAATGAATGCTAGACTAGAGGAGAATTTGTAACTTTAGACTAGTGTTACATTAAATCTGACTTGATAATTTCCGCAGAAAAGCTTCTTATATAATGAAAAAAAATTTTTATTCTAAAAGAGGAACGCTAGTAGTCTATCATTTTCCTCAAGACAGAGTTTCTATAAAATTGGTATTTTCTGTAATTTACAGCTTAACGTTAAGCTGTTTGTTCCGAACATTTAATAAACATTAAAGTTTATTCATCTTACGTTTGAAGGTGTCCTGCAATAATGGCTCTTCATCTAAAATACAAGTACTGCTTTTCTCGTGTAATTTTTTCCTAAACATTACAAGGCCAAGACACACACAACAAGCTTGAAAATGCTAACTTTCTAATTTAATTTAAAAACACCAAACGTAAAATGTATTAAAGTAATTAAAATATTTTATAAAAAAAAAATATATATATTTAGAACAAGTTGTTGTTGTTGTTGTTGACAACTTAGACTACTTTTCTTTGTGTGTTAAAAAATTAGCAAGAAAATAAATAATAAAACTCCACTTTTGAAAATAATCGTTTAGTTTAGTCATGTGCGTATTCTTCACTTGCCTTTAATTAAAATAAAAATCTTGAAAACATTTCTGTACAATCTGTCAACTCCCATTGATAAATTTTTAATGGCAAAAAATAACAATAACAAAAAAAAAACGGCATTAAACCACTTGCCCTATTTAGTTATATAAGTCGTTGGAGGCAAAAAAGAAATGTAAAGAGATAGAAAAAAATAGAAAGTAAACTGTAAAATAATCCGGTTGAAGCTCAACTTTTTTTCTATTTAATCAAAAGTAGTAGTAGATAAGAGTTCCGTTTCATATTAAGTTCAAGGCTAGAATAGCATTAAGACTACAATTGCATCTCACTAGTAGTGTGATGGATGAATGGCATGGCATGTGTGAGTTGTACTTGTTATTTACTTTTATGAGCCAGCAAGTGTTTAACAAATATTGTTATACGACTTCTTTTATTTAATTTTATTCGTTTCATTTATTTTTTTCTATTGTGAAATGTCAAAACACAAACACATTGAATAAAATACCGATACACATGCTTCTTAATGCGACTAACTTTACGTACAATTGTGCTGCATTAATAGCAGAGAACTAAATTAAACAAGAGCCAAGCAAAAAAAACAAAATTATTTATAACAGTGACACATATTTTTACAACAACAGCAACAACATATTGTCAGAGTTATTGTTATAAGAGACAAGAAAACAAGTACGAATAAATGAGTTTTACACTAAAACAGCAAATGTTAGCTAAAGTGACTAAGGCCAACTGCTGGAGGGGTGGCTATACAAAAAACAATTTCGCTTGTGAGCACTAAATTTGTGACCATTTAAGAATTCAGTTGTGTTAATTGGATTTTTTTTGGTTGTGTAAAATTTTTTAATAGTCTTAACCGAAAATTTTGTTTATCACAATTGAATTTTTGTAAAGGTAGCAAATTTGATTATCACAAACAAACATGAATAATAAATTTTTCGAATTGAAATTTTTTACTGAAAGGTTTTTCGCAGCCTGTTACACCCATTTAATTTCAAAAATGATATTCAATATTTTGTTTAAGCTCTCTTTTTTTGTGAGACAGACTTCAAACTCCACTTGAGAACAAAAAAATTGTGCAAGCAAAAATTTGGTCCGTACAAAAAAATTTTTTTTGCGCATTGAGTTTTTTCTTTGTCAAAGAGAATTTAAGCCCCATTAAGAAATAAATTTGTTCGAAGAAAATTTTTGTCCCGACAAAAATGTTTTATATATTTCGCTTAAGGCCTCCTTTTTTGCGAGACAGACTTTAAACTCTTTTTAAGAAATAAATTTGTTCCAACAAAAATTTTGTCCGAACAAAAATTTGTTTTTTGTGTATTCAGCTCTGTCTGCGATTCCGATTTCAAACTCCATTTAAGAAAAAAAATATTTTTGCGAGACAGACTTTAAACTCCTTTTGAGAAATAAATTTGAGCGAACAAAAATTTTGGTCCCTACAAAAATGTTTATATTTGAACTCCGAACCAAAATTTTATCCGTACAAAAATTTTTATATTTGAACTCTCTTTTTTTTGTGAGAGAGGTTTCAAACTATATTTAATAAAAAAAAATTGTACGGACAAACGTTTAGTCCATAAAAAATTGAAGATTTTTGCGCATGGAGCTTTTCCTTTGTGAAAGAGAACTTAAATCCCATTTAAGAAAGAAATTTGGGTGAACAAATATTTTGTTCGTACAAAATTTTATATACATATTTGTTGTTTGTGCTCTCTTTTTTTGTGAGACTTCAAACTGCATTTAATAAAAAAAGTTGTGCGGACAAAATTTTTATCCGAACAAAAATGTTTTATATATTTTGTTTGAACCCTCTTTTTTTGGAAGATAGATTTCAAACTCCATTGAAAAAAAAATTGTGTAGACAAAAATATTTGTTTTTGCCTATTAAGGTCTTTGTGAAAGAGAACTTAAACCCCATTTAAAATAAAATATTTTTACGGACAAAAATTTCTATATTTGTAGTTTGAGCTTTTTTTGTGAGAGTGTTCGTAATACATTTAATAAAAACAATGGTTCGAACAGGAGACTAGTACTCGCTCTTGATTCTAATTCTATTTCTTCTTTAGTCGAAACGATTATTCATTATCATGCAGTCTTAGCAGAGAGCTGGCAGAGATATCATGATTTTTTTTTGTTTGTTTTGGATATTTTGTGCTAAAATTGCTGTTACAAATCCCGGGTCCAAGAGTTGTCCAAGACGATCCAAAAAAACAAAACTTGCTGTAACAAAATATCCTGTATGAAAAGCGTTTTATTTAAAGTATGGAAGTTTAAGTATTTAATATTTGAGTGATGGCAATGATTTTGAACACACCTCGTATACATTTAATAAATGCAATGAGTTAAAAGCTTAGATACGAATAAACTTATGACACATAAATAGAAATTGTCATCATAATTATTCACACACATACACACTTGCAAACATATTTATTTACACACACACATTTTTATGTATGAACGAGTATATGTTGTATGTGTAAATAATAAATGACTACCACTTTTAAGAAAAGCACTTGCGTTTGTTGTTTTTCCCGTATTCATTCACCCAAATGATACATAGACTCTACAGGTCATAAACAATACGAGTAAACAAATACTTAATAGATTTTGCCATCTTTCACTGCATTATCATCATCATCATCATCATTATCATCTTTTGCTGCTCTTGGCATTAAGTTGAAACGACTGAGAGACAGTTAAATTTAACTCTTTTCGTTTGTAGCAAATATTTTCTTGTAAAAGATGACAAACTATCTTTGACCGGCTGCTGCTTTCTGTTGTGTAAATTTTTATTTTTCTTTTGGATGCTCGTGTTATGACCTGTAATCCATCATATACAGAAATAAATGTCTTCTTGCTTATGTTTTACTCTTTTTTTTCTGTTTTGCACGAAAGTGCGCGTGAGTACTAATACTTGTATGATGAAGTTGAACTTTTTTTCTTCTTTTCTTTCGTTTCGGTTTAGTTTCAATTGTTTTGCTGTTAGACTTTGCCAAGCTTTGCATTATGGGCTGGTTGGGCTGGCGTCTGGTTAGTAGAGTTGATTATTATTTTTTTTTTTTTGTTTCTTACTTTACGATGATTTAAACAATCACTTAGTCAATCAACGAACAACAAAAAACTAAAAATGAAATATAAAACTTGAAATCATGATAAATGCTCAAATTGATTGTTTCAGATCGCATCGCGGCGCAGCGCACGTTTCTTATTAAAAATAAACACAAAATTAATAAAATAAAAAAAATAATTTTTGTTGATTTTAATTTAGTCATACAACATAAATTCATCAAACATAAAAAAATTGATTTTAAGAAAATTAATTGTAAAGAAAACTTTGTTTGTTTTAAGGTTTCTTACTGTTTACACAAACAATCAATTAAACAAAATCGTGAAAACACAATTTAAATTAAAATGAACGTTTGAATTTGCTGTAAGCGTGCTTAAATTGTATTAATGGGGATGTTACAGTGTAATTTTGATAGGTCGTAAACTAAATGTGGATTTGTCAGTTGCTTTTATTGTTGTTTGTATGCACAAAAATACAACACTGATATTGTTATTTTGTTGCGAGTTTTTTTTAGCAGCATCATTAACTATTTTGGCTGAACTTATCCACTAGCTTGGTACAAAAAATTTGTCCGTACAAAAATTTTGTCCATAGAAATATTTTTCTTTCTTTGTGAAAGAAAGACTTCAAATGTCATTTATGAAACAATTTTGTGCGAACAAAATTTTTGTCCATACAAAAAGTTTTTATATGTAGCTTGAGCTCTTTCTTTGTTAAAGAAAGACTTAAAATGGCATCTAAGAAAAAATTTTGTACGAACAAAATTTTTGTCCGTACAAATTTTTGGCTTTACCAAATATTTATAGGTTGTTCAGTTAGAGAGCTAAAATGTTCTACAAAAATATTCTTCATGAAGTTTTGCTAGAAAGCTGTGAACGCGCTTTAACAATGAAAATTTAATAGTAACGTGTTTAATGGTTATTTTGCACTAATTAAGAGTTGAAACAAACTTGAGCTTAAGTTAAGAAAGAGAGAAATAGAGGGAGACAGAGAGAGTTTTAAGAGAGCGAGACATATAGAATATGAAAGAGAGAGAAACAGAGTAAGAGAGAGAGAAACAGAGTAAGAAACAGAGAAACAGAGTAAGAGAGAGAAACAGAGTAAGAGAGAGAAAGAGTGAGAGAGAGAGATAGACAGAGAGAGGGAAAGAGGGAAAGAGAGCGAGACATAGAAACAGAGAGAGAAATGGAATATAAAAGAGAGAGAGATAAAGAGAGTGAGAGAGAGTAAGATAGAGACTTCGAAAATTTGTAAACGAACAAAATTTTTTTTCCCACAACTATTGGGTGAATTAAGCCTTATAGCAAACTACTAAAAACCATTACTTTTTATTTTCTTTTATTTTTATTTGCTTATTCTAAAAAACCCTAACCTGCTTTAGTAGAGTGTACTTGCTTAGCCTTAATCTTAAGCTGTCGTTATGGCTTTCTCTGATAGTAAATCCATTGATTTAAACGACCACTTTTGGCGTGACTAAAAATTCGTTAGACACAATGACATACAAGCTGATAGAAAGTTCTATTCCTAATAACCCAAGTAGATTTCTCAGTAATCAATAGAAATCCAATGACCTTTAGAAAATTTTCTAAAACTTTCACTTCCCTTAACTAATTCACGGTAATTTTTTACACACAAATGTGTGTATTCCTGGTGATAAATGACACCCTTTCTTAAATTAGGCTTACGCGCTCGCTATTTTTATTTTTTTAATTTAAATGACGGACCACAATCTGTTTGTTTATCTGCGTTAGGCTGGTTGGTTAAGTTTTCTCAAAGTGAAATTTAAGAATTAGTAATTAAAAGCAAACCAAATTTATCATATAAATGAGTCCTAAATGATGATCACTGAAAAAAAAGAAGAAAAATTAAATAAATAAATAAAAATAAAATTTCTCCTGATTATAAAAAAGTGAAAACTAAACCAAACCAAGCCAAAGCAATGCCAAGCCACTGTAATATTTAACAGATTTTAAATTGATCTTCATTTAAAGGCAAACCAATTTCGCATATAAATTTTTGTTGATCGTTAAACAGGTTGTACTTGTTGCTCAATGTTTCCGCCAAACACTAAAAATAAAAGAAAAACCAACAAAAAAATTAAAAAGAAAAGAGTAAAAGTTTATTCTATCGAAATTGTTATTCAAAAAATGTAAAATAAATTCGCATAATCAAGTACCATAATTCAATGTTAAAGTAAGAAGAAGGCAATAACAACAACAGCAACAACAATACAGCCAGCAAGTGCCAACGATATATAAGAACGTCAAACAAACATGCCGCCGACTTTGGGACAAACTGTCTGCCAGACTTAAGATGCAAACGAAACTAACACACACACAGAAAGGAAAAGAAAACAGATCGAGTTAAAAAAAAAATTAAAATAAATAAAACATCAGGCGACACCAATGCATAATATTTGTAAAATCCATGCCCAAACACACACACTCACACATACTGGGCTTTTATTTTATTAATTCACTTTACTGTTGTCGTTGCTATTTACTCGTTCTATGTTGTCAATGAATGTTGTTATTACAAAAAGAAAACTCACAAAAACAACAAAAATTGTGACTCTATTTCATACTTTAGCAACAATTTAGTAAAATTAACTAAAACAAAAAACTTAATCTGAAATTTAGAAGGAAACTAAAAGACCAAAACAAAATTTTTTTTTTTTTAAGTTTAATTCTAAATCGCCTGAGAATCTTATATTTGTAATAACTAAAATGTTCAGCAAACTTATGTAAAACACTAAGAAGAATATTTTTGCAAAAAAAATTAAGCCTCTAACTCTTCAATTAATGGGACTTTTTTAACTTCTAATTAAAAAAGTAGAAAAAAGATTTATAATTTAAAGAGTTAGAGGGTTAAAATGTTCTGCAAAAATATTTCTCATGAAATTCTTCAATAATAAAATTTCTTATTAAGCCTTCAGGGCTTAAAGTCAATACTTTATTTAAGGGCTAATTCGCACTAGTTAAGAGTTAAAGAAAAAAGTTTTTGTAAAAGTGAATTTCAAAAAGCTGTTGGTATGGGAAAAAGCTTTAGATTTTAATTTGGTTGAGCAATACCTTTTCTAAAAATTATTTGTAATAGACACGTTACATTCACCATCTAAATTTACTTCTGTAAAACTTAATGTCTTTTTTAATGAAAATAATTTTTTTTAGCCGATTATTAGGCCAAAGTCATGACTCTTTTCTTCACTTCTGTAGCTTTTTTTTGTGTTAGTTAGGGGAGTCTCTCCCAAAATGTCATTTAACAAGCCAAGCACAAAAGCCATAATCTAAAATCTTATCTTTGTTAGGAAGAAGTCACCTGGTTTAATGGAAATTTTTTCCATTAAAGCCAGCCTAAAGTGAAATCTGTTTGACTGCTTTTTAAACAGAAAATCTCATCAATAATAATCAGAGTACATTGCCAGCAGTTAAATCCTCATCAGCACTTTCCTTATACCTTTTTGGGATTGTTGTTGTTTTTCTCGCTAATTTCTTCACTTGCTTCCTGGTGTTTAATTAAAAAACGAATTAAAAAAAACTTTTTAGGTGGTGCTTTTGCCAGTTAGCCAGCCATACTCTTTATCAATATTTGTGCTGACTTAACTGGCTATAAATGGCACAATTATTTAAAGGCTTTGCTAAGCATCAATTGATCTTTTTCATTTTTTGTTTGATTTTTTAAATTTATATGGTGGGAACCGGAATTGAAAATAAAATATTTTTATGCGCAGTTTCAATTTAGTTGTTCTGGTTTTTGTTGTCATTTAAATTTTTTTTTGGTTTGGCTGGTTGCTGCCTTCTTTACAAAAAAAAAAAAAAAAAAAAAAAAAAAAAAAAAACATTCTGTTTTTGAAATGGAATTCCAACCCAGTAACTAAACGCTTTAGAGAGAAGATGCTGTTTGTATTTTCATCAACTCCTTTTTTGATTTATTTGATGACTTAAAGAAAACTAATTTAGGACATTGAAACATGTTTATCACTTTTGTGTTGTTCGGCAATAAAAAAAAGACAAGAAATTGAAATGAAAGTTAAATGTTTACTTTTATTTTTAACTGGTCCATTTGGAACAAAGCAAGCAGCCAACCAACCACCTTTTCCGTAAACTTACATTTTAAAGGCTTCTCTTACAAAAATGACTTTCACACGACCTAAGACGCTTAACTCAATTAAGTTTTGGTCATAAATATTAAAAATAAAATTCAAAACAAAACAAAAAAACTTGTTTTTAATTGGAAATATGCATTTGGCCTACGGTAACTAACCAACCGCCTTCCTTTTACATGATGTTAACTTGTTGCAACATAACAATTTAATTTTTCCTAAAAAAAAAAAAAATATATTCTCTTTGATTTGCTGCTACGAGGTGTGTTTAATAATAAAAAACAAAAAAAAAAAAAAAAAAAACAATTTATAATTAAAGCATATTTTCTCAAAGTCCTCTCTCGAATTCGAATTGTTTTTTTTTCAGCAAACACAAAAGATAATTGAGCTGAGGGGTTTTTGAAGTATGACTGACTTAGGCCCGTTATTACAAGTTACCGCTAGTTAAAGTTAAGATTTTATAAGTCACACATTAAATAAAAATATGAGAGAGAGTGTCCTTAACTATACAACCTAATTTAGTTCCGATTATTTGCCTCGCAAAATCCTAACTTTAATTGTCGAAAGTTGTAATAACGGGCCTTACTCTAATTAGCAATGGTTCTAAGCGCCGTCTCTCTCCTGAAGGATATTGTGTGCAGACAGATTCTCGAGATCGTCACTGCAACCTCATCCGCCAAAGTTTCGAAACTCAAGGAATTCATCTTCTTGAATGGTAAATTTATAGGGAAGTTGCATAAAAACGGTCATAGCACCTTCGTTGCTGATCTGGTCATCCCCAAAAGTAGTCTTCTTACGAATTCAATAATCACAGGGTCAATGTCAATATACGTAAAAGCATTCTTGATGGCTGTTAAATTGACATTGTTGAAAGCGCCAAAAAAGGGGTTCTTGTACGTTAACGATCTCTCTATGTAGCCCAGAATAAAGTGCAGTGCCTTTTCAACCGACCTGCTCTTCGTGCAGACGTGCTGAGAGGTTGAAAAGCAATAGATAATCTATCGACAACCGAATTAGGGGGGTTTCTCTCTATTGCGATGCGAAAGAAAAACCATTCGCATCTGTATGATTTTTACATTGAGTTGCGATGCGTTTTCTTTCGCATCGTAATAGAGAGTAGCCCCCCTGATGCCGATGAGTCTCTCCAGTCTTTAGCAAAAAGGATGTAAAGCGGATTGGCCTAAAGTTCTGGCCTATTACGCAAGACATTTTTGCACATTAGGGATAACAATCACCTCGGTTCTCCTCCAACTCGCTGGGATATAAGATCATGCAAGACATGCGTCTTATATTCCCAGCAACCACACCGAAACTACGTGAAAGTTGCTCTGTAAGTCGGCGAGCCAGTAGCCTCGTGGCTACTACTAGTCTACTCTTGCTTAGTCTTGTGCAAAAATTTAGCTATCGTACCGGATTTGGAAAGAAGCTTGCGCAATCAAGCTCTCTAAAGAGCCTAGGACTCAATTTAATTAAAAAGCACCAGCCGTTAATAAACACAAGCGCCTGAAAAATTGTTTTATTTAATTTAATCCAAAACACCTCGTACAACTTTGTTTTTTCTTTTTTTTCTTCTTTAATTCCTTTTTTTTTCAATATTTCTAATGCAGGAAATCTAATTTTATATTTCTAGTTCGCTTTAGCCGATGATGTGGAAATTGTCAAGGGTAACGAGGATATGGCCGATCATGATAATGAAGTGGATCAGGTGGCATTAGAAAGTGAACATGACTCGCAAAATCAAAAGGTTCTCTATCAACACACTCTGCAGCAGCAACAACAACAGCAGCAGCAGCAACAGCAACAGCAGCAGCAGCAACAACAACAACAACAAGGACCGGGTCCCGCACGAAGTAAGAGATTTAAATGAAATTGATTTCAGAATGATATGAAACATCACCGCTTTAAAAAAAGCATCTTTAAATTACTTTATTACAGGCAATAACAAGGGGATACCTTTAGCATTGGGACAACCGTTTGGACCACCACCGCCACCCTCACAATTGGCATACCAGGGACCACCACCTCCATTACCGCCACAACGACAACCCCAACAGCCATCCCAACAACAGCAGCAACAGGTGCATGTGCCGCAATCATTGCCCGATTTGAATGTTGGAGCCTCATCAACCAATGAAATATGGTCGTCTCCTGTGCAGGACATGGCAAAAATCATATCGCTGGATGTCAAGTGTGAAAAGAATGGCATGAAAGTGTTTGTTCAGTTTGATAAACCTTTCTATGGTATTGTGTTCTCAAAGGGCCACTACAGCAACATGAATTGCGTTCATTTGCCTTCAGGTTTGGGCCGCACTTCAGCCACATTCGATATTGGCCTGCATGAATGTGGCACATCTGGCAATACCGAGAATGGCTTATACGGCTACGGCCATGAATCTGGCTCTGGCACATATTTTGAAAACATCATTGTCATACAATATGATCCACAGGTACAGGAGGTGTGGGATCAGGCCAGAAAGTTGCGTTGCACTTGGCATGATCAATATGAAAAGAGTGTAACCTTTCGTCCTTTCCCCGTTGATATGCTGGATGTTGTTAGAGCTGATTTTGCCGGCGATAATGTTGGCTGTTGGATGCAGATACAAGTTGGCAAAGGACCTTGGGCTTCCGAAGTGTCAGGTTTGGTTAAGATTGGTCAGACCATGACCATGGTTTTGGCTATAAAAGATGATGATTCTAAATTTGATATGTTGGTTAGGAATTGTGTGGCTCATGATGGCAAAAGAGCACCCATACAATTGGTAGATCAAAGAGGTTGCGTCACCAGACCCAAATTAATGTCACGTTTTACCAAAATAAAGAATTTCGGTGCTTCAGCTTCCGTTTTGTCTTATGCCCATTTCCAGGCTTTCAAATTTCCAGATTCCATGGAAGTACACTTCCAATGTACCATACAAATCTGTCGTTATCAGTGTCCTGACCAGTGCTCTGAGCCCAACCTGCAAGAGGTGCATCACTTGCAAGTTGGCCCTGAATCACAATACGGTCCACCACCGCCCCAATTACATGTCGACACTTATCATGTGGGCAGCTCTATTAGTAAGCGTCGCGATGAACGTCGTGTACAACGTCGGACTCGTGCCGTAGACAATGAACCAGAAGTTGGTCTTAATCGCATTATTAAAGTTGTGTCTTCGGGTGATTTAACATTTGCTATTGACGAGAATGCCAATAACACGGCTGCCAGTGCGTCAGCTCAGACTATGGTATTTCCCGCCCGGGAGGACGGCTTAATATGCATGACTACACCCGGTTTTGCGATAACTTTAATTATACTCTTGGGTATACTGATAACTTCTTGTCTCATTTCTGCTGTGCTCTATGTGCGCTTAAGACCCTTTTCGATAATGACAACGAAAAAGGAAAGAGCTGTGGCCTTTACGAATCCCCAATTGACAGGCACTTTACCTGTCATACAAATACCACCACCACCTGGGCATGGTACCCTATCGAAAAATCGGACGCACACATAAATAAACCGACCACAAATTCAGTACAAAATATCAGACTTTTTTATATTATTATTTTTTTTTTTTTTTATTGAAAAACAAAAGCGCATAATTTAATTTGAAAAAAAAAAAAATTAAACACTTTCAACATGTTGTTTGTGAAAGTAGCATAAGTCCACTTTAAAAAAAAATTAAATTAGCTTGCGCTGATTTTGGTAGACACCAACTTACTAAAATTATCTCTTGTTTTACTTTTTTGTTTAAGTTGACTTAGACCAGTTTCATAAATAACAGTTCATTTGTTGAAGTGAGCGTTTGGGGGAAATTTAAAAATTTTTAGTTCAGGTTTTTTTTTATCTTCCTCAAACTAAGAGTAAAATGTTTATACTGAAAGACATATCGCTTATTTACTTGAAAAGTGTGCTAACTCAAAATACACGATTTTACAGTGGAGGAGGTAAAATTTTAAATAAAAAGAAAATATTTTTCCGGCAGTTACAATAAGTTAATGAGAAAAAAATTAACAATTCTTGAGCTAAGGCAGTATTGAAGCAGATGAGCGATATGTACTTAAAAAAGGGCTGCACAAGCATATTGGAAATGGCTTACAAGCACTTTTTATTATAAGATATCACACATATTTGCAGTGGAAAGAGAAAGATGTAGAAATTAGGGTAAAACGAAATGGCCTTGATTCAGTAACAGAATATTAAAATTTTTCAATGGAACTTTGTTTTGTTTAAGTGATGAAGGCAAGCAAATTTCTGATGAGCTTGTGAAAGTTTCTTGAAAAAATTAAAATTTTTGAGTAAATTTTTGTTGGTCGCTATTTCCACTATTTTAGTTTTATTAATAAGACGGGTACCTTTCAGCCAAAAGGCGCCAGAGACGAAAAGCAAAAAGTTGTCTTCTATGTCTTACTAAAATTAACACCGATTTTTTTTTTAAGTGGACTTATACCACTAAATTGCTTAAGATTTTTTGAAAGGCTGACGCTTTGATATTTTGGTTGTTTTTTAGTTTTGAATAATCACAAAGGGACCACTTTAGAGGAGCCAAGTAGCCTCTCTGTGACAGTTTGTAGCCGGTGGCCTGCTGTGTTTTATGTATTTAATGCATTAACCCTTGAAAATACATCATGTATGCATGTGCAACATCACTGTAATATAAACATTTTATTTTAAAATAATTAATTGAAACTCTTCTTTTTAAACTTTCCGTTTAGTTCTTTAGTTTTCGTTTGAATTTTTGTTTTTCAATGCAATTTTAATTACAAGCTTTAATAAATAGATGTTTTTTTATTTTTATTTTATTTTTTTGCTTATCATTATTTTTGTGTTCTTCGTTGTATTTTAGAAATATTTTTTTTAAACGATTTGAAATCTTGAAAAAAAAATTGTTTGGCTTTTTTTATGTCGTTGTACTTTTAATAATGAGTATTTAGTTTTGGGTCACCATTTTAGTTTAACTTTTCTCCAGGTGGTAGTCACTAATTGAAAGAGCCTGCTCTTCTAGCTCTTGGTACTGTTATTGCTCTCTAGCTCTTAAACGTTTAGACTGTAAAACTGTCTTTATTTTTTTTTTTTTTAATTTTTAAACACTGTGTGCAAAGTATTAAATTAAGTCTCTATAATTAATTAATTTTATTAAATGAAAACATACACTCACACACTCCCACATAAATAAAGTTCTGGTGCTAAGCCATAATTAAGAGTTCAAATCTTTTCCATAGATTTTGTGTTTCACCTTTTTTTACATGAACATAAAAAAACAAAACAAATTGTCTGTTTTGTTAATTTTTTACTTTAATTTAAACTTATTTATTTAATTACACACACAAACCAACATACTTATTTATTTATTTATTAAACAATAAAAATTCACTTCATGGTAGTCATTAAATATTTTAAGTCGTTTAAGTTTTACAGCATACAATACATACAAACATACAGCTACTATTTATTTATTTATTTATATTATTTGAGTTTGTTGCAAAATTTTCTTTAAAATTAATTTTAAGTTGTATTTTTTTGTTTACTTAAATTTTACAAGAATTATTTCATTTGTTTTTGTTTTTGTTTTTGTTTCTTTCGTTGTTGTCTAGCAAAATTTTTTTTAAACTTGTTATTTAAGTATACAAATATATTTCTAAACCTCAGTTTATTTATTTATTTCATTCATAATTTTTAAGTTAAAAAAAAAACATTAAAAATAAAAACAAAACGTGTTAAACGTTTGATTTTGTATTAATCAAATAACAATAAATTTTTAATGAATAAAAAACCATTTAAAAAAAATAAATTACTTTAAAATTATTTACGAAATGAGCTGTTATTTTGGAAATTGTTGCAAGTCCACTTTTTATAAAAAAAAAATCAGTTAGCGGTAATTTTAGTTATAAACAGACACCATTTTACTAAAATTACCATTAAAGAAATTTCTTTTTAAAAAAGTGGACATAGCTACATTAATTGTTTTAATTTGATTGAAAACTAATGTGAGTATATATTTTAAGCTGTAGAATAACAAGTTGTTTGTTTTTTAAATTTTAAATAAAACTCCGCTAAATAATAGGCCTTATTACGAATGTCGTTGTCGTAATAAAAATAATGATATGCGCCAACGCCGACTATATATTTTATATTAGCTTGTCGTAAACAAGACTACGAGAACGACATACATACGTAATAAGGCCCATTAAGTAAATTTTTTTATCAAAAATCGTATTGTACGAGTTATGGGCCTAGTATTCGTATTTTCTAAAATTTGTCACCCAAACAAAGAGCACCACTTAAAATTTCTATAACTTAAATTTTTTTCAAATCATGTATGTTCATGCAGCCACATGAAAAACAAGATCGAACAGTTATTATATTACATACTACATATATACCTTGTACCTTTAAAGAGAATAGTTTATAACAGTTATTTTTATTATGTATTCTTTTCCCATTAAAAAAAAAAAAAAAAAAAAACAAACAGAAAATATTTTCGTTTGCCCTTTTTACAAAAAATAGCATTAACCTTGATTGACACACATCTTTGTATTATTTTATTCCATTTGTTTTTTAAGTGTTTATGCAAATGCTCTCTGCTTTTAACTCCCTCTCTAAAAAAAAACCAACACTCATTTAGGAATTCAATTCATTATACATACCTACTTGTGTATACATACCATACATACTGTTTAACTGTAATAACAAAAGCAAAATCAAAAAATTATTTCATTTACTTGCATTTTGCTTTCAGTTTATAAGAAATTTTTCACTGGGTCGGTTACTTAATAATTAAAGGTCGTTTTTTTAATAGATTTTTGAGAGAAACAATTGAAAAACTTAAAAAATAAATAAATAAAATATTAATTAGCTATTTTGTAATAATAAATGTGTAAATAAGTAATAAAAATCAAAGTGTAAAGTAATTAAATTTTATGCCGGTCGGTGTGTTGCTTTAGTTTGGTCGTTCGTTAAAAATTAAATGTCTCATATGGTTGTGGGTGCTTGTGTTTATGAGGGGTGTAGGAAAGGTGCATAAAAAATGTGTAGGTATCTAGTGTAATAAAAAAAAAGAAAAGGAGGTAATAAAATATTAGAAAAAAGCGTAGTTAATACGAATTTGTTAAAAGTGTGTAAAATATTTTTGTTATGCTTAGTTCTGAAAAAATATATTTTGTTAGTTAGCGGCAGATAAGTGAATGTGTTTTAGGTGAGTAAATGTGTAATTAAATATTATTTGTATTTAATCATGTTTATAATAATTATATACATATATACATTAAAGGCCTGCATAAGCATGCACTTTTTATTATAAAATATTACACATGTTTGTACTGATGTGTGGCTTTCAAGTATGCTTGTGCAGCCTTTTAATTTACATACTCCCTACATGTCTTATCTTGTCATCTTCATGCTTTCAGGTTCATGAAAAGCGAAATGTGAATGATTGATGAGAGTAGTACGAGGCAACGAAAAGCGTCAGCAATCAGATTCAGGTAAGGTAAGTGTTCGTTTTTTTTCTTTACTTACAAACAATTGTTTTGATTTATAAATTATTTTAATTTTCCGATATAACAATCGTAGTGCTTACCAGCGTTATAAAGCTATTTTTTCTGAGCAAAATATAACTTTTTATTTTCTGAATTGCGATGCTTAACTGCGTTATAAGGCTTACTTTGGTGTATTCCGCTATTTTGTTTATAAAACAAATTTTTTTGATCAAAAACTAACTTGTTCAATTAATTTTGTGACAGTAATCGTAGTGTCTGTACAGCTTACCTACGTTTTAGGGTTAAATTTAGTGTGTTCCTTATAAGCATCACAATTACTTTGTGTTTTGATACCCTTTACTGTAAATAAGAAGGGTTTATATGGGATATCCAGAAGTCGATTTAACGATGCCCGTCTGTCCGTCAAGTCTGTGAAATCAACTTTCTGAAGTCCCTAAGCAATGTACAGAAAAGTATAGCATATCAATCTGTCAGTTGTTTCTGTTAGATTCTGCCTATTGAAATTCATCAATAACGCAGCTATGAGTCGAAAATCGCCCATACCTCCATTTTTGACCATTTTCTGAATAACTATTTTGTGTAATTTTTCTAAACCAAAAAAAAATTGGTACATAGTTTTTTCATATTATCTGGACCAAAACTCAGCAGAATCCATCCGCAAATGGATGTAAGTCGCTAAAAACCCTCGGAGCAACAGCACTGGGGTATAAAAATAATCCAAAGTAATTTCTGAGTAATTGAGTGATAGATTACAAATCTACACGACCTCCCTCCCCTTTAAAATGAAATGTTTTCCATCTCGTAATGTGGAAAGTGAAAAATATAAATATTTCGCTAACACAGCGAAGGGTATATATAAGACTCGGCACATCCGAATTTAACTTGTTTAAGTTACATTAAAGAAAGTTACCAGTTCGTTAGTACTTAAAAGTAAAAGTTTAACAGGTGTGAAATATTAGACTCTATTACATCAGCATAAAGTAATACTTTACATATCAGCCTAAGATTAGGCTACGAAATAAAATATTTACCAAGAAAATATTGTATTCTTCGGACTTGCATAAAGATGCTACCAGATTTCTATTAAAATAAAAATTAGTGAAATTATTAATGGGGCTCGTAACAGCGATTATGATTTGCTATACAAATTGGGCATTTTTTTTTTTATTATAAAGCTAAAAGCGAAGAAGAAAACAAGTACAAATATAGCACTATTTTATTGCTTGCTATAGCAATACAAAAAGAAAAAAAGCGTAATAAAATATTAATTTATTGTATACTTGGACTTTAGTTACCCTATTCTTGTCATTAATGCGGCATATATACATACATATGCTTATTTTTTCTTTGTATAATTCTAGATATTTATCCTGTCTACAAACAGCGACAGCTAAACATTTTAAATATCCATCAACCCAATATTATTATTGGGTAAAGTTCTATTTTTCTTTGCTTCGAATATCGTCTTCAAAAATTTTTGAATTCTTGGGCTGATTTGTTAGCGTTATAAAACGCTACCTTGATAACTTAATTTCCCTGTTTTATGTTAGGTTTTAATTTTTTTTTTTTCAATTTCATCCACAAGGAGGACAAAAAGTAATGTAAACAAAATGTCTTGTCAAAAATTTAAATCAAATGAAAAATATGATAATGAGAAAATAATATGTATGTCGAAATATACAGAGAGAAATTGAAGAGTCGTACGCCTCTCATAATTTTTAGAAAATTTTCCAAAAAGTTATATTTACATTTAGAGTTGTATATTTTGCATACAAAGAAAGAAATAACAGAAATACCTGATAAAATCCGATGAATATATTAACATTTGTATTATAATGTAAAACCCCCATAAGATTTTTCGGCAGTCGTATCAAATGTTATATAATTTTGTTCTTCCAAGACCCATGAAAATCCATGCTGCCATGCTAACTGGCAGCACTGGCATAAACTTCCATAAACATCGTGTAGATTGATTTTATATTTTGTAATTACAAAGTTTAGCCTAAAAGCATGCAATTGTAGGAAGAACAACATACAGAGTATTAAAATTATATAGGAAACATTTTCACCGCTAATTTGAATTTCTCAGACAGACTAAAGGGTTTCTTAGGTCTTAAAAAAATCAATAATAAACTGCGCAAAATTCATGTATGTAATTTTGTCTTCTCTGTAATTTTAAATTATTTTAAAGGAAACTTGATCGCCAACGATTTATTTAATGAATTTTTTCAGCTAAGCTCTATATTTTGATATATTTAAAGAAAAAAAATTGAAACTAAAAACAAAAATTATTTTGCTTTTAATTTTTAATTGAAGTCTCAGGCTTGAAAAATTTAGTACAGTTGCACTTTTTCTTAATTATTTATTTTACTAAGTACTCGAAGTTGTACAGCTGATTTTGTTATTTCTTTGTTTGTATGCCAAAATGCAGCCCTGATAGAATGAAAATTAGACAGCCTTACGACTTTCAAATTTCTATCCGCTTTTTTTGAAGTATTTTTTTCACATTATTCTACTTTTTATTTTATTTCATTTTTTGATGAGTCGTTTTACCCAGTATTATAGTGTAAAACCCACTTTAATAGCTGCCTCATACTTATCACTTTTTATTAACATGAAAAAAACTATTTTAATAAAAAAAAAATTAAATTAGTCTTTATTTATTTATTTATTTTTTCTTTTATTTATGTTTGTATCGAGTTTGCATTCAAGTATACAAAAACTTTATGTTTTATACTTAAAATGTAATTAATTTTGATGTATTTCATTTGAATTTCTTTAAATAATTTCGAAAAATTATGATTTAATTTCGCAGCGAAAATAAATGCTAAATAAAAATAGTTAAATTTAAATTTGTGTGTGTGTGTGTGTGTAATGAACCAAATTTATTAACTAAATACAAATTGTATTATTAATTTATTAAAAGCTTACTGTACTAGAGGAAAGGAAAAGAGGAAGTAGCAGATAGAGAAAGTGAATATTTTTAATAAATATTTGAATACGATTTTTATATAAATTAAATTTCTTAAACACATTTTTAATAATTTTTATAAAAGTTTTGATCTTTTTAAATAATTTTTTAATAAGTTGAAATTGTGGACAGTGGGGAGGGGGAGATTTGTGTAGATTTAACTAAATGCACCACAGAAAGCACCAATAAATACATAAATAATTAAATAAAAAAATAATTTAAAGAATTAAATAAATTAAAGCCTTATAAACTAGACAATAAAACATGCACAAAATTTTGAAAAAAATAAAAAAATAAAAAAAAAAAACTTTTTTTCTAGCAAACTATTCTATAAAAAATAGAGAAATAGAGTATCAGCTAGTTAATTAAATAAAAAGCAAAATAATATTTATGTAAAAATGAATGTATAAATAATTAACTATTGCAATTATGCCCGAAATTTGTATGCAGCTGCCTACAAAATTGAAATAAAAAAATATTTAATTAATTTAAGAATTTTAGTCAATTTTTGTTTTGTTTCCAAAGACTTAAAAATTTTTGTTTTGTTTTGGGAATTTTCCACGAAAAAAAAATTTAGTAGGAAAAGTGCTTAATTTATTGAACGGTTTCATGAGTTATACTGGCAGCAGCTGCTGCTGCAGCTAAAGAATTTTGAACAGCTGCAACAGCAGCAGCATTTTGGGCGCTTTGTGTCTGGTGATGTTGTTCGCGCATACGAAATAGTCGTAGAGTCATCCAGGAGGCTAAAGTGCCCTGCAGAGGCATGGGAGTTTGTTTTTCCATGGCCTCTTTTTGTAATTGATAGCGGTAGAGCAGAGAACCTGCTATTAAAGCTGAAACAATAGTGGCAGAAATGACCACTATAAAGAGTATGCTGAAACCGGGTACTGGCATACAAATACCATACACCACCTCTTCACTTATTTTGCCCTGGAAGACTGTTACGGCCTCCTGTTTGACATCGGGAGAGAAAGCCAAATCAGCTTCGGAAATAACATCGTATAGGCCACTAACACCCACATCAGCACTGCGCACTTTACGATCTGAAATGACTATAGAACGTCGTCTACGTCTTGGCTTGCCATCTTGAGTTTTGTTAGTGTTTTCTTTAGTATCTTCCTCTTCATGTTGATCTAAGTCGACATGACTATCCGGTGAACGTTTTAAAGCCTCGGCTTGTGGTTTGTAAACTGGTCTCGGTTGTTCGGTTTTGTCTTTATGTTCCAAAGATCTGGGACCTGCCATAGGTACACCCATGCGCTTTTGAGCCAACTGTCTAGGACCATGAGGAAACTTACCACTCTTGCGCAATTCCATATATTGTGCCTCATCCAAATCCGCTAATTCTTCTTCACCAAATATATCCTCCAGATCCGCCTCCTCGGGATCTTCATGTACGGGTCGTGGTGGCAGATTAGCATTCTTTTCATGAACATTATTGAATTGATCTAAAATATTGGCAATGCCACTATTTATTTGAGATAATTGCTTGCGATTGTGTATGATGTCATCATAGAAAATATCATGATCATGTACACCTGCCTCGGGATTTCCCATGCCCATATCATTCGTTTGACCAGCCATGCTGTTATGATGGCCAACACCACCTAAACCTATTCCTGCTGCTCCTCCTCCTACTAAGCCTGCTGAGTTTACTAGACCACCCGCCATGCTGCCGCCACCACCTGCATTATTTCCACCAGCTAAGCCGCCATTACTGATTTCACTCAGTAAATTATTTTGATTGAGCATATTGTCATTCATTAGAATATCTTTACGTTCATTGGCATTTTCAGTAAGTTGACAGTGATCCAAACAGCCATGTCTACAAATCTCCACCTTGCACTTGATGTGCACACTCAAAGCATCTGGGAATTTGAAGGCATGAAAGAAGGCATACGTAATAACTGTTGCTCGCTCGTCTGGTGCTCTAGCTTTCAAAAAGCGGGATATCATTTTGGGACGCAAAACACAACCAAACTCATCCGACAGATTGATGACATGACCGGAACCATCCGAAGCCACACAAGATTTGACACGCATATCAAATTCACCTAAAAAAATTATAAAAAATTATTAGATTTTTGCGAAAAAGAAAGAAAAGGCATAGAGTGTTTTACACATATAATTGCCCACTAATACTCATATAATTGCCTACTATTTTCTTCCGACCACAACACTCATAATATGACCTAGACTGAGCATTATCGTTCATTTCATTAAATCGTTCAGATATTTTAATTAATATGTTTTGTTAATCGTTCATTTCGAACTGAGTGAAGATAAATCTTTCAAGTTAAATATGTTTTAACGTAAACCGTTACGTTTTTAGTATTTACCAAATACGTGTTACGTCATTAAATAATTCTAAATATGTTTTTAGTACTTATGAATTATTTATAAATATGCTTAGGAGAAATATAAGTGCATGGGTACAAATACGTTGACTTCTCACAAAGCTTACGGGATGGGACACATATCATTTTAAATTGTAGGTTGTCTAGATTAGTAATCTACTGCCCAAATACTCGGAAGTTACTTTGGACTATGTATTTTATAATTTTTTTTTGAAATTTCCATACACCAAAGTGCTATTGCTTTCAGGGATTTTAGGGACTTCCGGACGAACTAGTTCGTACTTTACTACCACAAATTGCCTTTAAAGAAACAAAATCATGACTATACTTTTGTTAATCGAGCTGTTATTTTAGAAAGTGGTACAAGTCCATTAAAAAAAATTAAAGGTTATTTTGGTAAGATATAGATACTATTTTACTAAAATTACCGCTGATTAATTTTTTTTTAAAGTGGACTTATACCACTTTCAAAAATAACAGCTCAATTAACAAAAATTTTGCTACTGAGCTAAAAATTGCTGATCGATTGTTTTTACCCTGAATTAAAAGAAATATATTTTTCTATAAGAGCTTAAACGATCTAACTCTATTAATAATGTTATTTTTCATAAGAAAATTGTTTGTGGCAATTTTAATTTGATTTTAAACTTACCGCGATAATCATTGATGGCTACAACCAAAGTTAATGTAGAACCTAAGGGCACGATACCGCTCACAGGTGGAGCCCATGGACCTTTACCGTGCTGTATTTCCATCCAACAATCAACATTGTCCCCTACAAAGCAAACAAAACAGGAATTTTAATTAAACAACAATACATTGAATAAAAAATAAATCAAAAGCATTTTTCCTACATTGAAACAAAAAAAAAAAAAATAAAAAAATTGTTACTTTTGAAAGGCAAATATATTTCCCAAGATAATAAATGTTCCCATTGGGATCAGAAAAATACTTTATTTTATTTATTTCTTCTTTTTGTTGTGGCACTCACATGTTTGAAGTATGAGTAGTTACACTGCACTCACCTCTAAAATCCAATTGTATTACATCTAGATCAGCAATTACCATTGGTGGCTTTGATGCTGTTTTCTCATAATCATTAAACCATTCACAACGTAAACGTTTTGCTTCATCCCAGACCTCCAACAGATCTTTGTCATATTGCACGACCACCTGGATAAAGAAAGTAAATCCAAACATGAATGAAAAAGTAACATACAAATAAATATTTGCTTTAAACAAATATAAAAAAAAGGAGAAACACAACAAGTAAAATGTAGCTAAATAAAACAATAACAAGAAAATAAAACAAAAACAAGTAAAAAACTAAAAAAACAAAAAATTTTTCACATGTAAACAATGAAAATTGCATGAAGTTGCAATCAACATTTTGCAGCAGCACATTACAAATGGTGCATCAAAAAAAAAAAAAGAGTATGAGTGCTTTACAACAACAAAACAAATACATTTTGTAAGAGCTTACAACAAGTGCAGCTTCACTAAAAATTGCAGTTACTTTTAGTTGTTTTTTATTTGCTTTTGTTGTTGTTTTATTTTCTGTTACATTAACGCCTTGGCCGATGATTTAAAAGGGGAATTTATAAACATGACTATTTTTCCTTTCATAGTTACAAGTTCTATTTAAAAATTTAGCTGCTATTTTCAAAAGTGGTACTCGTATAAGTTCACATTTTTAGATAAATTAATTAGCAGTAATTTTAGTCAGATGATGTCTATATCTTACTAAAATTACCGCTAACTCATTTAAAAAAAAGTGGACTTATACCACTTTCAAAAATATCAGCTTAATATAATTTTTTTTTTAATTTATTTGCATATAATTTTTGCTTTATGGTCTACCCCTTTCCATAAACCATCAGCTTAAGGCGCATCTGAACTTACCATCACCAAAAATACCATTCAATTACCAAAAACCAAAAACCAAAAAAGAAAAAAAAACCGCTCGTATCTTCATAAAAGATTGAATAAAAACCGTTTAAATAATATCTTGTCATAAAAATCTTATGGCAGAGTTGTTATTGTTTTATTTTGTATTTTTTTTTCTTTTTATCTCCATAATTTGCTTTTTTGTGGTCTCTAATTTTTTTTGGGTTTTTTTATTATTATTGACTTTAAGGGCCTTTTTTTAACTTGAACATTGTGTGCCTTTTGGGGAGGTTCCTGTATGTTTAAGTGATTAAATCTGCTTAATTGTTTATTTGTGTGGAAGAGATTTATGGTAATTTTAAAAACAATATTTTTTCCTCTTTTTTGTTGTTATAGAAAGTGCCGGCTACTAAAGTATCATTTAAAATTTACAACAAAAACTCATACTGTTGTGTTGTGGATTTTTTTTAGAAAGATATAGATAACAATAAAAAAAATATGTTAAATTATTAAACATTTATTAAGTCCATTTTTAATATTTTTTGATAAATATTAAAGAAAACGAGGGGCTAGTTTTGCAAAAAGTTTCTTTTTTGTTACAGATTTTGTTTGTAGAGAAAAATTCTGAATTCATCTATTAGTTGCAAAAAAATATTTTTTTTGTCCGAACAAAATTTTTGTCTGACCAAGATTATTTTATATGTTAATTTAAAGTTTTGCTAGAGATTTTGTTTGTATTCTGAATTCATCCATTAGTTGCAAAAAATTTTTTTTTTGTCCGAACAAAGTTTTTGCCTGAGCAAAATTATTTTATATGTAATTTTAAAATTTTGTTAAGAGATTTTATTTGTAGAAAATATTATCTGGCGCAGAGTAAATAATTCTGAATTCATCCTCTTGTTGAAAAAAAAAAACAATTTTTTTTTGGAAAAAAATTTTTTGTCCGTAGAAAATTTTTTTCTGTACAAAATTTTTTTAAATGTGGCTTGAAGCTTAAACCACTTATAAAAAAACATTGTGGGGACACAAATTTTCTGCTCAACGTGTAGGTGAATTCTGCCTTAAAAACCAATTTAATTGTTAAAAAGAAACATTTACATTTTGTTTTTAGAGAATGCTTTATCCCTCGTTGCAAAAAAAAATTATTTGTCCGTACAAAATTTTTGTCTGAACAAAATTTTTGTCTGATCAAAAATTTTTTTTAAATGTAGTTGAAAGTGTCTCACACAAAGCGAAAATTTAACTACTTATAAAAATATTGTGCGGACAAAAATTTTCTGCCTAATTGAATTTTTTTTTTGATAAGAAAGTGAGTGTTTTTCATAAAATTTTTTAAAAGTTTTTTATAATAAACAAACTAAATATTTACCGTGTTTTCATAAAATTGTCCATTTAAATCTGGTTTTGTGCCGCATCTTGAGTATGATATTCTGAATGAAAAGAAAGTTTTACCCGTTGAAGGAGGTACATAAACGCAACGTGGATCACTGTGTTGACCTGTATTATACACACACACACACACAAGAAAAAGAAAAAAAACAATTAAATTAAAGTTCAACAACAAACACCCACACATAAGCACACATACCCTTTGAACTCACAATACCCTCAAATGGATGGGAAAATGTTAAATGTACATCCATGTGATCCTTACCGCACATCACTTCTAATGAGACTATGTTTGGCATACCATCTGGCCTTTCCATTGGCCATAATTCATTACCAGCTAAAACTAAACTAAACTGTAATGAAAGAACAATAAAAAAAACAAAAAGAAATATTAATTATTATTTGTAAAAGTTTCAGTTAGTGGTATGAAATGTACTCGTACGAGTACGTACATAAATACTCTTTATGTATGTAGATAGACAGTTAGTTTATATGTATGACTACCATATAAATGGGCTTACATAAGTGTTTGTTAGTGTATGTATGTGTGTAACAAAGAATCTGACATGATTGTGTAGTAAATGGAATTTATAATTAAAATCTATGAGAATTGCTTGGCAAATAATAATCTTGATTGAAACAATCACTTTGGTTTTTTTTTTCTTTTTTTTTTTGCCTTAAATAGCACAAACTTAAAGGGAACATTGAAAGAAACTAAGCATATTTGGAAAGAACATTTCATTTGAATAACAACTAATGAATTAGCAGAAAGTCTTTATATCAGGAATGGAAACCTTAATCTAACTAAATTTTTTTTATAATTAGAAAATACTGAAATAGTATTGTGATCTTAAAAAAAGCTATTTTTTTCAGCAGAGATGGAAAATTTAATATTAGAAAAATTTTCTCACAAAAGAAATACTAAAATAAAGTTTTAATTAAAAAAAAACAAATTTTTTATTATATAAGCAATTAATTAACTACAAAACATTTTCTATATATCAGAGATGGAAAATTTAATATTAGAAAACTTTTTTCTGTGAGGAACTACTAAAACTAATATTTTAATGTTAAAAAAACATATTTTTTTTTACAAAGAATTAATCAATTAGCAAACATTTTAAACAACAGGGATGGGAAATTTAATATTAGAAAACTTTTTTCACAAAAGAAATACTGAAATATTATTTTAATGTTAAACATCATATTTTTCTCAAAGAATTAATCAATTAGCAAACAGCTTATACAAAAGGAATGGAAAATTGAATATTAAAAAACATTTTTCAAGGAGAAAATACTGAAATAATATTTTAATGTTAAAACAACAATATATTTTTTTTATCAACAACCAATTAATTAAAAAACACTTTCTATATCATGTATGGATGGGAAACTTAATATTTGAAACCTTTTTTTAAGAAATTT
Organism: Thelaira solivaga; assembly: GCA_947397855.1. NCBI lineage: Eukaryota > Metazoa > Arthropoda > Insecta > Diptera > Tachinidae > Thelaira > Thelaira solivaga. The sequence goes on along the minus strand of OX377612.1, from coordinate 65,711,687 downwards.
AATTCTGAAATATTAAAAAAAATGTTTTTTATAAGCATCTAAGCTCCTCTCCGTGGTACCAGTAACTAAATTAAAATCTTTGTGTATTGCAGACCTCATTATATAATTTTTTTGTTTGCATTTTATTATTAAGTTAACAGAAAATATTTTTCAGACAGTCAATATTTTGAATATAAGTTTTTAAAATTTGAATTACAAAATCTTAAAAACCAAACAATGTGGTGTAATTGGAAGATGCGTTAAAATGCTTAAATATCACAACTTGCCTTTCCATTTACATTTTTCAAATTCATAAGAAATGCTAACGACTTTTGTTTTAAAACAAAAAATTTTTTTTTCATATTTTTTTTTTTTTTTTGAAACAAAAGAATAAAATTAATAAATTTGAGCTGTGGTTTTGTAAAGTGTAAGTATAAGTCCACAAAAAAAATTTTTTTGCTCATTTGCTTCGACTTATAACACTTTTAAATATAAAAGTTTCTGAACGATTGTTTTTACTTTGAATTATGGCTGAATCAAATTTATTTTAATGTGCAGAGATTGAGTGACATGAAGGAAAAAATTAAAAAAATTTAAGTTTAATTTTGAAAGATTCTTATTACAATTAAGTTGTCTCAATTTTATATCAGAGATTTATAACACAAAATCAATAGCTACGAATACTCGTTGCATGTGCTTAAGATTTGTTTTCTAAGCCAAAAAAAAAAGAAAAAAATAGCGGATCCAATCAAAAATAAAAAGTAAAGTTTCACTCACCATCATAATAATCAGTGGAGTTGCTACAAATTAAGAACAAAAAAAAAAACGACAACAAAACTTTTACTATTTCGACCAGAATTTCTGGTTCATAATTGTCAATCTCTGGCAAAACGTGCATTTTTACTACGAGTATGATTTAAAAGCATTTGCTTACATATTTTTTTTTTGCCTCTACTAATTTTGTTAACTGTTTTTAAACTTGAAGTGGAAGTGATTTCAAGTTTAGTTTTTTTAATTTTTTTCTTCAAGTGATAACGCGTGCTTGCAGCAAGAGATGGGGGTTTGAAAAGCAACCGTCACTTCTGCAGTTTAAAAGCAGCTGCAACACATGATTTATTTTCATGTGTGCTATTCAAAGAATGTTGCTGTTGTAAAATAAGAATCAACCCAAACTCGGCCATTAAATGTGAATGTAGTTGTTTGCAAAAGAATTTAGCAAAATTTTTAATTTACACTCATGAAAAATTTTGTTAATTAATGCACATAAAACTGAAATTGTTGGAAAAAAAGTAGAAAAATTGTAAAAGCAACAGCTTCAAGCTTTAATATGAATTAAAGTTTTTGCATAAAATTTCAATTTAAAATTTTTTCAATATTTGAGATTCTATGACTCTTTTTTGAGTAACATGTAAGGATGTGTTACTAATGAGTTAAGTACTTACAACCATTTGATATGGCTAACAAGCCTCCCCAAAAAGAGTCTTCGAATACCAGTTTAGTAGGAAGTATTTTTAACAGAAGAGTAGAGTTTTATTTAAATTCTAGTTCTTTGATCCGACAACGATAATCGTCTTGCAACTAGTGATTATTTTCTGTGAGCTTAAAATTGGAAATTTTGATTGTAGGTATTCACAATAGCCATAGACTATCGTACTTTTTGAACACACATTCCACTTTGGACAACTCAAAAGACTAAATAGTTTAGTAAATCACGATTTTTAATGGAAATGTCGTAGTCTTAATGAAAACAAAGAAATATGGCAACACTTGCTATTGGTGATTTTGAACTACGAATAGGACTTCTACGACAGACATAGGAGACCATTATTTTGTCACTCAACTGACAACACACAGTCCACTTTGGACAACTCAAACGACTAAATAGTTTAGTCGTAATGAAAACAAAGAAATATGGCAACACTTGCCATATGTTTTCTATTGATGCTTTCGAATTACGAATAGGAATTCTACGACAGACATAACAGGCCATTATTTTGTCACTCAACTGAGAAACTAAATAACTTAATCAGGACTCAAAAGACCATATTCGATATCGAGTAACTTCTGTCGAAATTTAGAAGAGAACAATAATATCTGTCGGTTTTATTCCATGTTTAATGTGACGCTTTAAGTCCAAAATTAATTTTCATGGACTAAAAAGAATTCATAGAAGAAACTAAATGGGTTTGGGTTTGATTTAAATCAGTATCGAATCAGTCTACAAGCTTTGAATATCCGTCCTACCTTTCTCTACTTTTCTCTAGATAGTCTATGTGAATGCTAACGCATGTATCCCAAAACACTGTGATCATAACACTGTGTTAACTAAGAGATCCACCTTGGTCTTTTTTGGTTCACGTTCACACGGTAAAACCCACTGTTTTGATTCTTGTTTCTTGGTCTCTGGGGTATTGCAATGAATCCAAGTTTCGCTTACAGTTATATAAGACTCCTCTGAAATGGTGACACGGTTAAGCTTATGGTCGAGTATGAAAAGTCACTGCACCCATCTCGCGGATAGCGTTTTAATAACAAAATATTCAAGTAAAATGTGATGTATTCGCTCAGTTGATATGTCTAAAGCGAGCTCACGTATTCATTCTCTGGAATGAATTTTATTTAAGATTTCTAGCGTATTGAACTCTTTTGGGTGATCTGAATTTAGGGCGTCACTTGGGTATGATCATAACGCAACTCAGTCAGCCACTTCTTAGCCTTTGAAATTAATAATGCAGAGTTCCCATAGTAAGAGTATGAGTTTGACTGAAATCCACACGATTTTCTGAGCCTTGAATAAATCCCGCATAGCGGTTTCAGCTCTCTGGTTTGTACTCACTTTTTAATTAAATTATTTTTTTAGGTGTATTTGGCAAACCAAAAAAAAAAAAAAAAAAAAAAAAAAAAATGGGAAGACTGAAAGACTGACTGACTGGCTGTTAAGTGTTTCTGTGTGTGTGCGTGTGCATAAACTGCAATTACCACTTTGACAAATAATAATGGTGAAATGCATATAAATTATAACAGATTTCAAAAAGTCTATTTCTCTCGCAAACATCAGTTACCCACTAGAACTGCAACAATGCCAGCGGTATTGTAACATATGACTGAGTATGTGTTGATGGTGTTTGTAACTGTGTGTGTTCATGTACAATATAGATAAGTGTACGAGGAGTATTTAATGGAATGCAGACAATTTTCTAATTGCCATCTTTTACTATACAAACAAACAAACAGTTAAGGAAGATGAGAAAAACAATTAAATGTTGAAGGAGACTTGCTAAACAATGAATTAAGAATTACATACAAACGAGTGTAAAAAACATATTTTCTATAGAATCACTTAACTCATACACACACATACACACCCAGTTTATGCATGTACGGATTTGGCAGATAAAAAGCCATTATTTTCTATACAAACACGAACAATGATAGAAGAATGTCCTTCATAATTCTTTCTCTACAACTACAGCATGTAACACAAGAATTTATTTTTATTTTTTGTTCATTTGTTGTTTTAGTGTAGTTACTTTTACAAATAATAATAAAAATTATACTGAAAATAATTACAATTTAATTTTTTTATCACGCATACACACACACACCCTAACTTGGTCATACAAAAAATATTTGCTTAAACAAAAACACTTGGTGTCATTATACCTTCTGTGGAAAAAAGAGAAAAAAAAAAACAACAACAAAAATTATTTCAAAAGTAGTTGCTGCAGCATCAAACTCAAGCATCCAAACAGAACTTTTCTTTAGTTGCTGACATCTTTTGTAGACAAAATGGCACCATTTAGTCTAATGATAATCGTTAAGGAATTCTTTAACATTCATTTTAGACGATCATATTGCTTTTGGTATATTTCTCTGTGTGTGTGTGTGTCTTTTTAATGTCTCTTCGTACTGTGTTTTCAACACAACTTGAAAGGAAAACTTTGAATGGTAATGTTGTTGTGGCTGCATGCAACATCTTCTCCTTCATTTATTTTCCTAATAAATAAATGTGTGGCTACTTTTACTTAAATGACAAAACCACTTTATGACCAAAAAAAATTAAAATAATAATAATGACTATAACAACTTTTATTTGAAAACTAGTAGACAATTTGCAAGTCGGTCAATACCGATCATTAAAAGTGGCTACAACAAAATTACAAATAAATAAAATAGATTTTTAAGCACTTTTTACTAAAAGATTTTCATTCACCGAAATGTTTTTCTGAAGGAAAAAAATTTACGTCACCTTTCACACATCTTCAGAGTTTTTGTGTTTTTGACAAGACATTCATGTAAGTTAACATGACATGACAGAAACCAGTTAAGAAGAAGAACCAACATGACATTTACATAACCTTAATATAAATATTACATTGACATAACAATAACATGACATTGACATGAAATTAACATGACATGGACAAATCATTGACATGACATGAACGTGACAGTGACATGACATTTACAACACAGGGACATGACATTAATATTACATGGATAAGACACTGACATGGCATTGACATGAAATTAATATGACATGGACATGACATTAACATCACATGAACATGACATTGATATTAAATTAACATGGCACGGACATAACATTGACATGACATGGACATGACATTAACATGAAATGGATATGACACTGATATGCACATTGACATGAAATTAACATGACATTGACATGACATTAACATAACACTGACATTGCATTGACATAATATTGACATGCAATTACATGACATGACATTGACATTAAAATTGAAATTTACATCGATATTGACATTGACATGATATGGCATGCCATTGACTTGACATTGGCATGACATGGCATTCACATAATGATAGGACAGTGACATGACATCTACATGCCATTAACATAACACTGAAATGATATTGACAAGATACTGACATGACATAGAAATGACGTTTACATGACATTGACATGGACATGGGATTTACACCGTATTGTCATGGAATTTTTTACACGACATTAACTAGCATAATTTTGAAATGAGATATGACATTGACATCGTTATTATAATGTTAGAACATTGACATGACACCGAAATATCAATAACATTGATATTTGAATGACAGTAATATCACATTGACATGATACCACCTTGTAGCCTGCGAAAAAACCTTGTATTTCATAGGCTGTCATCCTAAACGTCAAATCAGCGTTTAGTGAAACAGTAATGACTGCAGCAGTTAAAATCAAATGTATTGTCACAAAACGCATTGCCATTTTAAATGATGATTTAGCTGCGTTTATTTTCAATTTTGCTACTAAAAATATAACTAGAGTTCTTGTGAATTTTACATAAATTGCAACCACTTGTAGCAACGTCTTACTTATTGTAGCGTCTGACTGTTCATGATAAATCAAGAGTGAGAGAAGGAAAAATAAAGCTTTTTTCTAAACCAGATAACCAGAATTTCCTGCTATCTCATCAACTTAACAGTTTATTAGATTTATTTCACAGCAACCCATACAACAGCTGCCTGCACATAAGCTGGAGCTGGTATTTACATGGTCGTATGCATATTTTTGTGGCAAGTAGAGTTAGTTTTCAGTTACTTTGTTTGAAATATGAATAACATGACTAAAGGCCAAATGGAAACTGAGAAAATAAGCTAAAGCAATTTTAACACATGACAGAATTACGTCCAGTAGTTAAATGCAGAAGAGAAGACAATTCTTACTCGTATTAAAACTGAGGTTAAAGCTTAAACTCTGATTATATTTTTTTGTTTACTACACACGGCATGGACTCATTTAACTCATTTATATAGAAATATAAGGGGCGCTTACAAATATTTCATTTCAGTTAAGCAATTAAAAAAAAAATTTTTTTAAACTCATTTTTCAAACCCTGAAATATTAAAAAAAATTAATGACCACATGATAAATAATACACTGAACAAAATGTGTTGATTAATCTAATGTAAAGTTCTTTCACCCTTACAGCAGTTGTCGCCATCAATATATGAGCTGTTATATTTGAAAATGGTATATTTTTGTTTTTTTTTTTACAAAAAATAATTTTTTTCTGAAATCTCTTCTTCTACTGCTTTTTATTAATGGATTTATTCCATTTAAAGCGTAATAAAGCTTATGTCTGTAAACAAATTAATGGGTTCACTGACAGGTGAAGGTTCCGCTCATCGACTATTTAAAACAAATTTGTCACGTTAATTTCATGTTGATCATTAATTACGTGCCACTAATTATAATTAAAAATACTGAATTTCTATTGTTTAAGATAAAATGAATTTAATATTCAAGAAATACTCGTAAAAGAATAATTAAATTGTCTGCTCTATACAAAATCTTTTCAAACACTTATGAGCTGTTTTAATTTTGAAAGTGGTATAAGTCCACTTTAATAAAAAATGAGTTTTAGTAAGATATAGACACCATCTTACTAACTTTTTTTAAATGACTTGTACCGATTTCAAAAATAACAGTTCATATAGGCAAATAAAGTGAAAGAAAATTTTTTCGTAAATCCAATGAAAAAATTTCAGTAAAATTGTTTTATGGATTCAATATTTCAGTGCATTAATAAAATTATTTCATTATATAAATGAATATTTCATTGAATTATTGAATTTGTTCATTAAACGAATAAATATTTAATTGAATTAATTAAATATTTCATTGGATTAATTAAATATTTCATTGGATTAATTAAATATTTAATTTGAGTTAATGAAATTTGTTCATTAAATAAATATTTCATTGAATTAGTAAAATTATTTCATTAAATTAATGAATATTTCATTGAGTTAATGAAATTAGTTCATTGAATTAATGAAATTGTTTCATTAAATGAATGAATTGTTGATTGAATTAATGAATTAGTTGATTAAATTAATAAATATTTCATTGATTTATGGAATTAGTTCATTAATTGAATGAATAGTTCATTAAATGAAAAAATATTTTATTGCCTTAATGAAATATTTCATTGAAGTAATGAAATTATTTCATTAGTCTAATAAAACGTGTCATCGCTTGAAAAAAAAATTTTTTTTCGTTACATCAATGACAAAATTCTTAGTCGGGGATTTTATATACATAAAACAGGGAGAATCGTGGCAGAAAAACATCATTTAAAATCTTGCTTACAACATCTGGTGTTGTTTTTGCCATGAGTGCACGAAAATATTTCAAGGTCAATTGTGAAATCAAATAAAAATAAAATTAAAAAATTAAGAGCTTAAAAAAAGCCATTCAAATAAACACAAAAGAAGAGTTAAAAAATGATTGAGATAAACAAGCACACAGAACTGATTTGTTAGATTTAGTCAGTCTTGAATTCTTTTAACAAACGCACGCTCGTCAGCTTGAAATGGAACGTTGGCAAAATAAAATCGCTGTGATTACTGGTGCCAGCAGTGGAATAGGTGCTGCTACCTGCATTGCTTTAGTTGAAAAGGGCATGATTGTTATTGGTCTGGCCAGGCGTCTAGATAAAATGGAAACTCAAGTTAAATCCTTAATCTCACTGGATAAACAAACAAATTTTCATTGTCTGAAATGTGATGTGTGTGATGAGCAGAGTGTTCAGCAGGTCTTTAATTCCATAGAAGAAGACTATGGCGGTGTTGATGTTTTAGTAAATAATGCCGGAATTTATAGGAAAACAGCATTAATAGCTGAACATAATTCCAAGCCCATAACAGAAACTGTTAATACAAATATTTTGGGTGTAGTTTGGTGCACACGTGAGGCCTTTAAAAGTATGAAACGACGCAATGTTGATAGTCATGTTGTTATTATTAGTAGTATACTTGGTCATTGTGTGCCTTACATGCAAAATCATCACTTAAATATTTATCCAGCTACTAAACATGCCCTCTCAGCCATGACGGAAATTTTAAGACAAGAATTTTTCGAAAATCACGAAAAAGTTAAAGTTACAGTAAGCAGTTGATAATTATATAATTTAATTTTTAAATTATTTATTATTTATAGGCCATTTGTCCAGGCTTAGTGAAGACAGAGCTGACTGACTTCATTACGGATATGCCATATTTGGAAAGTAAAAATGTGGCCGATGCAATTGTTTATTGCATACAAACACCTCCTCATGTTCAAATTTATGAAATGATTATTAAGCCCATGGGTGAACTGTTCTGATTCACTTTTAATTAAGTGTTATTGCAGGGCACGTAATAATATTTTATATATAATATTTTATTTTTAAATTTTAAAAATAAATTTGTATTATTAAAGAATTCAGAGACTTGTGGTAGAATTTCATGAATAATATTTTTGTAGAACATTTTAACCCGCCAACTCTCTAGCTTATGGGTTTTTTTCCCACTAAATGAAGAGTTAGAGGATTAAAATGTTCCACAAAAATATTCCTCGTATTAAATTACATAAGTTTGGTGAACATTTTATGAACCTAAAATTTAAAATAAATAAGTTTGAATTAACCCTTAAGCACTTTTTAAATTTTAATTTATTTTTAAGGTTAAAGTAAAATTTTTAAGATTAAAGTGTTAAAGGACTTGTAGTAGAATTTTATGAGCAATATTTTTGTAGAATTTTTTAACCCTATAACACTTTTTTTAAATAGTAAAAAAAGTCCCAAAATTTAAAAATTTATAGGGTTAAATTGTTACATCAAAAAATTCCTCTGAGTGTTTTACATAAAGTTGTTAAATAGTTTATGAAACCAAAATGGAAAATCAAGAAGTACGATTTAGGCCTTAAAAACATTTAAAATTTTGACTTATTTTTAACCTCAAAGTTAAAAACTGCTTATTAGGGGGTTCACAGACTGAGTGGAACTTTTTGATAATTTTTTTTTCCAAACATTTTAATATTCTAACTGTTTTTTTTTAAATATCAATGAAAAAAGTTTTAATAAGTGAAGAGCTAGATGATTAAATGGCTCCAAAAAAAATAATTTTTGCTGATTATTTCAAGTACCTCGCTTCTTTTGATCACTATAGGCATAGTTCGAGCAGATTTTTAATTTAAAATTTTTTTTTTTTTAATTTTTTATAGTGACTTGAAACATCAACCACTAAGTTAGACTTTGACAAATCGATTCTGGTATTGTTTCTGAAATCTCTAAACTCTGCTCTCTAGGTCCAAATAGCCACAGTTTTGCTAATTTTTTGCTCTCTTTATGTGGGACCTTCTCACAGAAAGAATTTTTCAAAATGTACGACCTCACTTCTTTCGTACATTTGTATTGAAAACAAAAACAATATACGAAAATTTGTTTTTGTTTTTAATACAAATACACACGTTCGCTTTTATGGGGCATGGTCGTTAATTTTTTTTAAAATATTGTGTGTCAGGGTTATAAATATTCTTTTAGAAAAATTAAACATTTTGAAAGCTTTAAAGAATTAATTTTGTTAATTTTTCAATCTCTCAGAAAGCTGACAAAGATCAGAAAATTGTTATTTAAAAAAAAAAAAAAAGAAAAAAATTAGTTTGTAGTGCAGTGTAATTTTGTAAAATATTTTTCTTTAACTTAAATTCCATTAAGAAAACTTACCATTAATTGTAAAATAAATAAAAGACTAAACCTAAGGTCCCACAGTCGTGTAGGACCTTTTTGTGGGCTCCACATCCTGGAGCTGTATTGTTTGATGATAAATCTAGAAAGAGAATGAAAAAAAAATAGAAATTTCGTATTTAATAACAATAAATAAATAAAAAAAAAAACAAAATCGAGACTTTAACAACAGTTTTTTATATCAAATACCAGCCAACGCTTCTGTTTTTCAATAATATTTCACCCGTGTTTATATTTTACTTTTATAAAAAAATAAAAATAAAGAAATAACCTGTATAATTAAGTGGAAAAAATAGGGGGAAAAAACAGAAAAAGAATAATTTATTTAAGTAAGATGTTTAAATGTTGGGCATACATTTTACATGCATTTAACCTTTGGGCCAAAGAGTCGTTCTTAAAGAATGTTTGCGTAAAATATTTGTGGTTGAACAAATTCTCAGCACATTAAAACATGATGAGGAAGATGCAGCAGAGAACAGGAAAAAAAAGGTTTTATAAAGCTGTTACCGCTTGTCTTAATAATCTGGTAAGACAACTTTATTATAAAATAAAGCCAACACATGTAAACAACAACAACAACAACAATAAAAATAATAATAAAAAAAACTTTAAAATTGACATAAAAGCCTTTTAAAAGGGACTGAACCCTTTTGCTCCCCTGTTTTTCAGTTTTCATTTCATTTCTTTTGTTTTTTTTTTATAAAAAAAAAAGAGTTAAAGAAAAAATTTTTAAATCAAAAATTTTTAATCATGAAAATAAAAGACAAAACACAACCACACAACTAAAAGCGTTAAAGAATTGCCTTCAAAAGAATTAACTGATGGCCAGTTATGGTTGGGTCCTAGAATTCGAAAAACTAACCTCACATACGTATTCTCTTGGTAATGCGAAAGTAAATGTAACCAACCAGCTTTATGTGAAATTTCATGCCAATTTAAATTAGTGCTTCAACAACCAAACGAACTAAACTGAACTGCAGCGTGCAAGCAAACAATAACAATAATTTTTAAGCTAAAAACTGCAAGAAAGCAGAGACCTCTTGCTCTCTAAAAAAAACTCAAAATATTCATACAGCCTGTGTGTGCGTATTTTTTTTTTTAATTTTCTTTAAAGTAAACTTGCCTAGTCCTTTTGAGTTCTACCAAAGAAAACCTTTATTTAACCAAGAAATAACCCAAAATTAGCAAAAGAAAAGTAAAAAAAAAAAAAAAAAAAGCGAATAAAACACAACGGATTTTTGTACAAAGTATTTTGGCCTTAAGCCTACATCATGTTTAAATTGGTTCGTCATAATAATTGCTTTAGGATCACTTTGATCACTGATCGCATTTATAGCGTTAATAAGCAGAAAATGTAGCTGCGCTTGTACAGAAAACTGTTGCACATTGGGCTAATTTTTTTTTTTTTAAATTAAAGCAACAGTATTCACAATGACTTTCAATAGGCTCTGTCTTTACACCATCTTAGAATAAGCTCAGTTTTAATCGCATGGAACTGTAAAATTATTGTCAACAATATGAGAATTATTACCTTTCCCTCCCTCCCTTGGGATAGAAAAGGTCCTACTTTTATTCATTATAAATATTTAAAGCAAGTCACAGTTTTATATGCTTTAGGGGTTGATGTAATCATTCTGGGGCTTATCAAAAAATTCCAATTAATTGGAATCACAATTATTAATTATTTGGTACCACAAATAATAAAAAGCTGTGACTTTAATTTAACAAGCTACAGGCAATTCACATCTTGAAACAACGTTTGTCGCTTTATTACTGACATACAGCCTCTATTTGCTACAAAAAATAATGTTCCTCTCTCTGTAAGGAGCAGTTTGAGAATATTTTTCTATAAAGAGGCCTATTTTCACTGTCACCTGTAGCAGTCGAGAGGGTACATACATAATTAGCTTTGTGAGAGGCTGCAACTTAATCTTCTATTTTTTCAACCCTTCTTCCTCTCTCTTTTTTCTTCTTCTTCTTCTTCTTTCCCAATCATCTATTTTTTCGACTCTTCTTCTTCCCTATTTTTAAGGTCTTCCCCTTTTTCTTCTTCTTTTTTTTTAAGTCTTCTATTTTTTCTAATTTTCTTCTTCTCTCTTATATATATTCTTCTTCCTCTTTTTCTTTTTCTTTTTCTTCTTTTTTTATTTTTTCTTTACCTTTTTTTCTTCTACTTTTTTTCCTCGTCTTCTTCTATCTCTTCATATTTTCTTATTCTTCATCGTCTTATTTTCTTCTTCTAACTTTCTTATTTATTACATTTCTTCTCTGTTATTGCTCTTCTTCTTTTTCTTTTTTTCTCTTCTTCTTCTTTTTCTTTTTTTTCTTCTCTTCACTTTTTTCTTCTTCCTCTGTTTTAGTTCTTCTTTTCCTTTATCTTTCTATTTTTGCTTCTTCTTCTTTATCTTTCAATTTTTTTCTTTTTCCACTTTTTCATCTTCTGCGTTTCTTCTTTCTCTTTTTCTTTACCTTCTTTTTCTATTTCTTTCACTCTTCTTCTTCATTTTTTTTCTTCTCTATCTTTTTCTTTTCTATCTACTTATTTCTATCTCTTTTTTCTTCATATGCTTCTTCATCTGTTTCTGAACTTCTTTCTTTTCTTCTTAAAATTCTTCTTCTGCTTCTATGTTTCTTCTTTCTTTTCTTCTTCTCCATCTTTTTCTTTTCGATCTTATTCTTCTTCATGTGCTTCTTCATCTGTTTCTTAATATCTTTCTTCTCTTCTTCTACTTCTGTGTTTCTTCTTTTTCTTCTTCTATTTCTTCCCTTCTTTTCTTCATCTTTTCTTTCCTATCCTTTTCTTTTCTATCTTCTTCTTCCTCTTTTTTCTCCTTTTATTTCTTCCTCTTTTTCCTTTTTTGCCTCTTCCTATAACTTTTTCTTTTTCTGTTTTACTACGCTCTCTTCTTCTTCTCTTTCTTTTTCTCTTTCTTTTTATATTTTTTTCTTCCTCTTTTTCTTTTCTTCTTATTTCTCTTTTTATATTTTTCCCCTCTTCTTCTTCATTATTTTCTTCTCCTTAATCGTGAAAATTTTTTTTAATAATTTTTATTAAACTGCGCCACGGTGGCTATTGTTTTGTGTTTTTTTTTACTAAAGTTTTGCAAGTGCGCAAACTGCAGGGAGTATCGGTAACAATTTGAAAAGTTTGTTGAAAGTCTTTTGTTCAACAAATTGTTATAGTTGTTGCAATTTTTCTGCTTAAATTGTTGCATGTGGCTGTGTGTGTTTCATAATTTTTTTTTTAATCTTTTTATGGCTCACGATTTTGTTAAATATTTATTTTTAAGTGTTTTTTTTTTTGTAAAAACGTCCAACATAATTTCACAATTTTGAATGCTGACTGGGTGTGTCAAAAAATTACCTGTATGACCACAAATTAGTAAAAGATCATGATTTCAATGATCTTTAAATACACAGCAGTTAGTGGTCATTGAAAAGGTAAGACAGAAAGCTTAAAAAAAAACCTAAACTTAAAGATAAACATGGGCTGACTTGACTCACTTCACGTTCAGTTTTAAATGGGCTTATGTACGTGTTGCATTTCACTCGTAACAAAATTTATATTTATTGATGTTGTTGATTAGTTGAAAATTTTAATTTATGATTTTTTCTTTTGCAACTTTTGTTAGATGAAAACAAACTTGGAGTCATTAAAGGAAATAGCTTGAACTAGATTTAAGCCCCTACTTCCCTTTTATGTTTTTCTCATGTTTAGTTTTTTTCTCAATAATTATTTTCCATGCGAGCAGTTATAAACCACATAAATATCCAAGGCTATTAAATCTGTATGAATACAGAAAGCAGCCACATGCCACCAAAACTTCAACCACATGCGAGTAGTTTTTTTTTTATTTATTTTCTTTTTTCTATTAAAAATCATTTTTCATCGTCAACTCTAAATGTTGTGGAAATTTTAATGCCAACCAGAATTTGCCAAACAAATTTTCGTTGTCTTTGTCTTGTTTTTAGAAACTCAAGAGAAGATAAAAAAACCTACACACACAGTCTATACTTTCTTTATCGAAAGGGATCCACCATATTTTCTCGTTCATCTTATTTCTCAAGCAAGAATGAGTCCAAATCGCTGCACTGCATATCGACAAGTTCTTCAAAAGAAGAATAAGAAAAGAAAATTAGAAGAGAAATAAAAGAATAAAAAAGAAGTTAAGAAAAAGAGTAGAAGAAAAGCTCTTTACGACCTAATCTTCTTAAAGCTTTTAACAAAGCCATGTAGCTCAACGGCTGCTACAAACGAACGCACACTGAGCTCTAGCGAGAGCCAGGGGGTAGAGATCACAAAGATTGAGTTTTGAAATTATTGCAAAGCGAGTTAAGTGACAAGTTGTATTTTACACTGTATCAGTTTTGTATTTACCAAACACGCAGCTACAAATTCGTGACAGAAAAGTTTGCCGACCACTGCCCTAACCTTTTAATTTTAATTTAGCTTGTGTTTGTTTTTCATTCTTATTAGATTTCTGTCTTTTCTATTTGTTTTTAATCAAACAACATTTTTGTTTTTGGCAATTGATATGCTGTCCATATGACGATACATAAAAATTATATCTACTCAGCCATCCATCATTTCATCAAAAGTCTTTAGCTGTAAACAATGATGCTGACAGCGACAACGAAAGCAGCTATGGCAGTCAGCCAGCCAGCCAGCCAGCTATCCAGTAGTAAGCGCTTGAATTTGTAAATAATAATTTGACAACAGACAGACACAAACGTCAGAGAAAGCTTCAGCAGTTATAGATTGATTTCGTTAAGAAAAACTTTAAACTTTTCATGTGCCACCCACACTCACTCACACTCACAGTGTTTTGGGAACTCTACACCAGCCACAAAAGATTCATCACCCAATGGACACAAACAATTTACACAACATGAAACAAGAATCAATTGCAATCAATTCATTTTTATAAAACGACAAAGCAATGAAAATAAATAAAAAAAAAAAATTAAGCGGCGGACTGTCTGACTGATTGGCTGATTGGTGACCTAACTGAATAACCATTTAGTTTAGCCCACAAAAGGAAAACTAAATACTGGTGCACACACAAGTCAAGGAGATTGACAGAAAAACAAACAACCTTCATACGAGCTTATCGTAGTGTAGCTTAAGTCTATTTCCGTGAATATTTTGCGGGTGAAAAAATAAAAAAAAGAGTTTGGAAGGAAGTCTGTCTAGCATCTCAAAATGTTAATTGATTTTTTTCTTTTTTTTTTAATATTTTCTTGGTTAAAAGTATGAGATATTTTAATTAAGATCATGTTTGAAATGAATTGTGACCGATTAAAATGGGATCAACATATTTAAATTGCATAAAAATACTCCTGTATAACGTGTGTGAAGATAAATACGTCTAGTTAAATACATTTTTTTAAATATCGCATGCGATAAAAAAAATTTTCCACACGTATTCTTCACAAATGTACTGAATTTAAAGGGGCTTATAGAGACATGAAGCCATTCTGGCCAAACCCTTCTATCTCAATGAATGGGATATAATGGAAAACAATCACAATGGATAGGGCTATCATTCCTGGGAATACAGTTTCTCCCAATTGTATTTGTGAAATTTTTTAGAAAACGTTGATAATCTCTCTTAGTACAAAAATACCGTATATGTGGTCTCTGAGGGAGGAAGGCTACTGTAGCCAAACCCTTCTATCCCAAGGAATGGGACAAATATCATTTTAAAGGGGAGGCTATCTAGATTTGTAATCTACTGCCCAAATACTCAGAATTTACTTTGGAATATTTTTAATTTTTTTTAAATTTCCTCATGAGAAGTAGTAGTATCAATAAGTATTCAAAACTTAACTCAATTTATTATTTATTATAGAGTCCAGTGATAAAGAAAAAATTTTACAAAATATTCTTTGATGAAAATATAACTTTAACATTAGAAACATTTCAAATTTTAGATAAATAAAATGTTAAGCAAACTTATGGAAATTAATAAGAGGAATATTTTTATGGAACATTTTAACCCTCTAGCTCCTCATTTAGTAAAAGTTTTTGGACTGCTGCTTCAAACTGGGTTAAAATGTTCTACAAAAATATTCCTCATGAAATTCTACTACAAGTCTTCAAGTTTTAAGTATAAAAACAAAACAAAATCTAAAAGGTGTTTAAGGGTTAATTCATACTTATTTAAAGTTGAATCAAATGTTTAAAAAAAACCGGTTTTAAAGTGGGTATTTGTAGAAGAGAACATTATTTAAATTGAATTTAGAAATAAGCCACAGCTTTAGGCTTGAAACGTTTTAATTGTCACCTTGTTTTTGCTTAAGTTGAGTCATTGATGGATCATTTATTTTTTAAGACTTTTTTTTTATTATTTTTGGGTGTTTTTTTCTTTATTGTTTATTTTTTTTAAGTAATGAGACTACGAATAGTCTCTATGTGGGTTGGTGCTTCAACTTCATTTATATTGATTGATTGTTAAGCTACCCCAGAGCTTAGCTGTATTTGAAATACGAAAAATCTTAGATTTCGGCAGCCCTGCTTTTGCTTTTCTCAATGCTTAAAAGTTTACAGTTTACTAAGTCCACCTCAAGCTTGAAAAAACTAGCCGTTTGCATGAAAGAAGAAAAATTCAAGCAAATTTACAAATGAGCTGTTATTTTTGAAAGTGTTATAAGTCCATTTAAAGTGATAAGCTGTTTTTTTTTAAAGATGGTGTCTTTTTTTAAAAGTGGACCTATACCACTTTAAAAAAACCGCCTGAATAAAGTTTACTGCTAACAATTTTGAATATTTTCCTCATAAAATCACATAAAATAATTGATTTCTTTTTTCACTTTTAGGTTTACAGTGGGCAATGCAGTGGGTGAGCGTGCTGCGTGTGAACATGTGGTCGGGTTCGTAATGGCATTAAAAAGCTGTTAAGCGGGAAGCGTTGACGGATTCGCAATCGTAAGTAATCGTGATGGCAAAAGCTGTCATTTAAAAGAATAAATAAACTGCAAAATTGTGGTCTTCTGTGTACCCACGCAGAACTAAAGGGGGTCATTAGATGATCACAATTTGAACTACAGTGGGTAAGAATATTAATTAATCAAGTGTTTATCTATACGATATCACTAGAGTGGTAGACAGAATAAATTCTTGAATAAATAAACTGCAAAATTGTGACTTCCTGTGTATACACATGGGATTCAAGGTGGTTTGTCCCCGTCACAATTTGAACTACAGTGTTTAGCAGTGCGCGTTTATCTAACCGATTTTCAAGCACCAACTTTCATCATGATGGACAACAAGAACAAGAAAATATTACAGGTTAGTTTCTACATCTTTTTTTTATTAAAAAAATTAATTATTTAATGAAATTATTTGCTATACTTAAAAAATGAGCCGTTATTTTTAAAAGTGATACAAGTCCAATTTTTCAAAACATTTTATTTAGCGGTAAATTTAGTAAGATAAAGACACCATCTAACTAAAATTACCTCATGATTAATTTTTTATTTAAATGGACTTGCACCACTTTCAAAAATAATCACATAAAATTGATGATATTTAAGGACAAACTTTTATTTTCAGGAAAAAAACACTTTAAAATGATTTTTTTAAATTTTCGCTTTTGGTGTAGGGTACTTCTTTGATCTTTACTTGAGTGATCGTAACTTTGGTTTTTTTCCCTTGGCCCAGGCTACAATCTGTAACTTAATTTTGCTTTTATTGTGTTAGCTGTAGACAAGCTACAAACGAAATATTTTATTCAACTTTTGCTGCAAAGTCATGAAATTTTATATCGTTTTTTATATGAGCAAAATAAAAAGCAGCAATTGTCTTTGCACTCTCATCTCCTTGTTTTAATATATCTTTCCATCAGTCAAATGGGCATTTGCCAACAAAACAAAAGCAGAAATGTATTTCTGAAGAGCCTATCAGACGATCATGATCGGCATGACAGCACGGTATGATGTCTCTCAGTGAAAAAATCAAACAGCAATTTTTTTTTCTTTATTACACGATCATGATGGCATTTCATCATACTGCGCTGACATGTCGTGCATGATCGTCCAATACCTGCTTTAGAGTATTTGAATTATTGTTTGTGAACATTTTTTTTTTCATTCTTTTCTTTCCTGCTTGCAAAACATTTAATAGTTTGTTCTCATGAGCAAAACAAATGTTTGCTGTTTAATTTTATTTGTTATGAATTTGTTTTACTCACTGAAAAGCACAAAACAAAACAAAAGCAAACGTTTCGTTATTATGAATTTCGTACTCTGATTTAAAATATAAATTTTACAACTCAATTATTTTTAGTCTAAAAAATACTACTAGAAATATGGTTCCCGTAGCAGGTTTTACTCATGCCTCTCCCAAGAAAAAAGCTGCTTCTCTAAGTCTACAGTTGAAAATCATTAAAGGAACTTTTTCTTTTCCTAAATACTGCATTTTGTATTTTAAATATTATACATGACAAGCAAGTATTTTATGTTTTATATTTCAATTACAGTACTTTTGTTGGGGGCCTTAGCTGACCATAAATTAAGAAATTCTGTAGTTTTAGTGCCCATAAATAAAAAATAAAAAATTTGTATTAAATAATGACCAACAGCTAATAAAACTTTCTTCAGGCAAGAGTGTATGTGTGTGTGTGTGTGTGTGTGTGTGTATTTTTATCTTTTACTCGTATTATAGTGTTTCAAAGAAAGTATGTCATTTAATAAAGCGTCGTTAGTTTGATTTTGCAAAGAGGACAGGTCAAAGATCACTTTGATTTCACATTAGGAATTTTAGAGAAATTTTATTAATTGTTGAGGAAACAGACTCACAGACGCATTAGGGTGTGGGATTGTACCACTAGCACTCACGAGCATTTCTTATATCTAATCGTTTTTTTTTAAGCTTAAATTTTGAACAAGCAACGAAATAGCATTGAAATCAAAATGCTGAATTCTTACTTAAAGTAATTTAAAATTTTATTTTTGAATGTTAAAATTGAAAAATAATTAAAATCGTTTATTACTATGTAAAGCTGAACAATAGGTCTTTCAAGGTCGTGGTGCGATTAAAGCCCTTGATGATAATAATAATTTTGTAAAGCCATGTGGAAAACAACTTTTTTAATATTTTTTTTATACCGTTCACTGCAAGTAAGTAATTTCTACATTGTCTGTCTTTCCATCTATCCGTCAAATCGTTGAAATCAACTTTCTTAAGTCCCTTAGCAACGTACAGAAAAGTATAGTACATCAATCTGTTAGTTGTTTCTGTTAAATGTTTGCTACTGAAATTCAGCCGGATCGGTTTATAAATGGCGGAGCTGTGAGTCGAAAGCCGCGACTACTTCTTTTTTTGACAATTTTCTGAATGAGTTTTTTTTGCATAATTTGTCTAAACTACGAAACAGACAAAAAACATGGTAAACAGTTTTTTCAGAAATGACAGTCATAATATTTTTGCAGAAAAAGAGAGCAATCGGCCCACAAGTGGCAGAGGAATATCAAAAATACAACGAAATTTTAGATTTTTATTAATTTCTGCTTTGTTTTTTTTTCGTGTTTTACTTAAACTAAAAAAAAGTAGTACACAGTTTTTTTATACACCATATTCTGAAGAACCCATCCATAAATGGACGGAAGTCGCTAAAATCAATTGGAGCAACAGCACTGGGTATAAGAAATTTGAAAAAATTTTGAAAATAGTCCAAAGTTACTTCTGAGTATTTGGGCGGTAGACTACAAATCTAAACAACCTCCCCTTTAAAATGCTATGTGTCCTATCCCGTAATGTGGAAAGTGAAAAATATGAATATTTCGCTAACATAGATTCGACACAGCCGAATTTAGCTTGTTTAATTTATGTGCTCTTATTGTTTTTTTTTTATTATATTTTTATAATAAAATTAGATTTTAAAATTATGGTTTTTTAACCCTTTTTCTAGCTTTTTCTAGCCTTTTTATAAGAATTTAGCTTTTTTTTAATCCTGGCAACGCTGCCTTTAGAAAAACTTAAAAATATTTGGATTTTATATATATAGTTTTTTAAATTTTTTTTCTAGCTTTTTTTTATCTTTCTAGCTCTCTTTTAGCTTTTTTTTAAGTAGTTATTTTTTCTAGGTCCTGGCAGCGTTGGTTTTACATTTTAGTTATAAAATAAAAAAACGGCCATAAATACTAGTATTTTAATTAAATATTTGGAACATGAATAAGTTTCTAAATAAGTTCACTTAAAATCCTTAGTTAACGACACAGAAAAACATTAAGTGAACGACACTTGTTAAAAAAGCACAAGCACACACATTTAACTACAAACAACAACTAGTTTTGATGAGAATTTTGAAATGATTTTATTTTATTTATTAGCAGAGACAACACAAGCAACCAGCAACTAAAATAAAACTAGAAAAATTAATTTTGTTTTTAATAACTAAATAAAAACGTGATATAAATTAAAACATTCACGCAATGAAATTAATTAGCAAAGTTTTTAATTTTGTTTCATTTAACTGCAAACTTTATGACTTTGGCTTAATGCAGCAAAAAACCAAGTTCTGCTGCTTAAAAGTGAGAAAAGTGGAAAATTTCCCACCAAACAGCAACAAAAATATCAGTATGCGGCGTTTGAAAAACGCCCTCATTTTCAAAAACCCAGACCAACTAAAACACTTAATGCTGAGAAACATAACTTTAGCACAACATAAATAAATCAACACAAAATGGGGCCGCCTTAATGACGGATCTCCGCCCATTTAACAATTTTAAAGAGCTCTATGCTGGCAAACGATGAGCTAGATTTATTGCCAAACATTCATAAATTTGTCATAAAAGGTGTCAATTTCATTGTATTTGTTTTTTTTACATTTCAGCTTTTTTAAATTTATTTTTTTAGCTCTAATTTTATGACGAAATATAAGACGCACAAAAATAAAAAAAAATGTCCAAGACAGTTCTTAGAATAGTTTTTGTGTAATTAAACTACTTTCCTCAGCTTTTCTTGCCCGTTCATTTGTCTACATACCGACTATGATCTAACACCCATATCACAGGGACCGGGACCCTGTCATTAGATGCTAGTGTTGGACCGGTTTCAATTTTATCTGCAAGTCACACTGAGTGCCTGTAATGCCGGCCCGCTGTCAGAGTGAATTTAGATGTGACTGTTTTTAGTGTCTCTTTCAAGTTCATCTCTTCTTATTTAAGGAGAATTTATAATATGACAGAAGACTCACAGTAAGTCTATTCTGGCCGCAATGACCAGCTGACTTGATCTCGCTCTAGATTCTATTACGGGGATAATTTGTAAGAGATGTAGTTACCGATACATAAAAGACATGTTCATAATGAATTGATTAACTAACTGAGCTGTTCTCCGGGAGTGCATAATATTTACAAAGACTATACCATAAAGAACTTACTTTAAAATGTGAGACGCTTTATTTTTTTTTTTTTTTTTCATTAATTGAAAATGTAAATTTAATATGAAAATTTACATTTAAAAAAATAGATTTTTTTTTATTTTTTTTATTTTAAAAGAAGAAAACTCATTAAAATACTTTGCGATTTTAAATTAATTTTCATTAAAGTAAAGTTTTATTTTTTTCACAAATGAATTTTAATGGAGCCAGCGGCCCTAAGCTTGGAGATCAAATGCATTGAATAATTGTCATTATAATTTTATGGCTTTGCTTGACTTCAATCAGTAACAACATCATTTCACTTTCAGCTCGTTTATCTCGTCTGCTGGCTACAAGTTACTACAAATAGTTTCACTTTTTTTTTTCTTTTTCTAAACAATGTATTCAATTAGCTGACCATAACCATGAAAACGAGCCCACTTAAGGAAAACCTGTATAATTTAATAAAACATAAAAAAATTCAAAAAAAAAATACAAAAGAAAACTAAAAGAAAATATTAAGCAAAAGCTAAGAAATCAATTCAAATAATACTTTCGAAACTCAATTAGTGCAATACAATACAAAAGCAAAAACCAAAATAAAATTTATAGTTTACGGTTAAAACAATAAATACAATAAAAAATAATACTTTTATTAAAATAAAAAAAGAGAGCAAAAATCATAACAAAACAGCAAAAATTAACTAAAGCCTGCCTTGCCACAACTGAAAGGCGTTATAATTTTTTTCAACCAGTTTTTTCTATGTAAAGTTTTCTTTTCAAAAAAAAAAAAACAAAAAAACACCGATTTATGTGTAACCAATTCATGAAACAATTATTCAAGTACTCGTTTAAAAAAAAATGTGGAACAATTAAGCAGCCAATAAGAATTACAAAAATAAAAAAAATTTAACAAAATCAGTTGGCAAAAAAAATTAATAATTAAAAATAAAATAAGTTTTCACTTTCATTGAATGAGTTTAACAGCTTTATATGGACTTGATTTTGTACATTAATTTGCTGTGGTTGTTGCTTTAATTTTTTACATAAATTTTTTGTTTTGCCCAAAATTACGTTTTTTCTTTATTTATTAACCAAAAAAAATTATTTTTTTTGCTATAATTATTTCATTAACTTTCTTTGTCAGGATTCATAATTTATTTAGATTTTAAAATTCTTATAGGCTCAGAACCCTTCTAAGGACCGAAAGAATAAATTCATGCTCTCATTAGCTCAATGAAATATTTCATTAAGTCATTGAAAGTTTTGTTATTACTCTAATAAAACTAATGTCATTATTCTTTCAGTGTATGCTAGCAGATTAGGACTAGTCAAGATTTACTGTCCTAGTTGTTTGGCAAAATGCATACAACAGTTACAATTAATCCTTTTTTTCTGTGACCGCCCGGCAATATTTGTTATAGATTGACTATCACATACACTGCAAGAAAAATGTTTCATAAATCTAATAAAATAATTTCATTAAAAATTGTTTCATTTATTCAATAAAATATTTTAAAGTAATGAAATGAATGAAATGATGAAATATTTCATTAAATTAATAAAATTATGAAATAGTTTCATTAAATAAAAAAATATTTCATTAAATAAAAAATATTTCATTGAATTTATGAAATTGTTTCATTAAATAAACAAATAAATTCATTATATGAAAAAATATTTTATTAAATAATGAAATATTTCATTAAATTAATGAAATTATTTCAATAAATGAACTAATATTTCATTAAATTAATGAAATTGTGTAATTGAATGAACAAATATTTCATTAAATGAAAAAAATATTTCATTAAATGAAAAAATATTTCATTAAATGAAAAAATATTTCATTAAATGAAGACCTATTTCATTAAATTAATGAAATTATTTCAATAAATGAACTAATATTTCATTAAGTTAATGAAATTGTATAATTTAATGAACAAATATTTCATTAAATGAACAAATATTTCATTAAATAAAAAAAAATATTTCATTAAATGAAAAATATTTCATTAAATAAAAAAATATTTCATTAAATAAAAAAATATTTGATTAAATGAACAAATAATTTATTAAATGAACAAATATTTCATTAAATAAACAAATATTTCATTGAATTTATGAAATTGTTTCATTAAATGAACAAATATTTCATTAAATGAAAAAATATTTTATTAAATGAATAAATATTTCATTGAATTTATGAAATAATTTCATGTATCAATGAAATTATTTCAAAAAAGTGTGTAAATTTTATTCAATCAAAAAATATTTCATGAAATTGATAAAATTATTTCATTAATAAACAAATATTTAATAAAACATAATTAATGAACTATTTCATTATTCTAAAAAAACGTGTCATTATATGAAAAAAAAACTTTTATTTTGTCATTGAATTAATTGTGAAAAAAATCATAAGTTATAAATCGATTTCAATAAAATATGGCTCGTTTTTTTTGAAACTTATGAGGCTCTAAAAGTCTGAATGATAAAAAAAATTGGTGGATTTTTGCTTCGTTGTATAAACATTTTTTAAATTTTGCAGAAAAAAAGGCTTGTTTTTAAGCTACTGGGCCGATTAAAAAATAAAATAGAATTTTGTGATAAAATTTTAGATTTTCAATTTTAACAAATAGAATCAACCGTTTTCAAGTGGTGTACACATAAAATAACTTTGGTTGTGACAACTAAATTTCTTTCCAATCAAAAATTTATTTTTTTTAATCAAATTTTTTAATTGTAACAACCAGAATTCTTTAATATACAACAAAATTTATAATAGTTTTCTGAAAATTATTTGGAGCTTTAAAACTGAGTTTCTATGCCTACAATTAAAAATTTCGATTGTCACAACTGAATTTTTGATGAATAAGAAAATTTAATTCTCACAACTGAAGTTTTTTTCTGTGTGCGTTCTTCATACGTGTTGCATTTCGGCCACTAGAGCCAAGTTTAAACAACGAAATAAATACAGCGGCTAAATCGAGCAATTTCTAGCAAAATTTAAAAGGTTTTTCATACAAAAATCTAAAAAAAAATTTAAACATTTTCATTCCATAACGAATATGATGATGATTGGTACCTGAATTTGGTGGAATCAGCCCTTTTCAGTTTTCAGGGGTGCAAAAGTTTTTTGGAATTTGTAAACTTGTTGAATTAAAATGTAGCAGCATGCTAAATTTCTGGAGTAGCTTTAGAAATCACACTCAGAAAAGCAGCTCATAATATTTTTGGTATTTAAATTACGCGAATGAGGTCAACACTAAAGAAAGCAATTTTTTTTATTTTTAAATTGTTGGCTTGAATATTTAAATTTATTTAAAAAAAAGAAAGAAAAATAAAAATCATATCTTTTGATTTGACCAGAAATGAAATTAACCAAGATTCTCTCTACATGTTGACCGCGCTTATGCTAAAATAAACATCATTCTCTGGCATCTTAGTGATTCTTAGTGGTTTTATGGCTTTTATGGAACAAAAAAAAATATAGTTTCTTTTAAAAGTCATAATCTTTAATTGGAAAATATGGCATTAATGAACAGTTAATTTTCTATGCTATATGTGGACGGACTGAACTGGACTCTTTGTTTAGTTTTCTCTTATGCTAGAAGTTTGTTTGTTTCCACTATTTTTTGCTTTTTTTTTTGCATTTTATTTAATAAGAAAGAATTGTAAAATAATTAACACAAAAACACACATTCATCACAAAAAAAAAAAGAAAAAGAAAACCAGTGAAGTAAATAATAAAATAAAAATTAAAAAAAAATGTATTCGCATTTAGAAAACTTTATAATTTTTTCTACTTATTTTTTAAATTTTGTTTTAATGAAATGTGTCTGTCTGTCTGCTACATTTAATGTTAGTTTTGTGTTGCACTCGTATCTAATAAATATAATTTAAACCATAAAATTGTATGCAGCTTTTACATGGCAAAAGCAAAAAAAAAAAAAGAAAAAAAGAAACTGATTATTCTACTTTTCATAATGATAAGCGTGATCATCATTATGATGATGCTGTTGTTGTTATTTACAGTTGTTAATAGAATTAATCTAAAAATTTATTTAAGTTGGCTTAGCGAGAGAGAGAGTGAGATGGAAAAAATTTCATGTTGCATGTGGCATTTGGCATGTTGCAAAAATATTTGAAAAATTTGATTAGAATCTAAAAAGCTTCTTCACATAAAGAAAAATATTTTTTAAATTTTCTTTTTTCATTTCAGTAGATACTACATATTGCAAAAATCCCTCAGAGCAACAGTGCTGAAGTATCAGGGAATTTAAAAATTTTTTTAAAAATACTCCAAAGTAATTTCTGTGTAATTAGGACCTCCCCATCTCGTAATTTTTAATGGTTCTTGTGGAAATTGTAAAAATCACTCAGAGCAACAGTACTGGTTGAATGAGGGAATTTAAAAAAATTTTAAAAATATTCAACAGTTTATTTTAAGTAATTAAGTGGTAGATTACAAATCTTGAGGATATCTCCTTTAAAACGGTGTATGTCCCTTTACGTAATTTTTTATGGTTCTTGCGGAAATTTCAAAATCCCCTCAGAGCAACAGTACTGGGACATGAAGGAATTTTGAAAAATGTTTAAAAATACTTCAAAGTAATTTCTGACTAATTGGGCGACAAATCTAGACTCTCTATTAAAAACTGTAAGAGGTTACGTAAAAACATATTTATCCTCACTCACTTAAAATTTTTTAATTTCCATACACGTCGATTGTAGTTTCGAATAAAATATTGGATTTCTGGAAATTTGAGCAACAACAATAACATCTCATCTCATTATTTTTTTTATATTTCACATTTGGCACACGCCACCAATTTGCGTTTAATTGCTAACCGACAGACGACTGTTTGTTGGTGTGAAAGGTATTTGCATTTTAATATCAACTTGTCTATATAAAAAGCTTTATAAAAGCTTTTATGCGGATTTTAATCTTCAATTTTTAACATTTAACGGTTTTATATTCTTTTGCAGCACTAACATTTACACACTTGAATGCACACAAATCTCGATGTATGAATGAATGAATGAATGAATTAGTGAATACAAGAAAATGCTGTGTGTGTGTGTCTTTATATTTGCAATTAAAAAAAAAAAATGAAAAAGAAAATAGAAAAGGAATGTGACAAAAATTGGGTATTTGGATTTGAATTTTAGTAGAACTGGTTGCAAACGTGACTCACAAACACACGTACGTGTATCTATTTGCACATAAAATACCGCCAGAATTATTATTTTTTTTAATCTTTAACGGAGCAGTAGAGCATCTTTGATTGTGGCATAAATATTAAACATACACATACACACTGATACATAACGCCGCATTAAGAGTTCAGATTATTGTAGTTTTAATCTTCTAGTTTTTTTTTTATTTGACACAGAAATGTAAATTAATTTTTTATTGTTTTTTTTCTTCAACTAACTGTCTTCTTCTTCTTTTTTTTTCTTAGTCTTTTATGAGTTTAAATGAGCTGCTGGTAAAGAAGCATTTAAATAAAAAGTAAAAGTTGCTGATGGCAATTAAATTATTCTCTTTTTCTTTTTGATTAAAATTTCTTGTTAAAATTTTCGTTAAATTTTTTTAATTTCTAATTTTAAAATTTATCACCGAAAATTTTAAAATTTATGAAAGAATTTTTTTCTTAAAAATTAATGAATGAACAGCAGAAGAGACATTATTTTTGTACCAATTTCACACTGCATTAATTGCATAAGAAACTTCATTATTTGGTCGCCCTGTAGCTGGGTAACGTGCTAACCTATCAATCTGGAGGTCGGAGGCTCGATTCCTGCCCAGACCTTGGGAACTTAATATTGTAATTAATTTTTAATATTTTCAATTAATTATAATATTAAAAAAAAATTTAATTATTTTTTTCAGAAATTTAAAGCAAAAATTTCATTACCTTTCAACAAATGACAACAAATATTTCATTAATTTAGTGAAATTTTTTTCATTAGGCTAATGAAATGCCGTGATTATTTGAAAATTAATGAAAAATTGTTTCAGTGCACTATATAACTGCCGGCTTTTTTATTTATTTTTTAACAAATTATTAAAAAAAAATTATTTTCATCTTTAATAAATTTCTTTGAATTACTCATTTGTTTTGTTATTGTTTATTTTTGTTATTTTGAATGTATTTTTAACCTACTAAACTTAACCTTAAATAAAGAGAAAAAAACTATAAAAAAAATGAAAAGAAGCAACAATAACTCATAAAATGTGAACTGCAAATAGTAAATTTTAATTTTTCTTTCTCATCATTTTCTCAACTTGTTTTCTATTGTGAGATGATTGATGTTTAAATTTCTTTTTGTCTTGCTTCCAACGAAACATTTTACTTTATGAGAATTTTAATATTTGCTGTGTGAAAGCAAATGAGCATAAGTTGAACTGAACGCTCGTTATTAATTCAAATTTTCAAAAACAAAAAGCAAAAAAAAAAAAAAGGATTCAAGTATAAATCATTTGAATTTTACTTTCTAGTTTTGTTTTCATAATTTATCCTAAATTTATTTGATTGACTGACGTTGTGTGCAGCAGAGACATACATACATACACACTCTAAGTAGGGAAATCATTCATTTTCAAACTTGTCTTTCTGTAAGCAAAATTAGACAAAAAGGTTAATGGCTTTTTTTCAATTAAACCTTAAAGGCTTTTAGTCAAAATATAAAAATTTTTTTTAATAAGATAAAGAGATTTATGGGTTATTTAGCAAATTAAAGGCTTCGCTGGTCGTGAGAAATTTAGATATTTTTGTGACATTTTTAAAAATTATACTAAAATGCTGCCTAAAAACTTGAAAAGTTTATAAAAATATTATTTGCCACAGTTTAAGTTTAAAGCAAAATGATAAATGAGTTATTTTCAATGAGAAACTTTTGCTACACTGAAAGCATAACTCATTTATTTGCAACCAATGACACTAGTCTCATAACACTAATTAGAAAATTTCATTAAATCAATGAAATATTTAATTAAATCAAGAAAATATATCATCAACTTAATGAAATTTATGACTTAAAACTATAAAGAAAATGTATGAAAAAAAACTAGATACACTTACCACACAAGAGAAAATAAACTTAAGTCGCTTGAAATGGAGTAACCAGCACCCAACTTGAGAAAAATTAACTTCTTTTATTTTTTTCGTTTGTTAGTTTATTTTTTTTTTTTGCAAGTCGTTTCTCAATTATTAAAATTAAAATTCCTATGCTCTTGAGTTTTCTTATTGAACCTGAAAAAGAAACACATATAAATAAATTAATTTTATTAAAAAAAATTAATAAAGATTAAAACTTTAATTTACACAGATTTAACTCGATCCTGAGAAAATTTTATTCAGTTTTATAATTAATCCAAAGAAAAATTAATTTAATTTTTTTTTTATTAATTCAATGAAATTATTTCATTAACTCAAAAAAATTATTTAATTAATTCAAAGAAATTATTTAATTGATTCAAAGAAATTATTTAATTAATTTAATTAAATTATTTAATTAATTCAATAAAATTATTTTATTGATTTATTGAAATTATTTAATTAATTCAAAGAAATTATTTCAATAATTGAATTAAATTATTTTATTAATTGAATAAAATTATTTAATTAATTAAATTAAATTATTTCATTAATCCAATGCAAATACTTCAATAATTAACATAATTCATTAAACATGTCATCGAACTAATAAAAAATTTTTTAATGAAGTTGTTTCATTTTATTTATGAAACAACTTTTTAATTAAAAAATGCTCCAGAAACAGAGTGCTTTTTTGTAAAGCTGAATAAAAGCAAATTAACACAAATTAACTGTACAAGCAAACGATAGCTTTTTCTGAACATTTTTATTTAAATAATATTTTTAAGAATTTAATGAAATTATTTAATTAAAAAAGGAATTTTTCATTAATTTAATTTTTTCATTGAATTTATGAAATTGTTTAATTTTCTTTTTTTTTGCGATTTAATGACATGTTTCATTAGTTTAATGAATTATTCCCTGATTCATAGAAATATTTCATAAATTGAATGTATGAAATTATTTCATTAGAAAAATACATTTTTTATTGATTACAGAAATATTTCATTAATTTAATGAATATTTCGTCATATTTCGAAAAAACGGTGTATGTTTTGTGCTGTTTTTATAAATTTAAAAAAATTTTTATGAAAAACACTCAATAAACTTTTTATATAAAATTTTAAGAGGAGTTGTTTTACAACAAATATTTTTCTTAATGTATTTATTATATATTACACTCAAAGAGAGTTCAAAATTGTTATTTTTATCTGCCATTT
Organism: Thelaira solivaga; assembly: GCA_947397855.1. Lineage (NCBI taxonomy): Eukaryota > Metazoa > Arthropoda > Insecta > Diptera > Tachinidae > Thelaira > Thelaira solivaga. The sequence goes on along the minus strand of OX377612.1, from coordinate 65,682,459 downwards.
GAAATAAATCTCTGGTTTTACGGCAACTTTTTTATTTAAATAATTTTTAAGGCGAGTGCTAGTGTTTTTATGTTTTTGGTTGCTGCTATTACTATTTTATTGTATTTCATAAAACTTGTTGACTTTGTTGAGGCACGCGCAAGCGCAACTTTTACACCTAAATAGTTTTATAATAAAATTTTTACATGAGCAACAGACTATCTATTAATACGATACAAGTAACGAGTACTTTGTTGTTGCTTTTTTTCAGATATGTACTTGTAAATGAGTATCATATAAAATTTATTTAACCAACCACCAGCACTTTATCTAATAAATTTCATTCATTTTGTTTATTTATTTTACAATTTTTCTCAGTTTATAGCAGAAAAAATAATAAATAAATAAAAATGCAGTAAAAACAGCAGTTCATTATACAGTTGCAATCCAGTGTAGATCGATCTGTTGCTTAAAAATGTTGCATGTGTTAATAAAAATCAGCAAGAAAAAAACAGCTAAAAAACTGAATGCACTTGTGTCTGGCTGCTGCTTAAACATGATCATGGTTTTATGCCATTCATCATATTTATTAAATAAAATAAAAGAGTCAAGTCAAATAGTCAGTCAGCTAAATATATTATTTAAAAAAAAATTATTTTTGGAAGGTACATATCGTCATATGACTTCATTAAAGCCCAAAAAAAGTCGATAATATAAGAAATTAACAAAACTTTTTTAAAACTGTAAACAATTTCAATTTTTCTGCTTGTTTGTATGCTATAAAAATTTTTATTTTTGAAATAATTTGTCCATGCCCATTTTACGCCCACTTTTCAACAATTTTTTCTCACAACTGTTCATACTTAATGTAAGCCAAAAATTATGCTTTGAAGTATTTCATTTAGCATTTCAGCTGGCGCCTCTGCTAATAATGCTAGCAAAAGCCTTAAGCAACTTTATAAAGCAGTGAATGGCTGTAGTCTGAGGACACCGAATTATGAAATTAAGTACCGGGCCATGCGATACCGGGCAAACAGATCTAGTGAATCATATCTAGCTGATGAAATGGTATTAAAATTTATTCAGAAGTTTTGCCAATTTTCAATAAACAACAAAAAAGTAGTTGTATAAACCACAATGCAGACAGCCAGTCAGTTAGCAACATTAAAGTGACTGCAATTTATAAGTTGAGGGGTTGCCTCTCATCGTTTGGATTTTTTCTTTGTTTTTTTCTATTACTGCTTGTTGCTTGTTGTTGATATTTTCAAATGTTTTACAAATTTCTTCTCTCTTTTCTTATTTTTTGCTTCACGCCATTGATCTACTGATCTATATTTTGCATTGAAAATGTTTGTTCGTTTGTTGCGGTTGCTGCTGCTGTTGGAGTCTTTGGCAATCCTGATGTAAGTGCTATTTTTGATTAAAATTATGATGCGGTTTGTTGTTCATTTTGTGCCCCATAATCGAATATTAAAGAAGAATATTTTGTTGTTAATTTTTATATAGAAACGCAGTAGCTAATTTTTTTAAAGGCCATACAAAACACGAACCAAATAACCTCTTTTGCCAGGGTCTAAGAATAACACACACCCTTCATCTAAAAACTGTTGTAATAGTGCTGTTTGCGTATGTTAGTTTCTATTAAATCAATTTTATGATCGTCAGTAACCATCATTAGAAGGACTAATTCAATTACATATTCAATTCATTTCCTTATCATTTAAATATGACTGCCTTTATGCCTTGCCAAAAGGTAGAATGTAAGAATGGAATAAGTGTAAATAAACCACAAATAAAATTCTAAAGTAAAACTTAATTTGTTAGCTGGGTAATATTTTTATTGACTCATTTGTTGAAACTCATAATTTACTGCATTAAGAAAAAAAAAAAACTTCTTTTTGAAATATTTTTTTTTCTTATTAAATTTGTTAGTTTAACGTGACTTTTTCTTCGTACTTATTTGCTGTTGTTTTCTATTTAATTTTTCATTTAACAAATTGAGAGCAACCAATCAACAAACAAACAAACAATTTAAGAAAAAAACCAAACCTGGCGTTAGGCCAAATTCTCTAATTAAATGTGACTCACATTTAAACTCTCTTGTGAGCAACAAGTTTTTCATTTACTTCAATAATGTCATAATTCGAAATAGTGTGTGAGGGTGGGTGCTTTTCTTAAGTTATTAAAACCCATGTCTTTTTCATATTTTTATTTAAATTGTGTAAAAATTAGTGTTGCCAATTTTGCGTTTTTAGTGCTTTTTATAGTTTTACAGTTACAAAATTTTGCAGTTAGCGCTTTTTTTCCTTTTTCAGTGTTACTAAGTTTATGTGTTATTTTATCTTTTTAGTGCTTTTTTTACATTAGCGTTTTTTTTTTGGTTTCAATTATTAAAATGTTGTATTAATTAGTGTTGCCATATTTGCGTTTTTAATGCAGTTTTGTAGTACTTTTTATAGTTTTACAGGCGGAAAATTTTTCAATTAGCGTTTTTTATTAGTGTTATTTACTTTGTGTAATTTTATTTCTTTAGTGCTTTTTTTACATTATCGTTTTTTCTTGGTTTCTGTGCTATTTAAAATTAAAAAGTTTACAACGAAGGTGTTTTACCGCCAGCACACGATATATAAAAAAAGCGCATGTACATGTGTAGATCTCACGTCACTAGGGCATGTATGCATGAGTTTTAAAAACAACATGAAAATGTTTACTGCATGTGAGTGTCAGAAAAACTAGTGCACGGCATGTAACAAATGTGGGTTCCTGATCACGTCGAAATTACGTTAGAGTCACATGCTCAAGTGGCTTTTTATATTTCGTTAACTGCTGGCTTAAAGCCATCTCTTTTTTACAGTTTTATTTAAGTTGTGTAAAAGTTAGTGTTGCCAATTTTGCGTTTTTAGTCCAGTTCTTAGTGCTTTTTATAGTTTTAGAGTTACAAAATTTTGCAGTTAACGGTTTTTTATCTTTGTCAGTGTTACTTAGTTTGTGTGTAATTTTTTCCTTTTTAGTGCTTTTTTTAAATTAGCGTTTTTTCTTAATTTTGGCGCTTTTTTAAATTAAAATGTTTCTATAGAAGGCTTTGTATTATTGTTTACATTTAAATTTATATTGTATATAAATTAGTAAGACCAACTTAGCGATTTTATCCCAGATTTTAGTGGTACTTATATTTTTCGATAGGCATCAGTGACACTTAGAGCCTTGCTTTGTATAAAGAAAATACTAAAATTTGTTTTTGTTTTCAATAAAAATGTGCAAAAAAATTTTTTTTTTAATTTAATGAGAAGTTTTAAAGCAATTCAATTCAACTGAGCCAATACAATTAAGATGTCGAATTAATAAGTTGTTTCTTTAATACAAGTGATCAAGTCTTCTTCGTTTTTTTTTTTTTCAAATCATAGTTGTGTTTTGTGAGTAGCAATAGTTGGTTTTGCATGAGTAAAGTTGTCTTTGATAAAAAATAATTTTTTTTTCTAATTTTTATTAAAAATAAATAAAAAAAAACTTCAATGATATGAAATGAATACGAAAGAAGCTAAAGTTTTTAATTTAAATGTGCCGCCTTAGTTAAATAAAAAAAAATATTTTTGAAATATTTTAATTATAAAGAAAAAGTAAGGGAAAAGTTATAACAAAACGAAGAAGCAGCAAAAGAAATAACAACAACACATGAAATGCACACATAAATTCTGTATGACAACCACATTATTTACATGCATTTACATGTAAACAAGTGTGGTGTTTGCATACAACAGTTTGGTTACAGCCAAACAAGTCAGTGTGGCTGACTGACAGACCAGACCGACTACTCTAGAGAAATTCTTCAATTAAATTTTTTTTTTTTTTTGTAACCAACACTTTTTACCTTTTTTGTGTTCTGTGTGTGCTGATTGTAAATAAAAAAAATAAAAAACAAATTTAAATACCAGCGTGTAAACACATGCTCGTTAAGGAATTTTTTACACAAAAAAAAATATATTTTTGTGTAATTTTTTTCTCTGTTTACATGGTTAAAGGCTTACAGTATTTGAAGTTTTGGCCAAGAAAAAAAATAACAAAAGATCTCCGTTACGCAAGTTTCATTAGACAAAAATTTTAAAGATGGATAATATCGGAATTAGAAAGCATGAAATTCAGTTTGTAAACGTACATGCGCATCTACAACTTATTGGTTAGTTAGTGGTTTCCTATATGTTTCTACACTAACGTTGTTAATTAAATTTAATAAAAATTTTTTTGATTTATTTTTAGAGAAAATTTTCAAAAGCTGTTAATTTGTTCAAACAGTTAAAGAGATGATGGGTCACATTTTAAGTGAAATTAAATTAAATAAAATATTTTTTTAATTGTGTGTGTGGGTGTATGTGTGTATATGTGTGTACGAGTATGTGTCCTGCCTTATAGTTTGTTAAACAACCATGAAATGTTTTTCTTCTTTTTTTTTTTTTTAATTTAAACTTAAATTAAGAATTTATTTAAGCTAAATAAATGAAAATTAAGTAATTTTTTTTAATATTTTTTGAGACATTATGACTATTTTATTAAGCTTATTTTATAAATTTATTTTATATTGATATTTCACTCCAACTTGCGTAGCTTCTTCAGGATATATTTAATATATCCTGATATAATATATTCTTGTTCGTTTTCGTTTTCTACTTTTTTCAAGCTAGAGTTTGTAATAAAGCTTTTTAATTAAATTTTTGTGCAGAATACCAAAAGCCTTTTGTTTTATTTTAAAAATTTTTATCGGTTTTGATCTTGATTTGTAAACTCTTTTTTTTTTTAAAGACTCAAAGATTTAATTTGCAAAAATTAAAATTTTTTTCTTTTATTTAAACAAATTTACCATAAATTTCACTTTTCAGTTTATTTTAATAGCATTTTTTGTTTAAATTCAATTTTCAAAGAGCGTGCATAAATTATATTTTATTATTAATTTTTTGGACAAAACCTTTTCAAAATATAATTTAAATTTAATTCAAATATTATCAGCATTATTTATGAAAAATATTTTTGATTTGATTAAACTCCCTTAGAAATTATTTTTTTATTAGACTTTTATTTTATAAAAATAATTTTTTTAAATAAATTTTTGCCTCAAAAAAATATTTATTGTTGAGAGAATTGAATAGAATTTGTAAATAAAACAAAAGCAAAAAAGTGCCTGTTTTCTAAGTCTTTTGATTGCAGCTATAATAGAATATCAAATGACATTAATTCTAGTTTTTATAAAAAAAAAGTTCTTTTCGTTAGTCTGTTGTATTAAGACCAGGACCACACACAGCAATTTTAGTTGGGAAAGGGAGGAAAGAAGAATGAAAAGGGGTACAAGCTTGCTTGTACTCCGCAATTCCTTTTTGTTCTCTCTTTGAATCTTTTAAAGCTGTAAAAAAAGAGACAGGTAGCTTGAAGGCTGAATGAATGACTGAATAAGAATGCAAAAATTGCCGAAACAAAATTGCTGTGTATAGACACAGCGGCAATTGTAAAAGAGAATTAATGAAAATTGCTGTGTGTGGTCCTGGTCTAAGCGAAAAAAAAATTTAACACAATTATTGAAAAAAAAAAGTTTTGTTGCTCAAGTCTTTTGTTTATTACTGCAAAAACAAGAAAATATAAAAAAAAACAAAGACAAGCTTGTGTGCTGAGTCTTTCATAAGTATCCGCTAGTCATTTGTTTTCTAACAAATTTAAGCAGATTTTTTTAAAATTAATTTGAGGAATTTTTAATTTGCAATTAAAAATATGATTTGTTAAATAAAAATTGTACAACAACAGCTAGAAATAAATTATTCATTTCATTTGGCATAAAATAGAAAAAAATTTAAAGAAAAACTTAGAAATGAGTTGAGGTAAAATGAAATAGAAATTATTTTTAAAGGCAGTATTTAATTAGTTTAAAAAAGTTATGGTTTTAATTGAATGTAAATGAAAACATTGTTTTATTTTATTATTATCATTATGGCCTATGATAGCAACGCGACCTTTAAGATCTATGGTGCAGCAAACACCGCTTTATTAGTCAGCAAAATAAATAATTTCTTTACTGATCCGGTAAACTTTGTTTTGCCTTCAAATTTTATTTTAATTGGAAAATAATTAAAAAGATAATTAAAAAGAAATAAAAAGATAAAAAATTTGCCAATTTGAGAAAAATTAAAAAGTGGGCGTGGTAATGGGCATGGTCTATTTTAATTTTCATTAAAAGTTGAAATTTTTATATAATATGTTTGATCTTTTTACTCTAAGAAATAATAATCATAGAGTAAAGGACCGTGTAAAACCGGGTAAAATTATTTAGCAGATACCGACTTCAGCGCCAACTGCCGGGCGGATTCCTAACGCTAAATCGGTCCAGCCATATAGGAAGAGACAATGTCAAACACACGTACAGTCGAATTTTATATATTAAGATATTGAAGGTTACTTTTAACCGCCTTGTAGTTAAACAGTTTAACTTACAAAATCAGAAATAAAAATCTTCTATATAAATAAAATTCATTTTCTGTTTGTACACATTTTTTGTTTTCCAAAGGAAGGTTTTGCACCGGTTACGCCCTTTTTTTGTCCATTTTTCCTTCCCCACTATTCAGCTATGTGGCTGAAAACGCATTTCGTCCACATTCAAGCAGTATGTGTTCTGTAAAGCCCTTCACAGTTACTGAAATTTCGGCCTCTTCTTTACAAAAAAGTAAGGCCTGACCAAAATCTGTACCAGACATTTGATCGTTAAGAGTGCATTTGTTTCCTCTGGATTGCATGAAAATTTGTTGAGCCCTAAATTTTACAATTTTGTGTATTCGGATGGAAATGTGCTTCAAAGGAGAAGCCGAAAATTGCCATAGACTTCACTTTAATCCATTAGCCATTAAACGAATTGCTGACATAGATATTTTATTTCATACCTAAGCGGAACATGTCTTCTTTGTCATCCAATAAAAAAAATCTTAGCTGTCTCACAAAATACTTTATTTTATTTTCAAATGAAAAAAAGCACTCTTATTGAGACACTCTTTATTTAACATGAAAGGCGGCTATCAAGGGTTAAGCAAATTAAATGTTTAAAACTTATTTTCTTATTATATTATTAAAAAAATTTTATTCAATATTTTTTATTTTTCATAAAAAAAAAAACTATTTAATTAGAACAAATTAAGTTAACATGCGCCTTTTAAAAATAAGCGTTTCCCACATGGTTAATCTATTAACTTAATTTGAGGCTTCATAAAAAGAAAAACAAAAACCCCATAAAACTTAAGCTAAAATTAAAACGTAAACTTGAACTTGGCAACAATTCAAACGCAGTTAAAAATGAATTCAAACTGTTAACACAATTTCAAGGCAATAAATTAAACAAGAGAAAAAAAAAGGTTTTTTTTTCTTTTTTAAATTCCAATTATTCCATTAACAATGATGTTAATTCATGTTTACTTAAAATTGCTTTTTCGAGCCACAAAAATATAAAGAACAAAAAAAGCAAAGAAAGAAAAAAAAAAACAAGAAGATTCTTTTGATTTTCGCACCTTGTTAACACAATTTCCAATCGCCCAGTTGAGTTGTGTTGGTCAATTTTAATGTTGAGTTGCAGGGGTGAAGAGTAAAACGCACTGGAGTGAAAAGGAACTGTTAGTGCTGCTTTTTTTGTTTTGTTCGTTATTTATTTTAACGAGCCCAGGGTTTTTTCTTTGTATTTAATGTTAAGCCGTAAATGCTAAAAATTTTTCTTCTTCTGAACTTTTTTTAATGCGTTTTTAATTCCTTTGAATGATACCGTGTATTTATTGCAATAAAACACAAAAGCAAATTATGTTCAAGAAACACACGAATTTTTTATATTTATTTTTTTTTTTATGTAAAAAAATTTTTTTGTTTTTATAAATAAGCAATTTTAATACAAATTCGTTTTATTTTTCGACTTTTAATTTAATTTTTTTTTTGTTTTATATTTTCAACACAATATTTTTTTTCCAGTGACTGTCTTTTAGATTTAGAACAGCTTCAAAAATACTGCAAACACACACTCACTTGGTTAAAAAAAAAAAGAACTGTAACGCAGCGCAGCAGGCCCACGAAACTGCCAAAAGAGTGCGAGAAGTAAATAAAACTTAAAAATTTACTCGTACGAAATATTGAAGAGTATAAACAAACACTTGTGTTTCACTTCATGAATGGTAACAGGGCTTGTATGCGCCCAAACAAAAAAATATAACGTGAGACACACTTTGATCTTGGCTTATTTTGCTTATTCTGACGTACAACTTGAGATATTTTATTTTAGGCGCAGAACACTGAACAAACAAGAAAGCGTACCAACTTAACCAAGACCAAAAAAAAAAAAAAAAAAAATTAAATGAATGAATGGTTTTTGAATTTTTCTTGATTTTTTTGTTGTTGTTTTGTTTTGTGAATTTTAGCCTACCGCGCAGACGTGTTAACTTAACGAACGACAAAAACGAAATACGCGTATGAAGAAAACGCGATACTTTCTTTGGCCTCGTATTTGTCTAACTGTTGGTCATACTGCATGGCATCTTCTGCTTCTTGCTGCATGCTTCTGGTTGGGGCTGCTGATTAGCTTTAAGTAATGCTAATGTTGTGGTTGTTAACCACACCCAACGTTTTATTAAAAAACAAATTATTTTCCAACTTAATTTTTTTTATAATTTTTAGTTTTAATTTAAATTTTTATAAAAATGTTTTCCTTTTTAAATTTATTTCCGTTAGTTTTTTAAAAGCAAAAATAGTCGCTGTCATGTTGTTTTTGAAATTCAGCAAGATCGTCCCATAAAAACAACACGAATCTGTAAAGCTTTTGTGCCTCTCTGCTTGAAAAATCCGAGTTATAAATAACAACACATTGACAGCTTGGTAAATTAACCTCTAATCTTATTCATAATTTTGTGAAATCAATTCATAAGTAATAAAGATTCTAGCAACCTTCTAGAATACTTTAAAGTTGTGTGAGCTTGTCAACACGTTAGCTGCTTGTTGTTGGCAGTAGTTTGTAGCTTCTTAATAAATCGTTTGTTAGCAGCTCACTTACTGTTTCTTAGCAAGTTGTTAGCAGGTCGTTTGTAGCTTCTTAATAAAACGTTGATAACAAGTTGGTAGTCCATTAACAGCTTGTTGGCTATTAATTAGCAACTATGAGAAGCTTATTAGCAGCTCACTTACTGCTTCTTAGCTATTTGTTAGCAGGTCGTTTGTAGCTTCTTAATAAAAAAAAACGTTGATAGTCCATTAACAGCCTGTTACCAGTTTGTTAGCAGCTCGTTCGCTGTTAACTATCAGCTCACTTACTGCTTCTTAGCAGTTTATTAGAAGCTGGCTGGTAGATTGTTAATAAATCATCGATGACTCGTTGATAGGTCATTGGTAACGTGTTAGCAGCTTGTAACTAGCTAGTTTTCTGGTAATTAGCAGGTGATTGATAGTTCGCTGGTAATTTGCTCTTACTTGGCTGCTCGTTAGCAGTTTATTGACTGTTGGTTAGCAGCTTCTTAACAGTTTGTTAGCAGCTTGCTGGCTGCTCATTAGCAGCTCTTTGATAGCTTCATCATGGGGTTACCCCCATAGATTAGTAGGTAGCGTACTAACCTATCAATCTGGGGGTCGCAGATTTGATTCCTGCCTAGACCCTGGGTGTTTTCTGAAGACAAGCCAAGAGATAACTCGCTTATAGTTTGTTGGTCATGTTCATTTTGCTAGTACTTTTTTACCAGTTCGCATGCTACTTGTTAGTAGCTCGTCAGGAATTTATAGACAGATTCCTGCCTGTTCTTAAGCAGCTTGTTGGCAGCTCATCAGCATTATGTTAGCAAATCGCTGGCAATAGCTTGGTATGACTGTTATTAATAAATTATTAAAAACAATGTGTTCTCCAATAGAAATTGCTTGTTGTTTCTTTTTTCTTAATTATTTTTAGTAATTTTCGTAAGTTTTGCAAATTAATTTAAAAAATAGAAATTCTGCAAAAGCAGGTGAATTAAGCTAAAAATAAAGAAATCACACAAACGCTTTTTTAAAAAAAAAAAAAAAAAAAAAACCTCTACTTGACAACTCAGTTTTGCAGAGGCTTTTGCTGTTGGTCTGCTTTCTTTACTACCGATTCAACTCAAAGAATAAACACGATAAACAACAACAAACTTCATTTCATTTCTCCACTGCTGCTGCCAATAGCCGTTAGCAATTTTACTAGCGCAGCAGTCAGCAGTAGCTGCTGCATTTGCTCAGCTGCGCAGCTGTAGAGACACTCTAGAGACTGTTACTGTTTCTCACTAAATTGTAAGAAGCCACTGGCTTTTGAATGAATTTTTGTTTAAGAAAAGTTTTTTTTTTCTTATTTTGAGTCTGTTTTATTTTTCTTACAATTTTTCTACTTGTTTGAGTGAGTTACTCTGTTAAAGCAGCACAACCAAAAGAAGAAACAAGTTAAATTAGGCTGTATCGAGTCTTATATACCCTTCACTGTGTTAGTGAAATATTCATATTTTTCACTTTCCACATTGTGGGATGGGACACATATCATTTTAAAGGGGAGGTTGTCTAGATTTGGAATCTAACGCCCAAATACTCAGAAGTAAATTTGGACTATTTTTTAATTTTTTTTTGAAATTTCCATATACCCCAGTGCTGTTGCTCCAAGGGATTTTAGAGACTTCCGTCCATTGGATGGATGGCTTCTGCTGAGTTTTGGTCCAGATACTATGAATATGGTATATAAAAAAACTGTGTACTATTTTTTTTTAGTTTAAGTACAACGCGCAAAAAAAAAAAACAAAGCAGAAATTAATAAAAATCAAAAATTTCGTTGTATTTTTGATATTCCTCTGCCACTTGTGGGCCGATTGCTCTCTTTTTCTGCAAAAATATTATGACTGTCATTTCTGACAAAACTGTTTACCATATTTTTTGTCTGTTTCGTAGTTTAGACAAATTATGCAAAAAAAACTCATTCAGAAAATTGTCAAAAAAAGAAGTAATCTTGGTTTTCGACTCACAGCTCCGCCACTTATGAGCCGATCCGGCTGAATTGCAATAGCAAGTATCTAACAGAAATAACTGACAGATTGGTATGCTATACTTTTCTGTACGTTGCCTAGTGACTTCACAAAGTTGATTTCAATGACTTGACGGACATCGCTAAGTCGACTCCGCTATTCATTATTTATTTATACTTTATAGAGTGTCCCACGTACGGTGGAGAAATTACAAACCGATTCACCTTCTTACTTGCAGTGAAGGGTATAAAAAAGTTGAGTTGCATTTAAAACTGAAACGTAATCATTCTTTGATACAAAAAAAAAATCATTCACAAAAATATTCAAAGATTTTTTTTTTGGCAAATTGTGCTTTTTTTGTTGCTTTGTGGCACTTGACTCAATTTTGTTTCAAGTTGAAAACGTTTTATAAACGAAAAAGAAAAGCTACGCTAAATTTGAACTGCACTCAATTAAAAAGTTGAAAAGTCGTATTTTCTGTTATTTTATTTTGTCTGCAAACAATTTAGTTTTTTATTTCTAAAGTCAAAATGCATGTTTTTATTGCTTTCTTTATGAATGTTGTTGCTGTTGTTTTCGTTTTGGTTTTGATTTTAGCGGTTTTTAACAGTAGAAAAGTTGTCAATCGAGACTTTCGGCTTTTGGTTATATTTTGTATTGAATTTTTGTTTTTTTTTTTAGTTTTTTTTTATTTTGCTCACATTTTATCGAAAGCTGGCCATTGCAATGCTGGGGTTTTTCACCAAATGCCTTTAAAATCCGGTTGCATGTTGTCGTCTTTTTTTTTTTTTTTTTTTTTTGCATAAAATATTTGCTGTTTGTTGTCTTGAGTTGCATTCGAATTTTTAAAAAACGATTGATTTTGTGCGTTCATTGGTGTGCTGGCATGAGGAGCAGATCAAAAGGAGTTTGTGTTGATGGCATTCTTTACGATATTTACCAAAGATTTACATGGACAACCTTGAACCTTTTTTTTTTCTTTTGCTTTCTTTCTTACTTTAAAGCTTATAAGCGCTCTCTCACATAGCAAAATAAAATAAGAACGCAAGAAACGTGAAACGTGAAACATGAAATTAAAATGCTGTAAAGATGCGCTTACAACAGGTGGAAATATCGTGATTTGAAAGAATTAAAATTGAATTGTAACGAATTTAAAGAGAAGCGAAAAGAAATTTTGTATTTTGAATTTCTCAAAGTCCATGTGAATGATTCACGCTATAAATTATTTTATGGCGTTCAAAAATTAATAAAATAAAGTAAGAGGTTAGGCTGTTCACTCTACGCTAACAAATGGAAATAAATTTGTTTTATTTATTTAAAAATTTTGACGACCATTGCAACATATATGTGATATGGTGTTTGCTCCTAAAAGGAGTCACAATTTTTTTAGTTCTTAAATGTTAATATAAAAAATTAATATAAAAAAATTAATTTTACAGCAGAAAGTTAAGCTTAAAGTATTAAATTTTTTAAACGAAATTTATTTTTATTTCCAATATTTCGCTACCAATAAAAATAAAACCTGTAGCTGCTTCAAGCTTAATTTCGGATTATAATTATTGATTTTTATATTGACATTTGGCTTTAAGGCCTTCAAATTAATTTGCCACATTAATAATTAAACTTTTTTTCTTTGCAGGTAAGTGCATCAACTGTTTCACCATAAAATTGTAAGTACATTTTATTAAATTTTATAAAAAATTGTAACCGTCGCGGCCGAGTAAAATTTTTGGCCAATTTCTTCCGAGAATGAAATGGCATGAAAGTTTTCGCTACCCTGATATCCAGTGTCTCCAAACGATATTATTGTATTACGATTCTCTTTTCAATCACTTACTAATATTGAGCTTAATAGAGCTCCAAGTCATTTTGCAGAATGATTGTGTCAGAATTAAACTACCAACTATATCTTTTCTTTCCGGTTCGTCTGCCTAATCTTTACCTTGTATACATACTATGACTGCTGCACTATTAATGCTAGTCTCTTTAGAAATGGTAGATAATCCGAGACCAGTTTGATTTTACTGCGAAAAGACTAAGTGCTTGTAATGTTGCTTTTCTATCAGAATGAATAAAAATGTGACTATTATTAGTTTCTCTTTCGAGTTCTGCTCTTAAACTAAGCTCAATGGCATGTATACTACCAAATAAGCTTTTCCTGGGATTTTGACCAAATATCCTTGACCTTCAGTTCTTAAAAAAAGAGGGTAATTTGCTTTAGTTATCTAACTTTTACCAATAATTTTTATTAGTGATTTGTTCGTTCGGGACTGAGCTTGCGATCATTTTAGATCACACTCATTCTCATTCTCATACTCATACTCATACTCATACTCATACTCATACTCATACTCATACTCATACTCATACTCATACTCATACTCATTCTCATTCTCATATTCATATTCATATTCATATTCATATTCATATTCATACTCATAGTCATATTCATATTCATATTCATATTCATATTCATATTCATATTCATATTCATATTCATATTCATATTCATATTCATATTCATATTCATATTCATATTCATATTCATATTCATATTCATATTCATATTCATATTCATATTCATATTCATATTCATATTCATATTCATATTCATATTCATATTCATATTCATATTCATATTCATATTCATATTCATATTCATATTCATATTCATATTCATACTCATAGTCATACTCATACCCATACTCGAGATATCTGTGTACCATACATGTGATCTGACACCGATTTTGGCTCTCTTCTAATCCCAATTAACCCTATTTGGGAATATGACTGTAAAGTTATGCCTGAAGTTGTATTTCATCTAACAGTGATCGCTTAGGATTTCATTTTAGAAAATGGTAAAATTTTAGAAAAATTATTTACTTAGTACAATAAATACTAAAAGGGAAAACATATTCATACAGCTGTTTCTTCAGACACTACTCTGAATCGTCAGTGGGTTACTCCCAAGTTATGTTCAATTTATGCCAAAAAAAAAAATTAAAAATTCTTTTTAATTCATTTCGAATACACAAAATTCTTCTAATTGGAAAGGTTTCGTTGAATAGACGTCGTAGCTCTTTCAGAATCAAAACGAGCATCAGCCTTCATAGCTTAAGAACTAGTGTGGTGATATCTTCTGTATCTACTTCCTAGTTTATTTGGTTCTGCGTACTAAATTTTCATTACATTTTTAGAATCATGTTCGAGCTAACAACCCCACTGGCCTTTAATTTTTCCTATTTTTTGTTGCTAAAAGGCAAATGCTGTAAAAAAATATTTAATTTTAAGGTTCGTGTCTTTAAACATAAAACATTTAGCAAAATCGTATGATATCTTTTGACTTGTCGTAATCATTTGCAATATACATTTGGAACGCATGAGAATTCATTTTATTTTCAACAAACAATCAATATTTATGTGTGCACATACACATATGCACGCTTGCATTATACCATATATGCTGAGTTTAACGTGTTTTCACGACTTTTAAAGCATTCAATTTAAGAAAAAATATTTTATAATTCAAGTTCGAGTATCAAACGCAAAATCAAGAGCCAATAAAACTGTTTAATTTTCAACAGCAACAGTGAAGTAAGCAGCAGCAGCAGCAAACCACCTAAAAAAACAAGTTATCAAGCAATCCTTCAAAAAATTTTCAAAAATTGAAGAGCCAAAAAACTAAAGATTTTTGATAGCAAAATTTTAAAAGATACAGTTCCCACCATAACAGTTCTTGCCAATGACAGCCTTCCAACCTGCCTGGTGCCCTAACCAAACATCAAGGCAAGGCATTCAAAATCAAACCATTACAGACTCACAAGACAAAAAAAAAAACATTAAAAAAAAGTAACCACATACCAAAAAACAGGTGATAACACAGGTACAACAACATTTTTGAAAATTGTTGCAAAAAAAAACAACATGAACCAACAAGCCAAAAAGAAAAAATTAAAGAAAAGAAGGAGGAAAAAAACTTGAAAAATGTATTGAGCATGCGTAAATTTGCCAAACGGCAATAATATTCAAAATTTTTCATTGGAATTTCACAACAACAGTAACAAATCAAAGATTAAATAAAATTCAGCAACACACACACCTTAAATAAAGATAGCGGTCAGTGGTTTTTATTACTTTTTTTTTACTTGTTAATTTTTATTTTGACTCATGCTCTTGCTCTTGAGCACTCAAATGGAAATCTTTGGCAAAATTATAAACACTGAGAAGTTACACTCAAAATATTTTGAGCAAAACTTAAGCAGCAATCATGAACTTGAACTTCATTTAAAACCTTATTTGATGGCAAGAGAAAAAACTTATGCACCGCAAATACTCGACTACATTATGCCCTCAAATAAACTTTAATAAATTAAATTAAAAAAAAAAGTAGTTTAAGATGATCGGCCTTAATATAACACGCAATCTTAAACAGACTTTTTAATTTAATTTTTAATTTTTTTATTTACTAAATAATAATTGACCTTCCAGTTAAACACAAAGATCCCTGATGATGGCGCTTGATTGCCGCCATAGACGACCACCAGACTTAACAACTCGAACTGTTCATTTTGCAGAAATATAGAAAAAAACATTCTGTCATCTCTTTTAGTTTCTTGGTAAAAGGAACGCAGGCTTATTAAACAAAATTAGTAAGAAATGACAAATCTCTTCTCATTGAGTTGAGTATTCGGTGTGAGTATGAGTATGAATATCTATGTGTATGAGAATGAGTATGAGCGTGAGAATGGGAATGAGTATGAGTATGAGTATGAGTATGAGTATGAGTATGAGTATGAGTATGAGTATGAGTATGAGTATGAGTATGAGTATGAGTATGAATATGAGTATGAGTATGAGTATGAGTATAAGTATGAGTATGAGTGTGAGTATGAATATTACGCTTGCATCCAACTAGTTCAGCTGATCTTAAACGATCGCAAGCTCGGTCTCGAAGATACTATGAGTGAACTAACGAATCACTAATAAAAATTTAGGGATAAAGTGTAGATCACTAAAGTCAACTACCCTCCCAAAGGATATCTTGTACAGCCAATACTCTGAGTATAGGCAGGAATGGAATTTGCGACCCCCAGATTGAAACCCAATTTGACATCTCCAGGATGTGAATTGCAGCAGCTGCTAACTTTTGACATTTGCTAAAGGAACCATCACTCTCAAGTACCTCTATCTCAACCTTTGAGGTTTATTTCTATATTTTCATTTCTTCTTGGGTAAAAATAAAAATTCATTCCATTAACTCCAGTGTTTCTTTTTTATTGTTGCAGCGAAAGGAGGAGAGGCTCTTTATTTTCTCTTCTCTAAAGGATACTTTAGTATTCTTTAAGAAAAAATAAGTTTGTAGCTGAAGTTTCGAATGGAAGTGGATTAAATTATGTGTATTCTATTGGTTGCCAAACATTTTGTATACAAAACAAAAAGACCTTAAATAAATTTTGGCTGGTATTGGGATGTATGTGTTGCTGTTAATGAAACTGTTCTCTCAATAAACTATACCGTAACTAGGCCATAAGTCACTCACTCATTCACTCACTATTTCTAAAAGCACAAAAAAGGAGCATGCCATACTAGTTAATGCTCTTGCTACATAATTTGCTTTGCTTAGCGCTTCATGTGCAGATTCTGATATTAAAAATACCCCACCCTACCCATTTCTGAATTATTGAGTGACTTTTTGTTGTGGCCAGCATAAAGAAGACATTTTTCGTATTCCTAAAACTGAGTCAAACGCAAGAAAAAAAAAATTTTTTTTTTTAAATTTAATTTAATTCTTGTGCTGCTGCGGTCAATTCACTTAGTCCATCTTATATTGAGGCGTTTATTTAAGTTGTCTTGCTGCCTGGCTGCCAGCATTTTCCAACAGCCAAAGTATATGTAGTGTGTGTGTGTGTGTGTGTGTTTGCCTTTAAGAACACCTTGTAATCTCTGCTGGTTTTGCTTTTGCTTTGCCACTACATCCACACTATCTATCTGTCATAGCGAACTTGGGCTTTCTTTGCTACTTTTTTTTTACTTCCAGTTTGAGACTTCATTTTCATTGCAAATAACTGCAAACGAAGCCCGCTAGATGTTGTGCGATTTTTAATGCTTTTCATCTGCTACTGCTTTTTCTTTTTTACATCTTTGTCGTTGTTGGTTTTCTTTTCTTTATTTCTTTCTTTTTTTTTGGTTTTTTTTTCGTTTTTTTTTTTTTTTTTTGTTTCGTTAATGTGTCTGTGCTTTCTAAGTGTTTTCCTAAGTAGACGAGTGTGCTTGCTTGTTACTTTCTGTGAGCAAGTGAGTACGTGTGAGTGTTTGTTCTGTTTATGAATGTAGTTTAGATGTCTTTTATGAATAGTAAACTTACAGTCAAGAAGAAATTTTGCAAAAACTTGAAAAAACTTCATTTAGTGTGAATAATTGGAGGCCATAAAGGCCAGATTCTATTATTATTATCATTATGATTGTGCAGCCCAGTTCCTAGCTATAATCCGAGACTAGTTACGAATGTCGTAAGGACCAATCTTGCCTAGATCTTTTGGGATCTAAGCAGCTTCTTCTGTGTCTTGTCATGGTTTAGCACTCGCAGAGAATATTTTCCCACGTTTCCTGTCCTTCCCGACAGAAGCGACAGGAGTCGTCTTGTACCATCACATAACAAAGTCGCAAAATGTAACATCTGAGATATCTGAATAGGTCCTGTAACCTACTCTCTAGCTGCGAAATTAAATAATGTTTGCCTCAAAGCCAAAAGAGCTGGACTTTCATAGAGCAGCTGAAAAACTATCTTCCCATTTTTGAGCGCCCGTTTACATTAAAGGTTGGTTCTACACGGTTGGCGTGTGAATCAATCGGTCGCAAGCCTTAAAATATTCTTCTCTATCCCTATCCTTCTACTTATGAGAAGGTCTTGTTGGTTTACTCTGTGCAACCATGACATTTCATTCATGAAATTTCTTTTAAAAAATAATTTCATTCCATTCAAATATTTTGTGTGCCTTCAGCTTACTTTAACTGGAGTTTTTTTAGACACCAAGTCCTCCAACTTTTGTGGATATTCAGTATTTATCTCTCTCACAGCATGATGGCTCAGTAAGAGTGCACGTTTTCACTTTAAAATAAAAACAAGAGTATTTTTATTGAATGGTAAAGAAGACATGTTCTGATTAAGTATGAAAAAAATATATCTGAGCCAGCAGTCCGTTCAATGGCTAATGGAACAAAGTGAGGTTAATGTAAATTTTTAGAAAAAAGTAGAGAAGCACATTTCTATCTGAAAGGCTTCGTGAATATACAAAAAAATTGTCTAGTTGGGGGTTCAGTAAATTCTCACGAACTTATGAAAAACAAATCTACCCACAAAGAGCAACTGTCTGATAAAGATTTTTGTAAGGCATCACTTTTGAAAGAGAAAGGCTGAAGTATTCCTAACAGGCACATGATAAAAAAGTTTTTGTAACCTTAACTAGACAGCACGAATGTGAAAGACATGTGGTTTCAGCAAGACTCCGCCATATGCCACACAGCCCGTAAATACATGAAATGAAAAAGTTTACTCTTACTGGGACACCCCGAAAACCTATTACCAATTTTTTTTTAGCTAAAACACCATTTTTAATAGCAAGTGATCTTCATGTAACAACATAAACTTTAGACACATTTTTCCTGCTACTGTATTTTGCTTTTTCCAACAACAAATTGTTTGCTCTTGTATTTAAAATGTAAAAATTGTTGAATGTGTTTGTGTGTATGTGTGTGTGTGTGTACATTATATTGCCTTAGCGAACTATTACTTTTTGTGCTGATTTCAAATAGTTTTTGAAAAACTCTTCAAATACAAGCTTCTGAAACTGACGACCAAACGGCACAAACAACTAAATATTCAACAACAAAAAAATACAAGTAAAATAAAATAAAATAAAATAAAATAAAAAAAGCAACATCAATAGTCAGTGGTACTAGAACAACAATCAGGCTAAGACAGTTAAGTAAAGTCTACTAACTCGTCTCGTCTGGCTTTATTTAGCAAATCTTGGCAATATGTTTATTCGTTTGTTGGCTCGAGTGCTCATACATGGCTGGTTAAGCTGAACATTCGTTAGTAAATAGTAAAATCAAATGCACATCCATACATACATATTCATGGCTCGTATATGTTGTACGTACGAGTATTATATACCAGCAACGATTGCTTGATTTAAAAAAAAAAAACGTTCCAAGTGAAGCTTTAACAAACCAATAACATCTGCTTGTCTGGCTGAGTTTGGAAAGTGGTTCGCAAACGTTTCTATGTTTGTTTTTTGCCAGCCATCATCACAGTTCTAGACTCCTCTCTAGTTGTGGCAATAGAACATTATTAAAATTCTCTCGCTCAATGTTAGTTTTTTATTGCCATTTCCACAGAAAAACAGTTAAAAGCATCTTTTCATTTTATTTTATTAATTTTGTTTTTTCTTTAGTTTTCTGGCAATAAAATGTAACCAACCAATAAATCGTTGCGTAAAATGCTGGATCAATACTGTTTGACACGCAATGACTTTTTGAATTTCCCTTCTTTTTTTTTCTTGGCTTGTCTGCAGAATACACCTAAGGTCTAGGCAGGGATCGAACCTGCGATCCCCAGATTGATAGGTTAGTACGCTACCTAGTAGTCTACGGGGGCGACTGTCAAATTTTGGGCCAGCTACGTTCCATTAAAAGCACACAACCTCTTGAATTTTAACAAAAATGGAAAAAAGTGAATTTCTTAAGTTGATTCAGGATCAGTTTTGTTATAAAAAAAAACTATCACTGAAACTAAGAAAAGCTTTGATAATGGTAGCTCTGCATCATCAATTTGAAAGGGTAAGAAGTGAATTACTGAGTTCTGTTGTGGTTGCCCAAAAGAAATTATCACACCATTGTCGATGAAATTTACGGAATCATATTAGACAATCGGAAAATAAAAATACGTGAGATGGCTGAGGCTGTGGGCATATCAAATGAGCGAGTATATATCCTGTTTTACTTGAATATTCAAACTCGAAAAATCTATTCGCGAGATGGTTGCCGAGATTGCACACGTAATAAATAACAAAGCAGAAAAAAAACTTCGTTTGTGACAACTAAATTTACTTGTGACAATTGAAATTTTTAGTTATAAAAACCAGAACCAAAATGTTGTTGTTCTAGGCTAGGTTAGGTGTTCTGGTGTCACAAATTAAAAAAATTCGATTATCACAACTGAATTTTTGATTGTTAACAAATTCTAATTGAAGTTATTTTCTTTAGCACGATTTTAGAATTATAATTCTCAGTGTTTTTTGTTCTATCGATCTTTAGTTTCAAAGTTGTTACATCTCATTAATTAAAGGCAGTCGGTCAGGAATTTCTATTCTATGGCAGATATAACAAAATATTGGACTCTAGTATCGAATTATGATTGTTGCAACTAAAAAAAATTTGAAATTCAGTTGTGATAGTTGAATTTTGTAATTGTAAAAACAGAAATTTTGTTACTAGAACAAAATTTTCGACTCTAGTATTGAATTATGGTTACTGTAACTAAAAAAAAATTGATTACCTTAACCAAATTGTTAATTGGAAACAAATTCTGTTCTCACAACCGAAGTTGTTATTTGTGTTTGTGAGAACTAAATTTATTGTCAATCAAAAATTTGTGCTACAGCTCGAAATATTTTTTACAACAACAACATTTTAAGCTATATTACAGAGTTCTGGTTTCGATTGACACAAGTAAAATTTTGATTATTAGTAAAATTAGTTGTCACAACCGAAGTTGTTTTCTAAAATTGCTAAAATAAATTGAGTAACTGAAGTCTTCTAGCGAGTGTTGGTCATGTTGATTAAAATTACACACCTTGTTTTGTTTTTGTTTGTTTGCTTGTTGTCTTAAATAATATTTAAGCATGTAGTTCGCATTAAAGTCAACATTGTCTCAGGTAATGATTATGACGATTTCTTGGAAGCATTGAGACATGAGAATTTTAAAACAACAACCACAACAGCTACACTTACCAGCATTATGCAGCTGCCATATCTATTCATCTGATGCTTCAAAATTTATTAAAAATGTTAAATGGCTTTTCAAACTGCTGCTTAAAATAATTTTTCTAACAAAATTAAATTAAAAAGTTTTTAAAAAAAAGGGTATAAAATTAAGAAAGACTCACTTACAGGGCCAGTCTAAATGAATGATTGGGTGGACGTGTGTGTGTGTGTGTGTGTGTGTGTTTCTAATTATCATGAGTCTACAGTTTAGAGCAGACCAAAAGTAAATAAATAAAGAAAAATTATTGTATGAAATGCAAAGCAGACAACTAAAACTTTGTGTGTGCATATGCGGCTGATGCAGCTTGTTACTGTGTGTCTGTTGTGGCGGCTGTTTGTAATTTGTGTAATTATTCACTTACAGCGACAGCGTCACGATGATAGAGCCAACCTGCAGGCTGGTGGAAAATATCTCGATTTTTTTTTTGTTTTTTTGTTTTTCGTTTATTCTTTGAGGTTTTATTTTCTTTTTGTTTTTTCTGGCATTTTCTTTTATTTTTAATTTAACACGCATGTCATGCTTGTACAAGTACATTCTGCAACCACGTACTCTCAATTACTATCATCAAGACAATAATAATCTTCCTACATAATCATTCACATCTACATCATCATCATCATCATCATCATCATTAACAACATCAGCAGCTGTATCATCGGTATCATCATTATCATTATCAACAAGCTTAACCATTAGCGGCCAACTTCCAATAGCCCGTCACCATTCACCGCAATTCGACAACGTAATTTCGCTTCAGAAGTATTTATCTAGTCATTAAATTGATGCTGTTAAGTTGTTATTTTGAATGATTGAATTGTGTCAATCATTTTGTATTCGCATTTTAAAAGAAGAAAGAAAAAAAGGAAACTTTAATATCGAAGCGGTAAATAGTTATTTAGAAATTAATATTTATGAACCGACCGACCAACCGACCAATCATTGTTGGTTAAACAGTTAAATTTTTGTTTGTAATTAAGGGAAATTTCATGAATGGAATGTCACGTTGTGAGGTTTTGCTCAAACAACAAAAAATAATTTTTGTTTTCTACTTCACAAGGAGAATGGATTTACCGGCCCATGACATTTGCAGAAGTTGAATAGCTGATAAAGAAGAAAAAACTTCTCTGACTTGGCGAATCACAGTCTCCGGTGTCCAGCCCTGGAAGAGCGGCGCATGATTTACTTTGGAGAGCGCCGTCTGCAATGTCTCACTGCACATATGGCTTCGTTAGATGTGGTGGTTGGTTTGGGTGACGGACTCACTTTCTTTCTCTCTTTTCCTTTCACTCTTCTATTGCTGTCTTTTCCTTCTTCATTTCCTTCTATACAGGTATCACAAATAGACCACGTCAGAGGATCCAAGTAAGCACAGCTTCTGTTTTTCTTATTTGGGTGCCCTGTGTAATCTAGCCTAACCTTGGCGAATCAGCTTAAGCTCTCAGGGTCTTACTACACTGTCGACTATAGAGGTTGACCTGCTTTATGGCTTTAATAGCCGGAGCAACTGGTTTAAATGATGGACTCATCTTTTTCTTCTTCTTATTTCCCCTACAGCTTCCTACTTTCTTTCACTCTTCTAACTTTATTTGCTAGCTGTGTTTCCTCTTATGCAGGTATCACAAAAGAACCACGCCAGAGGACTCAAGTGAGCCTCTCTTTTTTCCTAAAAACAAACTTAACCTTCTTCACATAATTTCGTCATTTTTTTTTTCTATCGCTACCCAAAAGATTTCTTGTACCGCCAAACACGCCTGAGTACACTAACCACTAACAGAAGTGGGCAACAAGTTCATGAGGTGCATCTAGGATACTTTACGGCTATATGCTCTTGGCGAGTAGGTGGTTCAAAACGGAGTCTTGTGACTAATTGCAGGCCGTTAGGCCGCCTACTAAAAAAATTTCTACTTTTGCTACAATAACCAACTTTTGATCAGCAACAAAACCACAATTCCTGTAAAATTTGTCTCCCTCAATTTGAATCCTGTTTTGCAAGGGGCTCCGCCCTGTCATACTGAGTAGAAAGACTAGTTAAAAAATCAAATTAAAAGAGAAAGTATGATAGTGTGAAAGTAATATGAGAAAAAAGTACGGATAGAAATAGCAGTTCTCACCACCGAAGTTGTTTGCTCAGTGTGCCAAACAACTTTGGTTGTGAGAACTAAATTTGTTTTCAATCAAAAATTCAGTTGTGATAATCGAAATTTTTAATCTTGACAATAGAAATTCAGTCTTACAACTCGAAATATTTTTAACAGAACTAATTTTTGGCCTGTATTATCGAATTCTAAACGATACAGCTGAAAAATTTGATTGGAAACAAATTTAGTTCTCGCAAACGAAATTGTTGTCCATGTGACTAAACTAGCCTTTTTTCACCAGTACTTTCCACAGATAGGACAGCTGCACAATCAAACTATCCTCAATCCCAGATTTTATGTGATAAAATTTTAAATTTTACAAAAAAAATAAAATAAAAAAAACCTTTCTTGTGTAGCTGTTTATCCATCAGGTCACGCTTTAATACAAAATGCCACAAATAATGACAATAAATTTTACTTAAAACATTTAAGTGCGAGCGAACAAGAAATTTATGGGTTAAATAAAGGGCACACGCAAATCTATAAAGAAGATTTTAAAAGGTGTGTTGGTGTTGAAAACTCTTTTTAGCAGAAGAACATGGCAAGCTTATGGTAGAAAATGTACACTGAAAGATTTTCTTCATAGCAATTATATCCTCTGAGGGAGATCAGGGGATAGATATCCAAACGGATCTCCTGTCACTTCAATCGAATGTTACATCCTCTGCTCTAGTAGGCCGATGCAAAGCTGTGTTATTCAATCTGCGCAGTATATGTTCTGCCCAAGCAAAAACAAAAGAATCGGCGACGAACAAGTGAACTATTTGCCCTGGACTGGCTCTAATATGATTGATTCTATGTCAGTGAAGATCGTGTACATCTTAGTAGCATCAGTAGCGGTATTCTTCATTACTAACAAGGAAAGGCGGATACCAGATGGCGAGGTCTAAAAACGTATGTAAGGTTACGCGTCATTTATGGCCTTACTTTGATGGTAAACTCTCTGCTTAGGATAGGAGGATTGTAATAACCGGTCACTGGCCGATTGCCTTTCAATGAAAACTTGCGCAGCTGCCGTGTACCTGAAAGCAAGGAGACAGTCATTCACTTTTTTATTCACTTATTCGGCTTTTCTGACTTCGTGACTTAAATCTCAGTGCACATTTTATGGATGGGCTATTTGAAATACTGGGCAATCTTCTCGAATATCTCAATGACATAGGGTCACTTATCACTCTGTTGTCTTGGCGAGGGGGTGGTTCAAAACAGAATGTTGCTAGTTTACTTGAAGACGGCTGCGCCAACCAGCCAATCCCCTGACTTTGTCTATTTCTGCAATCAAAAATTCATTATTTTTCAAACAATGACTCATTTCATTAAACTCATGAAACAATTTCATGAATATATTGATTCAATTCATGAATTTAATGATATAATTTCTTTAATATTGTGAATTTATTCACAAAATTTTACTTCGTTGTCTTGGCGAGGAGGTGGTTCAAAACAAAATCTATTTGAAGGCCAACACCCCGCTACGCAAAGCAGCCAATCCTGTGAATTTTTTATTTAATTGAATGAAAGAATTCATAATTTTTCAAACAATGACTCATTTCATTAAACTAATGAAACAATTTCATGATTCAATTCATGCATTTAATGAAATAATTTCATAAATTTCTATGAAAATATGTATGAAATGTTTCAGTGAATTAACGAAAAATTCATTTATTTAATGAAATATTTTAATTAAATTCAATGAATGTATTGCATTAATTCATAAAATTTATGAAATATTTTGTTGAGTGAATGAAACATTTTTAATAAAATTTTTTCATAGAATGTATGAAATATTTCTTGGAATCTATAAAAAAAATTATGCATTTAATGAAATAATTTCATTAATATGGTGACTTTATTCACAAAATTTTTCTTAAATATTTCATGGAGTCGATGAATGAATTTAAATGAAATCGTTTCAGGGAATTTTTGAAATAGTTTTTATTTTCTTTCAGTGTAAATTACAAGTAAAATTGTATTTATTTACTTTAGTACTTATTGATGGTGTTGCTGCTATTGTTGTCATTCGTGTTTTATTTTTTTGTTTTGTTTGTTTTCTTTTAATAATGCCTGACAAATTCATTAGAAAATCTAACGCTTAGAATGTTAAACAAAAAGAGACTACAAAGAGTCATAAAAATAGAACAAAAAGCCATAAATAGTTATTGAACAATAACAGCAAGCTGCCACAACAACAACAACAAAAGAAATAAGTAGAAAAAGTTTATGAAAAAAAAATAAATTTCCCCCCAAAAAAGCTTAGTATTTAAGGTAAATTGAAGAAACCAGACAAGCACCCTCAAACAAATTACATTTAAAGTGTTAGACGTTTATAGAATAGGAAATGATGCTCAATACACCAATAAACACACACTTAAACATACACTTACACTTACACTTACACATACACTCAAGTTGGCTAATTTTGTTTCTAGTCATTTATGAATTTGAAATTTTTTGGCTTAAAAATTTGTCGGTAGCGTCATCTGCTTTTCGCAATTTATATGCAGAATTTCGTTGATGATGGGTAAATATTGTTGAAGAAAAAAAGAAACCAAAGGAGTTAGAATAACAAGTGTAACTTCTTTTAAAGCCAAACAAAACTTTAAGCCACCATTTAAGAAGATCATGCCATCTATGCTGCCAACTCATCCATTATTACCACCACCACCATCACCAGCATGCCAAGCAAAGAAAACAAAACACATACACTAACTGACTCACTGCTGTGTGAGTACTACATATCACGCATTACAGCGAGTCCACTGAATATGAAGCAGAAGAGTTTGAAGAAATGATGACTTCAAAAGAATGTCGACACATTTAAATGGTCAACTTATGGCTGGCAAATCGTATACGACTCTGACACGACTGTAAGCCAAGTTAAAGGCGCAACAGTTAGACAGACACATAAACAGATAAACAACTTATTTTGATGCCAGTCAACAACACATTGATAATTTACACGTTTTACGCAAAAGCCTTTAAGCCATTCTTCTTCTTATGCCATTTTTTGTTTTATAGAATTTGTAAGAAATAGAAGTAGAATGAATAGTTGTATAAAGCAAATAGAAATGACATTTTAAAATGCTCACACACAAAAAACAAAACATCTCAATGTCTGTCAAACAATCTTCTAGTCGTATCGACCAAACAAACAACAGACATTGTAAAAAATGTTATTGGGTAGGGGAACAAAGAATTCTGGTAAATCAAAAAGAAAAAAATTTAAGTCAAAAAGTCAAGCGGAATATATACACACAGACTCTTAGCTTTCCGAATGACTGAAATGGGCCAACTTAAAAGTTTTATTAAGAGGTGGCCCCTCATACTCCTCAACTTCAATGAAGTTTCAGTGCAAAAACACAAAAACTTTTAGCGTAATTGTGTTGTGAAGGAGTGTGGCTCCTACGGCAACTTATGCCTCGTTTGTGTAGTGTATTAATCAATTAATTGAAAAAAAAAATCAATTATTTTACTTAGTCGGAATTTAGCAATTACTTTGTACTGAAATTGAGTGTATAAAAGCTGCATTAAGAAACAGCTGTTTTTGTAAATTAGAGTTTGTTGTAGGGACCTTTTCATTGTGTAGTTTCTTCTGTCAATGCTTAAGGCACCGTCTAAAATTAGCGCAGCAACAGTAAATTTTATAATATGTTGTTTAATAAAACCCCCTAATATAGAGTTAAAAACGCTAGATTAAGAAAAACTAACTAAAATGGCATTACTGGTCAACATTAAAATGCCGTAATTTATAGAAGAGAAAGTAAAGAAGTATGGAAAAAGATATTTAAATAATCGTAAGCAGCAATTTTCTTTTGTTTTCAATTCGTACTTTTTCGCTTGAAAGTGAAAACAAAATCTTTTCAAACAGAATTACGAAAAATTGCCTTGTCTGAGCTTAAACAAAATCATTTCTTTTTTTGCAGCCAACTTCACTACCTAACTGTGGTTCCCACCATTCATCGCGTCGCTTTAATTCGCTTTGCTTCAAGCATTTTGTACGAAAATTAAAATTTTTCACAGTTTTGTGAGAAAATTGCCTATAAAATTAGTGCTGTCAACTATAGAATTTTTGGAAAGCTCTAAAACTAAAAAAAAAACTCTTAAAACCAACTTTGAAATTTAGCTTAGACAAAAAGTAACCAAAAGCACTAACTAGAAGAATTTAAGAGTAAAAAATTGTAAAAAGCATTAAAAATATTCCTAAAAGCACTAAATAAACAATGAGGCAAGTGTTAACTAGTTGCTTTGTTTGTTTGGCGACCCTAACGACTATCAATTAGAATCTCAAGATTTCTTTTGGAAAAAACCTACTCGCCAAGACAATTAATAATAAAGTAATATAGATCCACCTGGTGGCATTAGGTATCTAAAAAGATGCCTTAACTCTGTGTCTTCGATATCCCAGGTTGGCCGTCTTTTTCTTTTTTGTTTTAATTCAAGTGTTGCCACTAAATGTTTCTAAAATCCTTTTGTAAAGTGGCCAGATTTTGTAAGAACAATGCTTTATGTTAACTTAACAGAACTATAGGCCGGATTATGAGTGTCGTTGTTGTGACGAAAACAAAAATATGTGGCAAACGCCGGCCATTTACATTTGCTTGTCGTAAATTCGACTACGACAGCGACACTCGTAATTAGGCCTTATGTTAACATGTTACAGAAAAAAAAAACTTAACTTACTTTACTTGGCGCTCTTTAGTTAAACTGCGGATTAAAAAAAAAAATTTTTTTTAAGGCGGGAAAATATATTTGAATTCAACTTAAACTTTTGCTTAATCTAATAAAAAAATTTTAACATGTTTTCTGAATAACGAAAAGAAGGTGCTGTGATTCTTTAAAAAAAACAAAATTATATAATTTCCAAAACTAATTTTTGGAAATGGCAAATTTGTCTCTCAATTTGTTTTATTTTATCTACAAGCTTTCTTAATTAAAACAAAAATCACTTAAAAATTTACTTACGGTTTGTAATTAAATTCTTAGAACTTGTAGTTGTTGTTTTCACTTACCCAACACACATTGTACAATTTAGCAATAGCAATGCCAGTAGTAAAAATAAGTGGGCTAAAAAGCCATAATACAAATTCAGACATGCTTTCAATATTTAACTAAATGGCTCAAGCAAAAGAAAAGAAATCATCATCATTAACATGTTAAAACTAAATTGCACGCATTTAAAATACAAATCGTAACTTAGCAGGTTGTTGCACAGTGGCTCACTTAGCATACATTTAAATGAAAATTAAAAAAAAAAATATTAAAAATTATTGACAAAAACACAATTATAAGCTAAAGCAAGCTGCTACTTAGCGACTAAAAACTTAGCAGTTCTAGCATAAAACAACCAAATAACGGGTGGCGCAAAAGTAATCCTCCTATCAGAAAATGCTATAAATTTTGCGATTGGCCCCTAATGTCAGTTCTGTTTTGACATTTGTGTAGTAAACACATGCGAAATACACCTTAATAAACAATGTACTTGATGGCTTTTGTCTAGCAACAAATATCTCGATTTTTCTGTTGAGTTCGCAGTTAAAATACAAACTAAATGATGATAGGACTTACGGTTTCCTGGATTTACCTGCTCTGTAAGGGTCCATTGTCTATATAGTAAGCTCTTGGTTTTAATTAAATTTTATCAAAATCTTTCTGTTGGACTTTGCTCACCTTGAATCACTGTGTTCCAGTCCACACAGAAACAAGTAAACGAACATTAAATGCAACAACAAAACAACAATATGCCAATTCGAGAATTACAGAAATCTGGGCGTACACTCAAACAGCATACAAGCACACATACACGTACTTGCTTTAATATATAAAAAAAAAAAAACAAAATTCAACTACTCAGGACGCTAAAAAAAAATTCTAAATGTTAAATGCCACTCGTAAATTGGTTAAATATACGAGTACCACTCGTACAATAACAATAACAACATCACTTAAAAATATATGAAATAATAAAAACCACAAAAGTGGTGGCAAATAATAGAATTTGTTTTGCAGCAGATTGAAAATATTTTCCAGGAAAGAAATTTTCTAAAAAAAAATGTTTTTGCATGTAAGAATCGTTAGTAAGCACTCACACACTCTTCTAATGATTTTCGTCAGTCAAAGTGCAACAAGCAATGAATGCTAGGCTCGCTTATGCCTAAATGAAGGCTGCAGCTTAAGGAACGTATTATGTTGTGTAAAGAAATTTAAATTTCAATGTTTTAGTGATTTTATTACACAAAAGTGGTTGATCACTTTTACCAAGAAACAATGATTTCTTTTTGTTACTTTTACAGTAACCGATTTGTACAAAATTCCTACTCATACAAACAAATTTTATGTTATTTAAGATACAGCAGAGCCGATTTGTGACGAAAGGAGGGCAATAAAGATATTGTAAGCTAGTTCGCTACTGTTAAAAATATTAATTAGAGCCCCAATCGTCATATAATAAATAAAAAGGTAATTAAGAAAAACCGATAGAAGTTGCTCGATATCACATGCGGCAATTTGGCCTCTGTTTTAGAGGGGAAAGCTGTTATGATCAGCGACGATTTGAGCCCTGTATCAATTTCTCTGAAACATAATCTCTATACGTTATACAATTTTGTAACTGCCACGCCTACATTTACTCTCATTTTTCCATTAAATAATTGTGAATTGTTCTTTAATGATTAAACACCCCTTTTTCATATAATTTTGTAACAACCATGCCCACATTTAATCCCGTTTTTTTTTAATTAATAATTGTGAATGATGCTTCAATAATTAAACACCCCTTTTTCATATAATTTTGTAACTGCCAAGGCCACATTTACTCCCACTCTTTAATAAATAAATTAATTGTTAATTGTTCTTCAATGATTTAACCCTTTCTTTTTCACTGGATTGACATTTAATTTTTTAACAGCCACGCCCACATTTATTCCTACTTTTCTATAAAATAATTGTGAATAATTTTTCAATAATTAAAAACCTCTTTTTCATTTACTTTTGTAACTGCTACGCCCATAATTAGTCCCACTTGTCCATTAAATAATTGTGAATTGTTCTTTAATGATTAAACACGTCTTTTTAATTTTATTTTGTACCTGCCACGCCCACATTTGCTCCCAATCATCAATAAAATAATTGTTAATTGTGATTAAACACTTTCTTTTCAACAGATTGTGAATTGCTTTTCAATAATTAAACGCTTATTTTTCCACCAATCGCAATAAAACTTGTTACATCTGCTAAGCTCTCTACTCAAAGAATTCTCTCTTATAGAATAGCAAGGGGTATTATGAAAACGTCTAAAAAGTGTTTTTCATACATCTACCCTAGTTTTATGGCCTAACCTGCCTAAAACCTTAAAACAATTGGAATATAATTACATTCCTGTAGTTGATATTTCAAAGAATTCGTTATACGCCAACTGCACTGTAATTGAATTTGCAAAATAAACGTCTTTTGCAACATTGTTGTTTGATTGATTTTAATGTCAACCACCGAACAAGTACAAAGCACACACAAAATGTTCGTTCTTCAAAGTTAGATTTTGTTGTAGTCGCTTGTTTTTATCTACAAACTCGTATCGTTCAAAATTTCTGTAAACATTGAAATCAATAAAAGCTGAAATTATTTGTTTATCTAGTATAAACGAAATATCCAGTTAAGCCAACGATAAAAGAGGGAGTAAACAGGCCTTCTAGAAGGCCTTCTATGGAAACTGTAAGCACTTCTTGTGGCATTCCATTATAAAAGCTTGTAAAATTATTAAGATGAATTCACTTCATTTTTCAACATTCTGTATGAGTATGTCTAGTAAAAAAAAATGAATTGTTGCAGAGAAAAATTTTATGTCATGTGTTCTTATTCCTAGGCCAAATTCATCCCAAATAGTTGAATTTTCAGAGAAAATTTGTGTGCATAAATATGGTATTTTCTCTTTTAAAAGAGAGACTAGTATTTACTTCTTCAGCGAAGTACCATACTGTCACTAATATAATTTAAGTGAGTGAAGATAAATCTGCCGAATTAAATATGTTTTAACGTAACCCGTTACGTTTTTTAGTGTTTGT
The DNA here is from genome assembly GCA_947397855.1 of Thelaira solivaga. NCBI lineage: Eukaryota > Metazoa > Arthropoda > Insecta > Diptera > Tachinidae > Thelaira > Thelaira solivaga. The sequence continues at coordinate 65,651,228 of OX377612.1, read as the reverse complement.
AAATACCTTTTTAGTACGTCTTACGTTATTAAATATTTCTAAATATGTTTTTAGTCGTCTAGATTTGTAATCTACTGCCCAAACACTCAGAATTTACTTTGAACTATATTAAAATTTTTTTTTTTAAATTCCATACACCCCAGTACTGTTGTTCTCAATAATTTTCCGTTTTACACATTGGGACAGGGACCTGCTCACCAAATTTCAAGCCTTAGGTGTTTGGGCTGGGCGATAATGATAAGTCATTCAATCAGTCAGACAGTAACTTTATTATTTTATATGTATAGATTTAAAACTTAGGAAAATTGTGCTAACAAAAATAATTTGCATACAAAAGATTTGTTCCTAACAAGTGGATTAACTTAGCTCTCCTGCTCATAATAAGAAAAAGGAGATGGAGATTCCTTTTCCTTCGAATTCATCTCAAATATCTGAATTTCAGCTCGATCTGTATGTAAGAAAGACTTCAAATTGCATATAACATAATTTTGTGCGAACAAAAATTTTGTTCAGACAAAAATTTTGTTCAAACAAAAATTTTTTCAAGCAAAAATTTTTTCAAGCAAAAATTTTGTTCAAGCAAAATTTTGTTCAGACAAAAATTTTGTGCGGAAAAAAAAATTTTATGAAAGTGAAACTTTTATTCAGAAAAAGTGGGGGAAATCAGTCGTCTTCATGCACATATTTTTAGGCTGAAAGAAAAAGTCATATAAAACAATTTTGTGTTGACAAAAATTTTAAACAGATAAAAATTTTGCTCAGAAAAACTGGATGCTAATTATATAGGCTGAAAGAAAGTTTTTGTCCGTACAATATTTTTCATCCGAAGTTTTTTGTTTTACACAAAACAAAACCTCAAACTACATTTAGAGCCACCTGTCAGTGGGCTAAATAAATTTGATGATCTGAATGTAAGAGTTTTTTTCTTTTTCAAAATAATTCAATTCAATCACAATTCATAATTATTTGTGAGATCATTCCAGCAATTCAATTCCAAATTCATAATTATTTTTGATAAACTGAGTAATTTGTGACTGACATGGAATACACTGCCTTTGCAAGCATCATGAACACAAACAAAAAATATGATTTTAAGAAACAAATTCACAACACACCACACATACCCATTTACTTATACAAACATTTATTTGTTAAACTCTATTAATTAAGTATTAAATAAATATATTAAGTAAAAAGAAAAAAGAGAAAAAATGTGAGTGATTATTCACTTTTTCTTTTTTTTTTGTGTTTTTGTATTCAGTAATTTACGATTTTATGTTTTCTTTTTCATTAAAAACTCAAAAATTATGAAAAGAGAAATTTCAAAAATTTTTAAGGAAAACGATTTTTAATAAATTAATTTTTCTTTTTAATAAAAGGAAAACATGGAAAGTCTAAATTGAAGGTGTTGTTGTAAAATGCAAAAAAAATAAAAAAATAAAAATTTTAGCACGCATGCCAGTTTAATATAAAGAAAAATTATTTTAAATAAAAACTTAAGCAAAAAACGCACATTAAAATTGAGCTGGTAATATTTTGAAAGTGTTACAAGTCCACTTTTACAAATAAAATGCTTTTTTTCAAAATTTTTTTAATTGTTAACATTTTGAATAGAATTTTATTTGCTCCAACCTCTTGCTCTTTTCAATTTCTAGATCAAGGCAGGTGAAAACTGTCTTTAAAGTATTTTGGAGCGCACGAAACAATGGATTTAGTGCACAAAGTAACTAAGAAACCAGGGGAGTTACTCTGGATTGCGATGCGAAAAAAAAACGGAACGAAATCAAAGCTTGATCGTTTACTTTTTGCATTTATCTGGTAGTACCCCGCTCTCTTTATACACACAAATATCTTGCGATAACCAAAAAGCAAACGCAAACTGTTTGGCTTTCGCATCGCAATGTAGAGTAACCCCTTAGAGACAATTGAAAAAAAAAAACCAAGTAGAGATTTTAAAATCAGGGCTTAGTTTCTAGTTGCTTTTGTTCAAAAGTTGACTTGAATTTTTAAGCTTGAGTAATCCACCAAAAAAGTTAATAATTGAAAGTCGTTATCTGGTATTTTATGTTAGTACGAGTGTTTTATTAGAAGAATTTATATTATGAGAGAAACCTCACCAAATAGTTGAATTTGATTTCCAATTGATGGAAATTTCAATATTTTTTTTCTATATGAAATTAAATGAAATTTTCAGCTCTATTTTCTTTAATTTTTTACTATTAATTAAAAACATTTATAGCTTTTGCTATAAATTTATAAATCGAACTTAAGCTTTAAAAAAAACTCTCTTCTGTAAATCTGTTTTTCTCTAATTAAACAGGTGTTTCCTGCCATTCATTCATTAATTGTTTCGTTTGCTACAAAAAAAATTTTGTTGTTGTTTAGTTTTTTTTGCAACATTTTTACAACTATTTAACCCAAAAATACACAAACAAACAATCCAAAGACCAAAATTTTTGCTGTGGAAGTGCTTAAATAGCGACATTCATGATAAATCAAATGAAAATTAAAGTGTACGAGTTGTTGTTTTTTATATTAAAACCGTTTGAAATGTAACAGCAACATAAAACATGCAATGAAAGACGACACACCATAAAACAAACAAACAGCTGCAGCTATGGCCGCTTAATTTTTTTTTGAGAAAAATAATTTACGAATCGGTAACATAAATATTATTTGCTTTTCTTTTTGCTTTTCATATCCGCTGTTGCATTTATTTAATCACTTTATTGCAGAGATTATTTTTGTTTTCTTTTTTGCGCTTAAATTATTTTTAAACGTTTAAAATCACAAAATTCGCAATTAAAAATTTTAATTAACTGGAATCTGTAGAGAGATTGTCAGCGCATCAATGAATAAAACAAAATTTTCTGTTTAATATTTTCAGCAAAGAATTTGAAATTTTTATTTTAAATAATAAAAGTCAATCTTCCCTTCTCTCTGTAAGAAGAAAAACAAAAAGAAAATCGAAAGAAAAATATTTAACACTAGAAAATCAGGGCCAACTTAAGGCATTTAATATCAAATGAAATCAATAGAAATTTTAGTATTTTTATTAGAGACTATATAGAAGATGATGCCCGATTTCGCCTGGCCTTGTCGGTATACTTAGAGTACAGACAGCATTTGTACGAATTTTTAGAAAAATCCGTTTCCAAGTTGAATTATAATCGTTAAAAAACCCATCTAAATAAAAACAATCATTCACTATGTACTTTATAAGGTCGATCATGCCTTTGCTAGCATTATTAGCAGAGGCGCCAACTAAAGTTTTAAAAAAATATATCAAAGCATAATTTCAGGCTTAAATTTATGAATTGTAGTGAATAGAAATCATTGAAAAGTGGGCGTGGCTGGTTCCAAAGTATTAATATTAAAGACAAACTTTAAGATTTTGCTTGTACAGGGTCCGCCAAATAACTTTTTTTTTGAAAATGCTATAAAAACATCGAGTGTAGCTTCGACTGCGTGGCACGTAGCGCCATCCTGTTGAAACCAAATGTTGCCAATATCTTCCTCTTCAATTTTTGTGAACAAAAATTCGTTCAATATGGCCCGATAACGATCGCCATTGACTAACGGCCACTCCTTGCTCATTTTCGAAGAAAAATGGCCCAATTATGCCTCTGGACCAAACTCCTCACCAAACAGTGACTCGTTTTGGATGCGTCGGCTTTTCAATGTATGCGTGCGGATTTTCTGTGCCCCAAATACGACAATTTTGCTTGTTTACATACCCGCCAAGATAAAAATGAGCTTCATCTGAAAATATGATATGAGTTTGGCAAAATCGGCATCTTCAGTAAGTCGATTGCAGGCCCACTTAGCGAAGCGAAAACACAACCATATTCTTTCAGCGGAAGGATAAAACTAATTATCTGTCAAATCAGACATGAGCTAAGTGACATTCACGAAATAAGCACTAGTTGGAAAAAAAACGTTCGATGGCGGACCCTTTAGAAAATTTTTAATAATTTTTTTAAAATAAAATTTTTTAGAAATTTTCTGGAAAAAATACGTGTTTTTTATAAAACTTATTTAATAAAACACAATTTAAAAGATATTTTATTCCGGATCCTTTGTTAAATTTAATCAGAGAGCTAGACGTATGACAAAAAATTTGAGATATACAGTTTGAATTATGATTACGAACTTACTAGCAATCAGTTTTAGTTTTGGTGGCAGCACCAAAGCCTTTGTAGACCTGTGTTACACGAAGAGAGTTTAATAAATTCGATTAGAGTTACTTCTTTAATTTTTAGGGTAAATCCCACGTTTAGAGCTTGTTTTTCATTTTAAAGCATAAAAAATTTAATTTTTGTTTACAGGAGACGAAGAAATTTATATGAAAAAAAAACAATAAATTTTTGAAATATTTTTGGGTAAATTTTCATAATTTTTTTTTTACACGAGTGGCTTGTTGATTTCCTATAAACATACGGTTTCGAAGAGACGAACCTAACCGCCACTGATCTAACAAAGCAACCAGTTTGAAAATGAAGTCCAGCATACGTTTGTGGGCATTTTTTGTAAAAAAAAAAAAAAACAAAGCAAAATAGTATTAGAAATGCCCTGTCCTTGATTGAATGATATCTGTGGGGAGAGCAGATAATATCTGATAGTGGCAGGTTCCCAGCAGCCATGACATGTTTGATTACGGACTGGTATTTCAATTTAATTAAACAAGAATTAAAAAAGAAACTTTAAAAGAGGAAATAAATAATAAAACGGAAACGAAACTGTGGTTTTTTTTAATAAAATTCTTTAATTCTTTTAATCAGAAACATTTAAAATCATATTAATTATAATGAGAACAACTACAAACACACAAACAAATGCAAGGAAGAAAAAATGGAGTACAAGTTGTAAAAGTTTGTTTGTTTTTTAATTTATTCTTTAAGCGTTGCTATTACACCCAATTTATTGTCATTCCATGCAGCAGCAGCAAAAGTATTTTTCATTATTTTATGAACTCCATTATTTACTTAAATATGACTGACTGACGGCTTGACTGAATGATGGAATGAATTGCAAGAAATGAGTGTGAGTGAGTGAGCGACTGCAAACGATTCCAAAATAAGACTGAAACTTTGAGTACCCACTTACTTGCTTGCCAGCTATTTATTTATTATCAGCAACTAATCCATCTTTAGATTAACTTCATCTTGAAGATATTTCTTTTCTTACTAATCGTTTTGCTTTGAGCAAGTTGCGGCATGCAGCAGCATCAACAACAACCTGGAATCTATGACTGAGTGACCGACTAACTGAGAGACTGTCATACTGTCAGACTGGCTATTAAATATTTAAACATGTGCATTTTATTATGTCGCACATGTGTCATATTCAGCGATTAAATATTTGCCACACAACATGAACCGTTAAATATCTTGTGATTTAATTTTTTTTTTAGAAAAGAAAAATAAAATTAAATTAAAACAGAACAGCAACAATTGTTATTGTGTGTGAGGATTATGGAACAAATCCAAATGGTATTGGCATGACCAGCCAGTCCTCTTTTATATTAGACCGTCTGTCTGTCCCTCTATTTGTTTGTTTGTTTTTTTTTTAGGTTCTTGTGTGATTTTCCTGCAATACACAGACAGACAAACAGACAGGTTTAGTCGATTTATAAGGGGGAAATTATTTATTTTTTCTGTTTCTGTTTTTTTATTCTTTTTTGTTCTGTTGCTGTTGCTGTTGCAATCCTTAAAAGTCTATAAAATTTTATAAAATTGGAAAGAATAGAATGTGTGCAAGTTTTTTTGTGTGTGCGTGTATGTGTGCATTTAACTGGCGATAACCATAAATGGTATAAATAATAACAGGAGTGAGACAAAGTACATCAAGTGCCAGCCAATTTAAGCTACAGAATGTTGGTTGTCTTTATTATTTATCAGTTCAATAACCGTTTATTGCATTTTTTGCTCTTATTGTTTTCGTTTAGTAAAATATCTTCTTAAAATTCCTCTTAAAATTTAAAATTGTAAACTAAATCCCAAATCTATTCATGTGAACTCGAATCACTAATTTTTTACAGTAAACAAAAGCTAAATTCCAAATTTCCATATTTAAATGTGCCTGCTAATTTGCTTTTGGCAAAATTTTCCTATTTTTTTTCTAGTTGCACAAATTGTAAAAGAATTTTTAGATTGTATAAAAATTAAAGTCTGCTTTATGCGATTTTTAAAATTTTTCGTTACTCCCTTTTACCAAAAAAAAAAAAAAAATCATGAAAAAAATGCATCATTTTTGTCTCGCTTTATCATGAAAAAATTTTTTTTGTCACGCTCTCTCAAAAAAATTAAAGTTTTATCACGCTTTATATTGAAAGAAAATTTTTTTTCTCAAGTGCTTTCACAATAGAATTCTTTTTGTCACGGGCCATCATGGAAAAAAATTTTGTCACACTCTCTCACGAAAACAAAGGTTTGATCACGTTCATTTAAAAAAAGATTTGTCACGCACTCGCATAAAAACTAAAGTTTGATCACGTATGGAAAAAAATTTTTTTGTCATGTTTTTCACAAAAAAAAAATTTTTTTGTCACGAAATATCACGGAAAAAAATTTTGTCACGCACTCTCACAAAGGCAAAAGTTTGATCACGCTCTATTATGAAAAAAAAATTTTTTATTGTCAAACACTTTCATAAAAACAAATTCGTCACGAACTATCACGGAAACAGAAGTTTGATCACTTTCAACTTTAAAAAAAAAATTTTTTTCACGCACTCTTGCGAAAACTACAGTTTAACCATCATGAAAAAAAATTATTTTATCAAGCTTTTTCACAAAAAAAAAATTCTTTTTGTCACGAACTATCACGGAAAAAATGCTTATCACGCACTCTCAGGAAAACAAAAGTTTGATTACGCTCTATTTAAAAAAAAATTATCCCGCACTTTCACCAAAAAAAATTTTTTTCTCACGAACTATCACGGATAAAAAGTTTTGTCACGCACTCTCACGGAAAGCAAAAGTGTTTTTATTACATCATAAACGTAACAAAAAAAACATATAATTAAATGACAATTAGTACTTACGCTGTCCATTACGTCATTACGTTACCAGATTATGCATGCATACTTTGCAAGCAATTTTTTTTCAATTTTTGGTTATACGAAAATGTTAAATAAATGAAGTTCATACTTTAGGGCAAGTTGCCTATGCTTTCTTATTAGTTTTTAGATAAAAATTTAAATTTGTCACTTCTGAGTTAAATTGAATCTAAAAAGTAAATTTTAACCCAGGCATTAGCGGCATAAGCCTTAAATAAAACATTCAATAATACAAGCTACGTCTTTCTACATTGCAAATACACATGAATTAAAAAGAACCGCCATTATTTTACTACGCAGTAGTTTTGTCATATTTGTGTGATCGTTGATTTAATGCCATTTAGCATATTTGTGTTTTTGTATGTTTGCATTTTGCTTTTTTAAATTCAATCGTGTCGAACCGCATAAAAAACAATCAGTCTTATAATGTGCCGACAACATGATTTAATCAAATGTTGGCGTTGAATAAATCACACACATTGATTTCAGTTCTTTGCTACGTACGTTACATTTTAATTTTTTAATTTTTTTAATTTTTACGCAAACTCCCACACATACTTACGAGTTAGTTTTATCTACTTGTTTATTTTATTAGAATAAAAGAAATAAATAAAAATATGCCATTACACTTAATGACAAAAAAAAAGAAGAAAAGGTAAACGCATCTTTAACTTTATCGTTGATGTTTTAGCCATAAACAACAATTGTGTTATATATTCCATGTAGTCAATACAACAACAACAACGAGTTAAAAATAGTGTGTAAAATACCTTACCGTATCGAACTAAGTTAACAACCCATAAATAATCATTGCAAAATAACGATTTATATCGTAGCGAATATTTTCATCGCATATTCGATAAAATATCGTTATACTTGTTTTTTCGATACGAATCATCGATATAAAAGTTACTGCATCGCACTACTGAACACCTTCTCCCGCTCTTATTGGTTTCATTCAGCTTTTTTGTCTTTTTCAACAAAAATGTTTGCTTAAAAATCATTATTATGATTTATTTAATTAATTGTTTATTGTTGTAATTTTTTTATTAATTCAAACAATATTTTAACGTAATAAATACTTTAGTATTTCAAGCATTTTAATGCATCATTGACAGACAGCTGCAGCTTTGCAATTTTGTAAACCGAATCAGTATCCTCATAAAACGACATAAAGCTGTAGCATTTTTTTTTTTTTGCACTGGATGCTTTTTTTTTGTTGTTTATTATCTCGTCTTCTTTGGGAAAACAACTAAAATAATTTTTATCATTAAATATTCTTTGCAAATGGCTAAATTGTGTTTTAAACTGCAAACACTTAAATAAATTGGCAGTTTGGAAAATTGTTTATATTCTTTACTGAGCACACATACATACATACAAACATAAATATTTATTTCTATTTTTGTAAAATTAAATGCTCATGATCAGCTTTTAGTATCTCATGTGTGAACATGTTTATTCTGCCGACTACCAGCGATCTCTTTGAAATGAGTGAAAGAGCATTAGACAGTTAAAAAAAAATAAATAAATTAGTTGACAGTTGTGGCGTCACTTTTTTTTATAAGTTCGCTATCTGGTTTTAATGATGGCCAAAATCAACTAAATATTTCAGTAAGTTTATTGACATTCAATATGTTGTAAGATGGAGAGCTTTCTTTCAGTACAGCGCAAAAACAGATTCTATAAATTTGTCGTTTTTTTATTTTTTGTATTAAAATGGCATTTCCGTATAACTAAATCTCCTTCAAAGCTTTTTTATTGAATTAAAATAAACGCTAAGCCCATCATCAAATATTTATATTTCAAAATAACTTTTCTAAAATTTATAAAAATGATGACTAGTAGCATGAGTCACGGTTACCTCATACATTTGTTTCGAACAAAATTGTTTGCTTTTTATATTCTGTTTCAAATGCCTCTCCTACAAAAAGGGAGAGAGAGTTTTTAACTACGAGTACATTGAAAAAAAGAAACTACATTCTGACAAAAATGTTTTTTGGAACAAAGTAAGTGTTGGTTGAGGCTAAGAACGACTAAAGAAAAAAAAAATAAGTTCACCTTTGTGTTACTAAAAAAATTTTGTATGGAAATAATTTTTGTGCTCATAAAAATTTTTGTCCGAACATAATTTTGTTGTCCGTAAAATAGTACGGACAAAAATTTTGTGACGAATAAATTAGGGAATTTAGCTTAATTTAAGTTGCAAGTTTTCTAAGAAAATTAATTTGTTTCTCTTACTCTCTCTATCTCACACACTCTCTCTCTGTCTTTCTCTCTCATTCAAAAAGACACCTCATACTGCCTATGAAAAAAATTGTGCTTGGCCAAACATATTTTCCGAAGCGGGTCTGTTAATGCAGTATAATAGGCAAGGCAGAAGCAGAAAAGCTTCTGATCTATGAAGATAGATTAATTTTCCCTCAAAAGTAATTTTCCATTTTTAATTATGTTTGTTATTTTTCTTTATTAGAGATTTTCTTTTTATTAATTTTTCTTTATTTTTTTATTAAAAAAGAACAAAAAACTTACAATAAACATTAACAACTTTAATAAACTTATTGTAAAAAATAACTTATTAAAAGCAAAATGCATATGTGTGTATGTGTACATGTAAAATATGTATAATTAAAATAATAAAATATGACGATTATTGATGAAGAAAACCTCTTGTTTAGGTTTCCGTTCGGAGTTGATTGAACAAACGCATTTTGATTTGATTGCTCATTTGCTCATTAGAAGTAAAAAAAAAACAGTGAAATTTTAAATGTTTTCCTATTAAAGAAGAGAGAGGGGGCGAAAAGAAAAACTTTATACTAATTTTTCTAGCCATGTGAATTCAAGAAGAATAGAAAAATTATTTCTCTATTTACAAAACTCAGCTCTCTAAATACACGTCATATCTAGACTTATGTATAAACGGACTTACGTTTATACATATGAAATTAAGAGCAAAAATTCATTCTATTATTCTCAGTCTAGATGTGAAGTGTATCTAGACGGCTGAAACTTGTTTTCTATTATTCTTGGTTTGGATCTGTCAGTGATTGGAAAAAATAGGCATTTATGAGTCAATGATAAAAAAAGAATTGGGAAGATAAAAAGCAAGCTTTGTTATTTGTAACTTTTAATTTCGATTCTACGATATATTATTAATCATAAGATTTGACGTATTTAACTTAGCTGTCGCTAATTAGTTTCAGTTATTTAAGATAAATTCATCCATTGGTTCCCAAAAAAAATTTTATTTTCACAAACATTTAGTAAAAAAAAATTTTTGTTCGCACAAATTTTTTGTTAGAAAAAAATATTTGTCTCCACAAAATTTTTGTCTATAAAAAAGTTTTTTCTTAAACAAAATGTTTGCTTTGTTAAAAATAAATGTTTGTCCAAACAAAATTTTTGTCCGCAAAAACTTTTTGGTAGAAAAACCTTTTGTTCTTTCAATTTTATTTAGAAAAAAATTTTGTTCACACAAACTTTTTGTTCAAAAAAAACTTTTTGTTCGCACAAAGTTTTTGACAACAAAAAATATTTGTTAAAATAATTGTCCTCACAAAATTTTTGTCCGCACAAGCTTTTTGTTAAAAATAAATGTTTGTCCCCACAAAGTTTTTGTCCGCACGAACTTTTTATTAGACAAAAACTTTTGTTCTTTAAATTTTTTTTAGAAAAAAAAATTTTTTCGTACAAGGTTTTGTCCACAAAAAATTTTTGACTGCACAAAATTTTTGTCCATAAAATAAGATTAAACGAAAAAACTTCTTTTCTGCACAATTCTTTTTTAAATGTACAACTACATGCGTCTTACATTGTACGGAAAAAATGTTTATGGACAGCCAGGACACTTAAAACGCATTTGACGTTGTGAACAGTCAACTGAAAACCGTAAATCACAAGTTACTTTTATTTCTCTTCATTTAATTTTTTTTTTTTAAGTTGCTCTTCAGAGCAAAAATCGATTGTGTGTAAATTGGAGAGCATTCAGCCAGCCTTTTTTAATATTTTTTGTGAAATATTGAACTGACTGTTTTGTTTTTTTGTTTTTTATTTTTTTATTGTAAAATTTATTTTAGCCTAAACTTTTGCGCTCAGGCAAATACAAATTCATTAAGCTTAATAAAATGAAAACGCCCAATAAGCCCCAAAGTACAATGACACAATAACTGAATAGCATGTGACCCAAAATATTGCTACCAAAGAATGCCCCCAAACGACCAACCATTAAAATAAAACACATTCCCATGGCATTAATGTTGGTGGGAAAGAATTCAATCGATATGGTGCATATTAAGCCAGCACACATGCCAATTGACATGGTTAGAGTAACCAAAATATTGATTAAATAGAAATTGGTACTCCAGTGAATTAATGTTGCTGAAACTCCGCCAATTAACAGAAAAGTAACTGAAAAATAAATAAAGCAAAAAAAAAGTTATTAAAAAAATCAATTTGTTAAAACAAAAAGAAATTGAAACCAAATCGTCGTAGGCGATATTGAAAGTTTTGCTATAAATGGAATTTTTATAGCAACTTTTTCGATATCGAGTATGAAGATTGGACTGCGGATGTTGAAGATAATACGTACAGATCACACCCTTTTTGCTTATGAAATTAATGGCGACTGTGATTATAATAAAGAAAAGCAGGGTAGATGCCCCTACAATCATGATATTTATTAAGGGGAAGGTATCCACTATGCCATTACACATGTCACTGCTTAAATCTGTGCCCGTTTCCATTTCAGTTACCACATGACAAACATCATAGCCCAGACCATCTTTAGCCGCCAATTCATTAATCATCGTGGGAAACCTAAAAAAGTAAAAAAAAAATTTAGAATGAGGCAAAGATTTCAGAGAGCCATTTAGGCCTACCACATGAAAAGTCCCTGTGAAATGCCAGTAATTAAAAACATCATGCCACATATGTTGAGAGTATGCAGACAACGTTCACGATGAAATAGAGGTATCGTTTGGCTCCATATTAATTTGATGGCCTCTTTAATGCTGGAAACATTTGCCAAGCTGGCGCTATGCGATTGCATTAAAATTTGTTTTACAGGATAATCGGCAACAGGACGACCGGTATTCTTTACATAAACCCAGCGTAAAATTGTCAATGCAGCATCATGATTACCATGCACCAAAAGGTATTTAGGGGACTCGGGTAAAGCGAATAAGCCAAACAAGGCCAAAAATGCCAAAACAGCATTGACTAGTAACAAAACACGCCAGGGTGAAAGCTTCAAGCCCATTAGAACAATTTCAATTTGTAGAGGCAACACTAAAATGGCAATCACTGAAACAAACAACAAGTGTTTTGACTGAAGAAAGAAAATGAAACTGAAGGAAAACTTACCTGGTAAATAAATTAAAGCCAAAGGCAGAAATCCTGATAGAAAAGTGACATGCTTAACTCTGGACTTATTGCCATGGAACTCACCACACAAGCTGAATACACAAGCCTGGCCGCCCGATAGAAAAAAGCCAGTTAGAAAACGGAATACAATCAGCATCCAAATATTTACTGAAAAAGCCGATATCGTGGTAGAGATGACAGCCAACATTAGGGCCGTTCTTAGGGTGCGCACGCGACCCCAGGTATCAGCCAAAAAACCCATAGCATGGGAACTTAAAACAATGCCCAGAAAGCCTGAAGAGGCCAACAGGCCTTGTTCTGTTAATGTGGAGGCCAAATCACATTTCAAGGCAGGCAATATAATGCTGACACACATAATTTCCACCATGACAGACATAAATGAGATGCCGCATACCACCAACAAAAAATAATGAAATTTTCCCACTTGCGCCAGAGTCACGGCATCTTCGAATGTGTGTGGCTTTATGGACTCGCCCACAAATATTTTAGAATTTTTACCTTCTACAGCAAAAGAAAATAGAAAAAAGAAAAATTAAATGAAAATCATGCCAGCAATTTATGTTAATCTTATTAAAACTGTCAATCTCAATTATAATTTCGTTTAAAACAATTTTCTGAAATCAAAAATTTTAGTTGCTTTAGAATAATTAACTGCAACAGACAGACACTATGTTGTCTGCCACAACTACTGAAACTTTAAATGAAAAAGTTGCTCTAAATGAAAACCAGCACTGTGAATTTCTGGAATCGAAATTATTTCGTTACATATCGTTGATTTTATATTTAAGCGGAATTAGCGGACTGGGCCTGATTTTATCCTTCTATTACTTGATGTTTTTCGATTCCAGTATGCCGGAAATTTATGTAAAATTTCCCATATCCATTAATGGCATACCAGTGCAGAGGATAGAGGATAAAGGATAAAGGATAAAGGAAGTTTAAAACTAAAACAGAGTAAGTGAGTGTAAAATTAAAGAATTTTCTACAAAAATTTGTTGCAAAAGTGATTTAACAAAAAACTCTTAAAAGAAACTATTTTTGACGGTTTTTTTTAATATTTCTAAAATTAAGGGGCCTTTAAATTCATATAATTCTTATGCACAAAAGTCAGCTCTTAATAAAAGTGTACTTTTTTGTGACTATAATTATGGCCCAATGTTGCTTAAAGTTTAAATTTCATACCCAAAAAATAGCCTAAACAGGGTAGTGTTTTCCTTCATTTACCTGGACTAAAAAGCAATAGAATTTTCGGGCTATAAAGAGAGAGAGAGAGAGAGAGAGAGAGAGAGAGAGTAAGGGAAGGAGAAAATGCTGGAGAGAAAAGTATTTGAAAATTTATTGCAGCTTTTAAAGTTGCTTATTCAGGGAACTGCTTTTACCGGATTTCATTAGACTTGCCTAAACCAAAATTAGAGTTTTTGGGATAACGAGAACAAGAAAGGAAATAGCTGAAAGAAAAGTGCTTGAAATTAGTTAATTTATGGGTATTTAGGACTTGCTTTATGAGCTCATTCAGAATCTACAAACTGAATTCAACTTCCGTTGTTGAAATATTTTTTTTTTAACAACACAAGTCCGCGAAGCAGAAAACACCCAGTGTCTGGACAGAAATTGAACCTGTGATCCGCAGATTGATAGGTTAGTACGCTACCTATTACTCTAGCGCGACAATCCATGTTCTTAGTCAATAATTAAATTATGTTAATCAACTTTTTTAGTTGTATTGAAAGAATTTCGGTAATAAAGCCAAAACTACACAGCATTTCAGTTAAGGCAAACATAAAAATTAAATCATCATGACTAAACTTTAACTTGCAAAAAAATGCAGTTGTTTTTACTGGTGGTGGCATTCCACCCAAAATACAAGTAAAGCTTGGAAGCTTTATTGAAGTACAACCACAGGCCCTGTACTGTATTCTCACGACTTGTTCTTAAATGGCACATTTTGCCATTCACCCTCATTTGAATTCCTTTTAAATTTTTTGTTTTTCTTAAATTATCGTTAATTATTTATGGTTTTGCTAATTTCAAACAGACAATTAAGGAAAAAAAACAGCAAAAAAATAAGAGAAAACTAAATCAATATTTAACTGCACTAAGTAGTCATTGGGGTTTCATCTTGAACCAATAACACAGACGGTAATTAAATTTGTCTTATAGAATGGCCCATGAATACAAACTTTGAATAGTTTCTTAACCACAATTTTAACTTATTTAAAATTCTTAAGCATTTTGTTCATTGTCTTTCTTACAAAGTATGGCTAGAGAAACTCACACAAGCGAAAACATTTAAATTAAGCCACAAGAAAATTAGGTTTCCGCAAAGAAGATTCCATGAAAACGCTACTTTTTTAAAAAGTATTTTTAACATTAGAAGTCCAGGAAGAAAACACCTAGGAATCGGACCTACGTCCCTTAGTTTGATAGGTTATCACATAAGCCACTTTAAAGTGGAAGTTGTTTTATCTATCAGTGAAAGACAAGTAGCTTTTTTGCTGGCGAAAAAGGCTTTCTTGCAACATAATCAATCAAAAATCTCTCAAAAAAAAAAGCTTCTTGTTCTCTCTATCTCTATTGATGAAATTGTATCACCACATACAGAAAACAACTTCGGTTGTGAGAAGTAAATTTCTTTCCAAACAAAAATTAATTTGTTTCTAATAAAATTTTTCAGTTAATACAGAACAAAAATTAATTCTGTTAAAAATATTTCGAGCTGTAAGACTGATTTTCTATTGTCAGGATTAAAATATTCGATTATCACAACAGAATTTTTGATTGGAAACAAATTTCTGTGTGCAGTTTTTAGTATAAACACCATTTTAATCTGACAATGAGGCTCCAGTGGCTGTTAACCAAAATTTTTAACAGAAAGCATGCATAGCCACCATCTGGCCCAAATTACACTATTCAATGTCGATCGGGAAAGGAAATTTTGATCTATATGGAATGCCGTAATTTGCTTGATGGTCTAGAAAATTTATGAATACTGAACTGAAGTACCTCCTTTTATAAATTTACGCAGCGCTAGGAAGAAGCAGAATGAGCCAGCAGAATACTGGCCCAAAAGATAAATCTCTTGATAACATTAAATAAACCTCTTAACTCTTGTAACACAGCTTCCAAGCCATCGCTGCTGCAGGACTTACAGACAATTCCTCTCCAATACATTCTAAATGTCCTGACAAAGCTTATGGGCTTTATTTGCAATTGCTTGATCGCAAACTCATTAAGACAATAGTAAAATTAAGGGCCTGAACGCATGATTGCTTAAACCATAATCCTCTCAAAGACAAAGTAATGGCCAAATTTTAGACCCAAATTTTGAACAGTGAACTTATGAACTGTACAAAAGATTGCCAAAATAACTTTAGTTAAGAGAACTGAATTTATCAGTTGTGTGTGCCCGCCTACCAACTAAGCCCACAAACCGTCTTCTGGGAAGAAGAGAGAAGAAGATTCCTAAGCATTCCAGTACTACTCATCATATTACTTTAGAATGGCCCCCTTCTTTGACCTGCTTGCCTTGAAGTTAACTACACATTGTGACTTACGAACTCTGTTTTAGATTTATGCGCCCAGTACTCAGTGCCGTCCAGAGCTGCGTAACAAACCTTACCAAAAACTCAACACACCCTTTTCCTGATCAAACAATATGAAGCATGATTACTTTGTTGTCTGGTTATTTGAAAGAAAAACCGCAAAAATATCTAATACAAAAAAAACACAAAACGAAGCAAGAAAAAAAAATTAAAAGAAAAAATTCCTTTGCTTAGAATAAATAAGAAAAAAAGCGTAAAAATATAAACATAAACGCAGATACTTGCGGCAAAATTCTTTTTTTTTTAAATAGTCATTAACAACAGTTGCAACTTAGTACAACCAACCCATAAACTTGAGTTCAAATTTCTAAATACAAAAAAATTTATTAAAAAAAAATTTTTTTTTGTTTTAAAATAAGTTTTTGTTTTATTATTAAAATAATACAAAAAAAATTAAAAAAAACTTGCGAATCAAATAAATTTGAAAATTAAAAAAGCAAATATGTCACAAAAAAAAGAAGCGGCAGGAGCAGCTGGAGCAGCAGATGCTAAAGGTGATAATAAAAAGGATGAAGAGGTACCGTTACCAAAAACTGAGGACTTTTTTGAATCACAAACTTTTCGTTTTATAACGCTGGGCCTCTATCTCGGTGGGGTATCTGGTTTGGGCATGACATTGGCCATGTATTATTTGTTTATATGGGATTCCCGTATGCCACCCCTGCCAGAATTTAAACACACGCATCACATGGGTTAACACAATAATTAATCAAGTGAGTATCTGTGTGTGCAACTAACTGCCATCAATTACAAATAAATAAACAACAACAACAAAATTAAAACGATAAGAAACGAATAAACGAGTGTAATTAATATGAAGAATTTTTGTGTCAAACTCACATGGTCTGTGCGTTTCTGAGAACTAAATTTGTTTCGTATCAAAAATTTAATTTTTTTGGTTGTAGTAACCATTATTCTAATATACAAGATAAAATTTAGTTCTGCCGATTTTCGACTGTCACAATAGATTCGAAGAATTTTTGTGTCAAACTCGTGGGGTTAACTCATATGCTCTGTGCGTTTCTGGGAACTACATAAGTTTGTTGCCAATCAAAAATTTGGTTGTGATAATTAATTTTTTTAGTTGTAGTAACCACAATTCTAATATACAAGCCAAAATTTAGTTCTCCCGATTTTCTATAATCACTATAAAAAAAAATTCGACGGTCACAATGGATTTTTTTAATGTTAACAAATTTAGTTCTCATAGTGTATTCAGTATTTTAGAACAACAAACATGCTTAAGAAAATTTTAGCAGCTCAAAATATTTAAGGCTTTAAAAATAAATCCTAAAACAGATAAAAAATTGTTTGAAAGTTCCCTAGAGGAAGAGGCTCTAGCCACTGCACTAGTACTTAAGGTATACAGACCGATTTTTGTTTTGTAGTATGTCCTAGCAACTTTTTACGTACTTTGTCAAGAGCTGTTATAAGGCTTCTGAGAAGATTTACGATATGTCAGGTAGCCCATTTTTAAAATATTTAGTAAAAAATTTGTGTCTGGAAGCTAGAAAAGCCGGACACTCATAGCAAAATTGAAGAACTGTCTTCTTACTCTCAAATTCCTGCCGGCTAAAGCCGGTTACTTTAAAGTGTAATTCCAGCCAGTTGGAGTGCTGGCCAATCGTTATCACAGTCATCAGCCTAAAAATATGTTTTCTATTCTGACTCATCAGACCGTCTACCATTATAGCGACTACCCACAATATTATTAATTATTCTATTTTCAATTTATGAATTCTATTTAAAGTTTTTAATCAATATTTTTGCCGAATTTGTTTTATGCTTTTTGCCTTCCTTTATTGCCTGAGTGGGTGTTCTTAGATTATAAAGAGCGTTTGTACCAATTTTTAGGGCAATTCGTTTACAGTTAGCATTTTAATTGTTAAAAAACCGATCCAAATGCATAAGTCAAACACTATGTACTTTATAAAGTCGATCATGCCTTTGCTAGCATTATTAGCAGAGGCGCCAACTTAAGTTGTAAAAAATATATCAAAGCATAGTTTCAGGCTCAAATTAAGTACAGACAAACATCTTTATAAACTGTAGTAAGTATAAATTATTAAAAAGTAGGCATGAAAAGGGGCGTGGCTAGTCAAAATAAATATATATAGAGATTATATGAGTCAAAATTTCAGAAAAATCCATTGGAAAACAAAAGTTTTTATAGCGAACAAGCAGAATATGAATTTTATTTATATAAATTATTTGTATTTCTTTTGTTGATTCTTTAAAATAAAATAAAAAAATTCCTTTTTTTTAATCTATTTATGTGTTATCATTTTGGAAAGTGATATAAGTCCACTTTAAAAATTTTAGTAAGATAAAACATCAATTTACCAAAAAAAAAAAAAATTTAAAAAAGTAAACTTGTGCCGCTTATATTTTGAACCACAAAGTTCATCTTCAAAGCGCAATTATGAGACTCTATAGCTTTCAAACACTCAATGTAATTTAAATGGAAGTTCCGTTCGATATCGTATGCCGTAATTTGGCCCTGCATCTTATATCACACAAACATTTATTTATTTTTTAAATTCTTCTCTTTCTTAACTTCATATTGATTAGAATGCAATTTAATTTCGGTTTTTTGTTTAATTTCTTTTCATGAACTTTTGGTTCCATATGCTGATTTAAGAGAAAAACTATTTGAAAAGCCGCACTTGATTAAAGACTTTTGTTTGGTTGGCTTAAGCCAATTTTTCAATACTTTATCAAGGGCTAAATACAATTAAATGCTTTTCTATTCTACTCTAGTCTGTTCGGTTGTGTGTCTACACAACGTATGTGTTTCTCTTTCTCTTGTTTGGATTATCGTGTAGTTCGTGCTCTCCATGCGACATTTTTAACTTTAACATACAGAAAACAACATGTTTGTAGTAGAAAGTAAAAAAACCAATTACAACAAAAAACATGTCGACATGGCACTTTTAACAATGAATTAATCGGCTTTTTTTCCATTTCGATGAATCCCAGCCATAATGCACACACATTCACTTATGTATTTGCCAATTGAATATAAAACCTTTTCCTTTTGCATGATGTACTTGAACATTTAGTCATTATTTACTGCCATTAATATGACTACTACTAAGTAATACCACTATTGCCACACTACAGTGCTGTTGAAAACTGTCTTTGCTAAAATTAATTTTTTGATTTTGTATATTAATTCATATTTTATTAATTTAATGAAATTTTGTTAGTAATGTAATGAAAAATTTCATTAAATCATTAAAATGTTGTTATTAATGTAATGAAACATTCATTTATTTAAAGAAATGTCTTCATTAAAGTAATGAAACGTTCACTTATTTAATAAAATATATTTTAAGTCATTAAACTGTGCTTATACGATTTAAACGTTCACTCATTTTATGAAATATTTCATTGAATCGATGAAATATTTTCATTAATTTAATGAATTGTTTATTTATTCATGGAAATATTTCATTAAGCCAATGAAATGTTATTATTGTATTGAAACGTTCATTGATTCAATGATATATTTCATAGAATCATTGAAATCTTATCATTAAAGTAATGAAACGTTCATTTATTTAATAAAATATTTTTTAAGCCATTAAAATGTCCTTAGACGATTGAAACGTTCATTCATTTTATGAAAAAATTTAATTGAATCAATGAAATCTTGTCATTAATTTAATGAAACAATCATTCATTTAATGCAATTTTTCATTGAATCAATTAATTAATTAAAGTCATAAAATATTTATTTATTTAATGAAAAATTTCATTAAGTCTTTAAAACCACCTGTTTCGATTGAAACGTTAATACATTTGATGAAATATCTCACTGAATCAATGAAATGTTGTCGTTAATCTAATGAAACTAATGTAATTGATTGAATTACACTTTCAGTGTAACTAATTTTGCTCTTCACTGTAGCAATTTTTGTCATAATGTTGAATTTGGATAATGAAAATATTTGAGTGAATATAATGTTGTGCCTTGTTAGTTACATGGTAAGAAGAAACATGAAATAAATAAAGAAACACACACACACACGCACGCACATACATGCCAACAAAACTGACTTGAGTATCAAGTAATTCTGTCTGAGTGACTACATTTTAACTGGCAGTTAAGCAAACGCATCCAATCCAGTCAATTTTAAATTAATTCACATTCTGTTTTATCAATTCATACATGAACGTGATTTAGTTTGATTCAATTTTTAACTTTCAACAGTAAAAAGGAAGTGCTTAAAAGTGAAAATTAATAATAAAAAAATTGTTTTTTGTAACTTAAAAAGAACAAAAACTCTCTAAGAAAAATGTCTGCACCTCCAGCAGATCCTTTGAAAATTGTCAACATTTTGTTGCCAGCCACCACCATCAATGAAAAAAAAGGCACTGATGCGGAAGATAATGAACAGCATGGCAGCCCTACGCTGGCAATAAATCCTTTGGGCTACATACCACCACGCACGGTCGTCAACGATGATATTTTATATACTGAACCCACATTTTCTGAAAAATTCTTTCGCTATTTGGTCATTGTTATTTATTTGGGCGGCCTAAGTAGTTTGGGTTTCGTGCTCTCAATTTATTACATTTTCTTTTGGGACTCCAGTATGCCGCCCATTTACAAGCCCACCAAAAAACCACCCGTATTTATTAAACCATAAATGATGCTGGCAACGGGATAAGGTATGTGCGATGGATTTGTTTGGTTTTCACTTTTCATTTGATTTATTGCAAATTAATGACACTCACTCTTCCTAACAAAATAGTTGGTTGTAGTTGGATTTCAAAATGCTTTATGATGAATCAATCAATAAATCAGACAAGGATCTAAGGGTAGCAAATTAGAAAGGGAAAAATTGTTTGTTAGTAATTCATAATTTTATTTAAAAAAAAAAAGGCTACAAAAACTGAAGCTGAATCTAAGTCTTTTGGGAGACTGCTGCTCTCACTGAACAGGATAATTGGCTTCAATCTAACTCTTGAACAGTGAACTTATGGGCTGCAAATGGCCTAATTTAATAAGCCTCGTACTACATGGAAAAACCAAAAGACTAAATCGCCGCTCTCGCTATAGAGCAATTGCTATCGAAATTTTCAAATGATTTCATAGAAAATTAATTTCACATCAGCGAAACGATTCTTAAAATTAAATTATTTACTATACAAATCTCAGGCCAGAGCAGGACTTGAGCATGTCCTGCGTTAGCACTTTCTCAGCTTACAAACAGCAGCTAGAGATTATGTTTTTGTTTAGAGTACATTGTAGGTGAACCCACAAAATGATATGGCAAATATCATGCCAAATCTGGCACATACTCTATCACAAATGCACCTTAATGGAAAAATATGGTGGTAGTGACAACGAGCCATTTAAAATTTTAGGAAAATGTGTAGTCTTCTAACAACTAGTGTAGCAGTTATCAAGCCGAAAAACAAGAATTAGTAGAAGGAGAAGAAGGCTCTTACGCCACTTTAATCCAATTTTACATTCTCTGCTGTATTTGGTTAATAGAGGGTTGTGTTGTCCAATCTGGGACATCAAGTTGAGGCATTCTTGTTGAAGATTCCTGCACATAGTGATTTCTTTGCCAATAAATAAGCTGAAAAATTGGCCAAGGCCGACTCTAGCATGGTCGCTATACCGCTTAGTAACATCAAAAGTGGTATTCTTACCAAAGGACAGGCCTTGCCAATCAGCTGTTGAGCAGGATTAAATTAGGATCTTTGACAACAGGTGGCAGTGATATCGGGTCACTGGATGATTGGCAGGCACGCCTATAGACTGCGACTTGAGATTAAGAAGACAGCTCTTTACTTTTTCCATATTTTATGGACGGGATAGAATTAAAGTCGAAACAATTAGCACTTAAATAAATTAAATAAAATAGATTTTGTATTCCCATTACTAAGCCCATATCCCCCCTTAAATTTCCCACTGAAATGAAAGAAATAAATCACAAAATTCTGAGAATTCGGGCACTAAAGGCCCCAATAAGAAAAAATTCATTTCGGTGTATAGGAAAAAGAATGAAGAGTGTAGCGCTATCAAAAAAATAGCAGGCAGATGGATAAGGAGTAGCTGAAAAATAGCAAGAGAAGAAAAAGAAAACGAGACTTGTAACTAAAACGGATAGCATGATTCATTCAGTCCCCAACTCAGTGAGAACTTACATAAAGCTTAAAATGATTCTTCAGTGCCGTTCAAAGCCTGTGGAAGGTTATCCACAGTTTCCTGCTACTACTACTCGTCCTTACAATTTTTACAGTAGTCATTTGATGACAAACCTATTCTCCTTGCATGGATATCAAAAAAGCCGGTATTGCAACCAACACATTCCTCAACTTGGCTCTCTGTAGCTGCTGCACTGGCTTTCCAAACGCGATCACATCTCATTCTTGCTATACTGCAGATTCCTCTGGTCATTTATTTAGACTTGGCTTTATAAAAAAAAATACTTTCAATGGACCGTTGGCAGACCAAGAGAGGCAGACCGTAGGACGAGTCGATATTCTGCTTTGGCAGTCTCGACTTGTCGCTTGCCAGGCTATCTGCCCTACAGTGGTCCTGTATTCTTAATAATTTCGCTTGTAATCATGCTGGGAAAATGTGATGTAGTTGGTCAGGCTAGCAAAAGAAAATCTGGTAGCTCAACAACGCCCCTCGCTGAACAAAGTAAAGCTGATTTGAGTTAAGTAAATATAAAACGAAGAGGAGAAGAGGCACTTACTAAAAGTTCCTTTAAAGTTGTAGTACAAAATAAAAAACCTTCACTTATTGCTTGGATCACCCCTCGCATGTTAATAACAAACACTTTATTATCAATAAAACGGCTCGGAATTTATTGAAACACTTAATTATGTGATTTTGCTTATTGTTTTTAATTTAATAAACAACACTGACGCACAGGGTTGGGAGGCCCAAATAAATTAATTTAAGCCTTAATTTGAACAAAAGAATGTAGGCATGTGTCATTAATGAATTGGTCACAAGTACAAGTGAGTGTTTATGACACACGTTTATGTTTGTTTTTGCTTAAAACAAAAACATATTTTGTGTGTGTACGTACATGCAGCACTTGTCAATATGAGTACACAATGGTCGCCAATACAAAAAAAAAATATAAAAAAATAACCAAAATAACATGAATTGTGTTGTTTTTCAATTAAATATTTTAGTTTGTTTTTTGTTATTGTGATGTTTTCTTGGGGTTTAATACAACATGCGAGTGAGTGAATTCATTTGTACCTGGTCGAGCACAACCTCCTAACACACATTCGTTTTTAAATCAAGGAAACCTTTCAAAGTCAAATCAATACCGATTACCTAGAAATAAAAGTCAGCTGAATATCATTTTTTTTTCTTCTTTTAACCCGTAAACAATCTCAAGAACTTAAAAACAACAATAAAAAAAGAATCGATAACAACAAAAGAATTTAGAACTTAAAAAAAAATTAAATTAAAAATAAAAATAAGAAAATAAGCAATTTGTGTTAACACAGAAAAAAAATTAGGAACCAATTAAAAAATTTGTTAAATCAATTAAATTTTTAATTGAGTCAATTAAATATTTAATTAAAATGGAAATTTAATAAAATTGATTCAATTAAAAATTTAATTGATTTAACAAATTTTTTAATTAAAATTTTTAATTGGTTCCTAATTTTTTTTCTGTGAATGTTTTTAATTAATTTT
The DNA here is from genome assembly GCA_947397855.1 of Thelaira solivaga. NCBI lineage: Eukaryota > Metazoa > Arthropoda > Insecta > Diptera > Tachinidae > Thelaira > Thelaira solivaga. The sequence continues at coordinate 65,627,498 of OX377612.1, read as the reverse complement.
CAGCTTGGGTTTAGGCCAAAATTTTAAATTTTTTTTGTGGGAAATAATTTTGAAATTTATGGAATGCATTGATTTAGAATCTGCTTTTGCCTTTAAGATTGATAAAGTTTTTTTTTATGTGAATTACAAATAAATAATTTTTTTTCTTGTATTATTTTTTGTGTTGACATCATTTAAGGAACAGACACACACATATAAATATTTTACTATTTATTCCCAAAACTTGTTAAGCCCGCATTTATTCATTTTTATTTCAAAAAAAATTATCTCTGAAGAGATTTTGACATACTTATGCCATGTTTTTATTATACTTCCCAGTTTTTTTTTTTTTTTTCTTTTCATTTTCATTTAAATTTTTTTTATTTTTTTGTAAATAAATGAAACCCCTTCAGCTTAAATATTTTCATACACTCGCATGCCTGTGAACAAACAACTTTTCTTTGTACGTTTAAACTGAAGGCATGAAGCAAAAATTAAACAAAAAATAATAAAGAAAAGAGTAGAGTATAATAAAAGTGAAATATAAATAAATTATCATAAATTTTTGAAATATGAGGCAGAACTTATTAAAAAATTTTGTTACACTTGAAAAATCCATTGATTTTTCAATTCATCTCTTCGTACAACACAAATTTTCTAAAATTTATGCTCTTGTTTTTGGTTTTCCTTTTCCTTTTAACAAGAAAAAAGTACCCAACAAAAAGTTAAATGATTTGGAAAAATATTGTGCAAAAACTGGGAAAATCAAAAGGATTTTTTAATACTTCCTTGTGAGTTACAATTAAGCGAAACTATTGAAGCAGCAAAAGAAAAAAAAAAGAAAAAAGTGAAATTGAAATGACTGCCTTTAAAAACAATATATTTTTATTTAAAAAAAAATTTTATTCATCTAAAAAATTTAATTTAGTAGCCTAAATTAAATGTCTTAATTAAAAAATCACTAAGAATTAAATAAAATCATTTTAAGTTTATGTTTTGTGCCTTTTATTCAAAATTCATACAATCAAACATTTGTAACCACAGTGAGTGCGTTGTGTGTACTCACTCTTACACAACACTCTTTAAATTCAACACGGGTAGTTTTAACAAATTGAGGTTTTGAAAAGTTTTAATCAAAAATTAATTAAAAAGCGTTTTGCTCAAATTTTATGTTTATATCATAAAGGCAAAAATTTGCTACAACATTACAAACAAGTTAAGTGAACATGAACTTCAACAGTGGGCCAGTTAAAAAAGTACTTTTAAAATTAAAGCGCTGCAGTTAAATTTTGAAAATTAGAATTTTGTATTGACCCGGCAATTCTCAAGTATTGGTAAAAAAAAACACTAAAATATTTAACAAATTTTGTTTTATCTTGTGCTTAATATTTACATTAAACACAGCAGGCTAAAGACTACACGACTGCATTCGCCCTTGCATAATCAACTGCATATATATTTTGCATACGACAACGCTAGTTTAGTCAGCTGGTATCATGTTTTAGTGTTGCCACTCTAAAATATTTCACTTTTACAAACAAAAAAATTATTTTCGCTTACCTAGCTTTTAAACATGCAAGTGAAAGTGCCAAAAACTCAATACACGCAGGCTTTTTCACCAACCTACTCTCTATTTAACGCTTAAAAAATAAAAATGATGATTGAAAAAAATATGAAAAAATATCATTGGTTTTATTAACATTAAATTATTTAGGCTAATTTACATAAATTCAAGGATATTAGAAGATATCTCTTATTTAATTTTTCCTTTTTAAAATATTTCACTCTGACAACATTAAAGTCTCATTTCATAGCTATAGATTAATTAATATTAAAAAAAAAAATTAAACAAAAAAACTAACAGATTGTCCCTTTTATTTTTAATATTATTAATAATATTAAAAAGTTCCATTTGAACAGACAAAAGTACCAAATTTATATTTTTTTTATTTTGCTTGGAACCTACTTAACTCAGTTTCATAGTTTTAAGTTGGTTAATATTAAAAAAAATCAAAAAGTACCAAAGTGTGCCCTTTCAGAATTTTCACTCTACTCATTAACGTTTGAATACAACTTCACATTTCATTAACATTAATAAAATTGAAAAAGTACTATTCACTCTGCTTGCTAAAGTTTAAGTCTCATTTCACAGCTATAGGTTTGTTAATAGTAAATAAATCAACTTTTTTAATTAAAAAAAGCACTAGATTGTCCAGTTTACGATTTTATACTCTGCTCGTTAGTGCTTGAATACAGCTACGTTAATATTAAAATTATCAAAAAATACCATTTGAATAGACAAAAGTACCGCATCTATATTTATTTTTTGCTTAAAACCATTTGATTTCAGTTTTATAGTTTTCGGTTCGTTGCTATTAATCAATTCTCAAAGTACTAATGAAATTAAAAAAGTACCACATGGTCCACTTTGTCCTTTTATGCATTTTTACTCTGTTCATTAATGTTTCAATACAGCTTTCATTAATGTTAATAAAATGCAAAAAGTACCATTATAATTTTCAAAAAGTACCGACTATTTCAGTTTCATAGTTTTAGGTTTGTCAATATTAATAAAATTAAAAAAGTACCATTGAAATAAGAAGTACCAGATTGAAAACTTTATAATTTTTTTTATTTTGTTTAGGACAATTTGATCTCAGTGTCATAGTTTTTGGTTTGTGTGTTAATATTAATCAATTCTCAAAGTACTAATGAAATAATTTCCCCTTTGCTACTTTATCAATTTATATGGTTCGTTAATGGAAAAGGTACTATTTGAATAAAGAAAAAGTACCACAATGTCTAGCTTAGCATTTTTAATTTTGATTTCAATTTCATATTGTATTTAGGTTCGTTACTATCAATAACAACAAAAAGTAAAATTTAAATAAAAAAGTACCAATTATTCTCTTTTTAGTGCCTTTTGATTTCAGTTTCATAGTTTATTAATATTAATAAAGTGCAAAAATTACTAAAATTTTTTTATTGTATTTAGAGCAGTTTATTTTTAATGTTATAATTTTTCGCTTGTATAAAACAGAAAAAAAATACCACCGAGAAAATGTAAACACATATCGTGTTCTTTTTCCCCCTTAAAAAAAAATTTTTAATTAAAATTTAAGTATGAAAATACGAAATTTCTGTTTCAATCCCGCTACTTTTTTCTCCCCTTAAAAAATTTTTTTTAAGATTAATTTTTTTTTTCTGGTACAAATTGATGTTAAATTTTTTTTTATATGGTAAATCACTAATGAGAAAGTCAGGGCTCACAACCAAAATTTCTTTCTTTGTTTATGGTACCCCTAATACGAGTACTGTTCTCACAACATTCATACAAACATGAATTACAAAGTTATAAATACAACGCTAACACTTTGCTGTAACAAATTTTTGCCATCGCTTTTTTTTTTTCTTATAATAAACCGCTGCAAAAGAATATTTTTTTTTACAGAAAAATTTTATTCAATTTATCTTTAAAACATATTTGTGTTCGATTGTCTTTGATACAACAAAAATTTAATACTAATTTTGCTGACATAAGTTGCTTGAAAGAAATAAATCAGAAAAATGTATGCATGCACATTCAAAAATTCTGGGCCATAAGTTTTGTGTAAATTTTCTAAAAAAAAAAATTAAAAAAGAAAATTGTCTTTTACTGAAAACCATAATTTATGCTTTCTTTATGCCTAAAACTTATTTCAGGGATATTAAAATACACACACATATCCAAATCTAAAATCTAGTTCCTAAATACGAAGAAGGACTTGCACACTATACTCTGTTTAATAAATAAGTATTTTTCCATTTATCTTTAAAAAAAAAATATTTAATAAAAACTAAAGCTTTCCAACTTTATGTAGGACACTTCATAAAGTTTTTCCTTTTTTTGGTTATTGGTAGACAACAACTTCTCAATTTCCGTATCATAAAACATCAATATGTCTTTAACAATGCTTGAAATATAAAATATCATCACAAGTTTTTTTTTTTTTGCTGTTGTTGTTGTAGTAGTTTTACTAGCAAACTTTATTTTATGATTGTAAAAGCATTTTTACATTTATACATTCATGCAGGATAACTCTCAATTGGATTTAACAACATCAGTTTCTCTTAACTGTGTGCTGTGTGCTTCATGTTTATGTATGAGGCCTCTTTATCAGAAATGTAACACTCTAGTATTAAGCACTACAAGTGTATAAATTGTGATATCAAATTATGTGCGCCTGCTAAATATTTTAATTAAAAAAATTTCTTAAAGTCAATAAATTTTTTATTGAAAGTCAAAATTTAAACTAAAGCTTTTTAATAGTAAAAATTATTCATTCAGTAAATATTTAAACAGAACAACAAACTAATTAATTGCTTCAATTAAAAATTTTAATCAATAGGAAAACATTTTTTTTTTAATTTTAGCATTTAATTTTTTTTTTTTCTGAAAACAGAGAAATAATTTTTTTTTTTAAAAAGGCCCTAAAATAGGCCTTTAAACTTTTAGAAAATATCACAACACTCAATATTTATCTGCACATGATGTGGTTAAAGCTACGAGTGCATAAATACAAACGAATGAGTACTTCAACATGACTTTACAAAAACTTTTATTTAAAATTTATTGTAATGGGCAAATACAAACCAAAAAAAATAAAAATAAAATTTTTTTTATTAAAAACTAAACAACATTAAATTTAAAATTAAAACTAGAGTTTTTTGATTAGGAAGAAATTTGAAATTAAATAAAATTCAAGGTAAAGCTTTAAATAAATATTTTTTTTTTTTTAGAATAGGATAAGCAAAAAATTAAAAAAAAAATATTTAAATTGCTGTAATTCATTCCTATCATTTATCTTATTATTTTCAATTGTTTCATTTAATTGTGAATTCAAAAGTTGTGTATTGTGAATGAATTGTGTTATTGTGTCGTCAGCTGTTGGGGATATACAAAAAAATATTACATTTTTTTAACATGAAAATAAATTTGAAATAAAAAAAGTAAATTCGTTTTCAATAAATAAAATGAAAATACAACATATTAAATTATTTGGAATTATAAAGTTTAACAAAATTTAATTTTTATTCGTGCTTAATTCCAAATTATATTGGTGTGCAAAATGCAAAAAATCTCAAAAAATTGTTTACTTAGTACGACAAAGGAAAGCATATCTATACAACTGTTTCATCATACGCTACTCTGAATCTTCATTAGATTATTCTCAAGTCTTGTTAAATTCCTGCTCAATCATTTGAATACTTATTTTATTAAACAAGCCGACGCAATAAGAATTTTAGTCAATAGACTACAATATCTTTGAAACTACTGGGCAGATTTAAAAATAACGTAGGTGTCGTACCTACAGGAAATTTTTTATTGAATTTCGAATTTTCTTTTTTAACAAATGGCAACAACCGTTTTCAATTAATGCGTCTCTTTTGCTCCAGTTTAGAATAGCTTTGTCAGCATATAAATATTTAATTTTAAGATCATCAAATCAATTCATGGCATTAATAATTTCAATTTTCTCTTTTTTTTTACAGGTAAGTGGCATCAAATCTCTGACTATAAAATTGTAAGTAAATTTTATTAAATTTTTTACATAAGAAATTTAAAGACTGTATTGCGATTCAGTAACTTTTTTTAAAGTGACTATAACATGTAAGACTGTCTTTAACATTTTCTTTATAAATAAATCAAATTTGTTAACCTTTTTTTGGTTTTAACTAAAAATTGTTTAGTTATTTATTACGTGAATCGGTATCCTTTGAGAGGGTATGCACCAATTTTGAGAGAAATTCGTTTACAAATAGAATTTTAATTGTTAAAAAACATATACAAATACTTCATAAAGTGGCTCCTGCCTTTGCTAGCATTATTACCAAAGGCGCCAACTAAAGTGGTAAATAAAATATTTCAAAGCATATTTTCAGGCTAAAATTTTTTTTATGAAAAAATAATTAAACGAAACTTAAAAATTTTGCGTTACAATATTAAATTATTCGGAATCATAAAGTTTAACAAAACTTAAACTTTATTTCTGTAAAGTTGTTTAAGTTTCGTTTAATTTTTTTTTTTTTTTTTGTAAGATCATATATTAATGCTTTCTAAAGTAGTTTAACTGCTGCCTGAATAAGTTAATCTATTTGCTTGTAAATTGACATAAACACAATACTTGCATGTATTTGTAGCAATTTTACATACCCATACAGACATGTAAAATATTTAAGTTTATTTAAATCATATTTGACATTTATTTTATTTACCACAGCAACAGATAACAAATTTAAGTAAAACTTTTTAAATAATTCTGACAACAAACAAAACAAAAAAGTTTTACTTAAAATGCAATTTTCCATAGATACAAAGATATGCCGTGTTAGTGCTAACATGCGGAGAGCACAGACTGAGAGGAATAGAGTTTAAATATCTATGATAACATACTTTTCATTTATTTTTCTACTTTTTAATCCCCAAAAGTTCACTTTCATTTAATGTGCCACAGAAAAAAAATTTTGCATACACACAGGCACAACAGAAATGCACTGGCATGTAATACACACACAAATGTGTATGCCGAGATAGATAAATACATCTATATACTGTAGTATACATGTGTGTGTGTTTAGTATGCACAGCACAGAGAAATAATATTGTACATCTACAACAAAAACTAATAATAAATAATGATATAAAAATATACTGTAAGGCCAATACTTGTTAAATAAACTAATACTACTAGCTGTGTACAAACACACATACAAAAGCACACGTTAACACAAATGCAACGTGCTTGTCATATGAAACACATATAGAAAAGAAAGTTTTAATACAAGGAGTTGCATACAGTATTAAAACAGGACACACCCAAAGTGCAACCCAAATAAATTCTACAACAACATAGCAACCAAATACAGAGGCAAAACACACACACACATGCATACAAAACAAAAAGAAGTAGTCAACTTTTTAAAAGAAATTTTGTTGCAATTGTCATGAAAAAAAACTAGTTTTCCTAAAGAAAAAGTTTTTTTTTTGTTTAGAAAAAATTGAAAGTTGTTTTCTCTTGCTCTTCATTCCGCTTTATTAAATATGCTAAAACTATACTATGGCTAAAGCAAACTGTAAAATTGAGTGGCAAAAAAATAACAAAAGGTCGTTAGGAAATGTTTGACCTCATTTATTTTGTGTTTTTTTTTTTTTAGCTACTCTCGTATTGCACATACTCGTACATGTCAGCAAAGTCAATTCAATACAATAAATTTATCACACAATTACAAACCGAAACACAACCTAAATACAAAGTAAAAAATTAAAAATAAAAAAAAAAAAATAAACTAAAGAGCAACGGAAATTTTTAAAATCTAAAAGGAAGTCGAAACATTCATACATCCTTGCCATTTATAAAATTTACAAGACAAAAAAAAACTAACACTTAAAAAGCAGGCAAACACGCTGCTACCAAACAACAGTGGAAACAGTTTTAAGTGTTTCTTTATTCATTTTAAAAAACCATTAAATAATCAACACACAACAATATGAATAGTAAATGTTGTTGTTATTTTAAGTAATTTTGCTAAGGCCAAAAATACAGATTCCTGCCTGCCTACACTGTGGGCTGAAAATTCCAACAGAAAAGAATATATTTTTTTTAACTCACACAGTTTCTCTGAAAGCTTCTTCAAAAGACAGCTAACGTTCTCATGAACTGCAGCAGGCAGTTATAAAAAAAAAGTTAATTTCTATCTATTTTAAAAATTTGTTCGAACAAAAACTTTTTGTTTGGACTGAAAATTTTGTTTGGGCAGAAAATTTTGTTTGGACAGAAAATTTTGTTCGGATAAAAAATTTATTTTGGACAAAAAAATTTGTTCGAACAAAAAATTTGTTTTAACAGAAAATTTTTTTCGGACAACAAAATTTAGTTTGAACAGAAAATTTTGTTAGAACAATAAATTTTGTTCTAATAAAAAACTTAGTTTGAACCAGAAAATTGTGTTCACACGGTAGATTAGGTTACGCAGGGCACCCAAATAATGTGGTTCCTTTGTGATACCTGTATAAGAGGAAGTGAAGAAGGATAGCAATAGAAATAGAAAGGTGAAAGCCAATAAAAAAGAAGACAGATAGAAAAAGATAATAAGTCCGTCACTTAAACCAATTACTACTGCTAACGAAGTCATAAAGCACGTCGACCCTTATAGTCGTTAGCCATTCTCCAGTGCAGCACATCGGCAGAGAAGTACAGTAGTTGTTTAATGGCAACCCCATTATCCCATCATGGTTGACAAAATTGCAGTGGCTCGTTACTACGGCCACCACATTTCTCAACTGGGCTCTCTGGAGTCCCAGTAATTTCCTGCTGCGATTGCTATCTAGCGTAAGCCAGATCATGCTCGCCGTATTGGACTGTGCTCTTTGCAAAAATATGCTATCGATCTACTGTTTGCAGACCTAGAGAGCAATTTGTCAAAGAGAATACAGTATTCAAAGCCAGTTGGGACAAAGAGAGAAATATAGAAGAAGATCAAGAGCACAAATCAAACAACAAGAAAAACAAAATAACTATACAAAAATGTCTCTTGGTATAAAAATAAATTGAAAATACAGTGAAGCCCCATTATTCCGAAGACTTCTGATCTTCTGTTTCTCAAGCAATCAAATTTTGCTTCTAATTAGAAATAGTTATGTTATTGACAATAATATATTATTTGTTTGGATAGAAAATTTTGTTCGGGCAAAAAATTTTGTCTGAACCATAAATTTTTTTTTGCAAGAAAAAGATGAATTAACAATGAGAAAAGTCAAAGAGATTAGTTTTTGCTTACACTCTTATGAATGAGAGAGAAAAGTTAGTTTAGTTTAAATAGCGGGATCTAATTATTCTACGGAGTCTTTTTAGAAGCACTTGGCATATACATATATTTTTTTTTAATTAGCTTGAAAAATATTTTTAAAATTTAATTAAAGAAATTATTTTTAAAAATATTTTAAGAAAAGAATTTTTGAAATTTATATAAATATTTTTTTTTTATATAAAACAACCCATAGTGCAAAAAGTTATAAATACATATGCAATTACAACTTAACGAAATAACAAGCAACAGCAGTGAAAAGATTGTACAAAAATTTGCACTTCATAACTGCCTCAAGCAGATAAACATGATGCGCCCCTTTAAACAACGGAAACAATAGAAATCAGCAGGTACTCGTATTTTCATTTTATTTTTGTTTTCCACTGATTTTGTTATTTATCAGAGAGTTAAATTATGAATTTTAAGGTTTATGCCAGCCGCCTACAAACAAACATTTCACACAAATTCCTTTTCCCCACAAACTACAACACAATCACACCAAAAAATATACACAGACGTGTCTTTTAACTTGCTTTTCAATGCTAGCTAGCATGTTGCACTTTTTCTAACGTTCTGTTTTACGGGTTCTAAGCCCACTAGCAATAGAAAATACACACAAACAATTCAAACACAAAAAAAAATATTTAACTTGAGTATTTGTAAGCTACCCGTATGTTTATGTGTAAGCTTTTGACAGAGTACGTGTGTGTGTGTGTGTGGGGGCGGCTGTGTGTTGCTAGGAATTAGGAAGAAAGCACAATAAGCCTTGAATATTGCATTCACTGCTTGTGATTATTGTTCCTACTGTGAATGGCATAACAAATACTTACGTAGAAAATGTTGTTTTTATTTTTATTTTTATTTTTCCCCCCAAAGTCCAAAGACGGCTAAAAAGAGAAGGTATGCCTGCTTTAATTGCAAGAAATTTAGGCAAACAAAAACAAATTGTAATTTATAATATTTAAATCAAATTAGTTAATAAAGACCTGTGCGCTGCCGGTCTTTGCCAGTATTTTTTTGGAAACTGAATTCAAATTAATTCCAAAAAAACTAACGCCCAAAACTAAAATAGAATTAAGTTTACAAACATGTTTGGTTTCCGCTTTTCCCACAAATTTTAATGTTATTTTTTAATAAAGGGTGGTTTTTTTTTTTCAGTTACACAAATTTCAATCAAAACAAGTTAAATTCGGCTGTGTAGAGTCTCATATACCCTTCACTTTCCACATTACGGGATGTGACACATACCCTTTTAAAGGGCAGGTCATCTAGATTTGTAATCTACCTCCCAAATACTCAGAAGCTACTTTGGAGTAGTTTTTAAAAATTTTTGAATTTTCCATATACCCCAGTGCAGTTGCTTTGAGGAAATTTTACCATTCCCCCACTTTGCTGAGGTACCATTCCCGATTTTGCCCATAAAAATTACCAAAATCAAAAAGAAATTTAATCTGTTGGCTCTAAACTTTCTAGAAGTGTTTTAATATTTTTAGAAAATTTAGTAGTTTTTATTTTATGATGCAAAACGGAAACTGCCAAAACACTTGAGAAATTTCCAAAAAAAATAATTTAAATAGTCAAAAGTAAATTCTAACTATTTGGGCGGTAGGTTACAAATCTAAACAGTCTCCTCTTTAAAATGATATGTATGGCATCCCACAATCTTTAATGGTTCGTTGGGAAGTTGCTAAAATCACTTAGAGCAACATCACTGGGGTATATAGAAATTTCAAAATAATCCAAAGTAACTTCCGAACGATTGCAAGATGGGACATACGAGTACATAATTTTATAGAAGAGGTCGTCTAGATTTGTAAGAAGTTACATTTTATGAGTAGAATGGCGCAATCTTTCTATCATTCTTTAAAAGCAACTATCGGCTAGTCAGTGCTGCCAACTAAAAGTTGTAAACCTCTAAAAAACATCCTTTACGAAAAATTCTGTATTCAATTTATGAGTTAATGCGTACTATGGCAAAATTCAAAATGAACTAAAATCCTTAATTTTTAAAAATGAATTAAATTCCCAAATAATGTAAAGAAATTCCCCTAAATTCTTTTTTTTTTTAGTTCACTTTAAAATTAACAAACTTTCAAAGTCCCCAGAGTGGAATGCGCTTCTATTTTCTCAGGTAAATAATTTTCAAATGCTGTTTCAACTTACCAGTACCAGCAATTCTTCCCAATTTCTTAGTCTTTCTTAAAGCAAACACACTCATCTTCCTTGCACAGACAATGCTACTCGAACATAATGTAAAAGTGTGTGTGCAGGTGTATGTGTGGTGGTATTTTGATTAAATTGCATGTTGTCCTAGTGACCCAAATCAAGTTTATTAACCTTTTTGCAATAACAACAACAATCCAACATTAATAACGTATACGTTACGTACCACTACAATTTACTACCACCATTACAACCAACAGAAACATCGGCACATACACACACACACACACACACCAAGAAATTGCTTTCTGTTGCGGCTGCCTACTCTTCACACTCATGCAAACACATACAGATAAACTCTTAAACCATTTTACTTTATAAATTTTGTTTTTGTGTTTTTGTTACACTCACACTGTATAAATCGAGTTTTGTCATATAACAACGACAAAAACAAAAAAAAAAAAAAACGAAAAAAAGCCGTTGATGCAAACATAACCCACGACGGCAACCACTAAAACGAATTAAACGAAGAGTAGGAGCATGTAAATACGATGAGGTTTTTTTTGTGTTTTGTGTGAGGGCTTGTTTGTGTGTGCACCTGTAGTTTTTTTTTATTATTTAGTTTTTTTTTGTAGTTTTTTTTATTATTTAAAATTCAAGGATGCGAATGAAAACTACAAATTGCAACCAATTAAATTGGAAATATTTTACATTTTGAGTATTTTTAGTATCAATATTTGATTAAAAAAATTAAAAAAATATGCAAACAGTGCTGACCATAAATCGTAATAAATAATTAAAAAATTTCGATAGCACTTGCTCGATATCGAATGCGGCGCTTTAACTGAATTAAAAAATGTAGAATTAAATTTTTTTTCTCTTTATAATTTCGTCAAAGAAAAAAACATTAAAAAAAAAAAATCGGCAAACGTAAAACAAAACAGTTACAGAACGGGCAAAAATATGGGCAAGTTAAAATAATAAAAAAATCCACTTGCGCAAGTCACTTTTCAAGTGTGAAACTGCTCTTCGGCTGCACGGGGCCATCCCATTTAGCTCCAGTGCTAACTAAATAAAATATTTTCATTGAAATTAATGAACTTATTTCATTAAATAAATGAATTGAATCATTGAATTAATGAAATTGTTTCATTGCACTAAAGAAACTTATCATGAAGGAATTAGTTCATTAAATTAATGAACACAATTTTTTCATTGAAGGAAAATACATTTTTTAGTTCGCTGCATAAATTTTATTTTTATATTTTTTTTTTAATATTTTCACAAATCGAATGCATAGTTTCATTAATTTTAATGAAATTGTTCATTAAAATCAATGAAACATTATACGTCCATTGTCTTGGAGCTAATTAAATAATTTCATTCATATCATGAAAATATTTCATGAAATCAATGAAACAACTTTAATGAAATCATTTCATTGATTTTTGGAAGCACAATTTTTTCAGACTGAGTCTAGTTGAATCATATCTGCTGTGACATCTATCATGATGTAAGCCGTTATTTTTGAAAGTGTTATAACTCCACTTTAAAAAAAGTTTGCGGTTTTTTAGCAAGATAGACACAAATTTACTAAAACTAAATAACTAATTTTTTTTAATGGACTTATACCACTTTCAAAAATAACAGCTCATGTTATTGAGTTATTCTGCATAAATACCATTTTTATTCACTGTTTTTTTTTTATTATTTTGTTTAAAATTTGGGTGATTCCAGTTTTTTGTTTTTTTTTTTAAAAATTAAACACATTTTTTTTTCTTTTCTTTATTTTTATTATTATTTTATTATGATTAATTGATAAGAGGGAACTTTGATCTGCAACATGTTGTGCCCGTTTTATAAAACCATCATTTGACTTCAATGGCAACACAAACCAGCTCCTTTTATTCCTGTTACAATTGCATTAGTGGTTAAATTTGTGCATTAAATGCGATAGTTAAGTAAAGCAAACACATTAGCAGAATCATGCGGCCATATGTAACAGCTGTGATAAAAACAGTACAACATACACACAGACAGACATTTTTATATATCTGTGTGATTTCACTATACAAGTTCATCCGCTCCTGTCTTGTTTTTCTATTTAAAACATTTTTAGTTTTCTTTCTCTACCTTTTTTTTTATTTTTTTTTTTTTTTTTTTTTTTTTTTTTTTTGAGGTTACAACAAAAGCCCACCAAAACCAACAGACTGTAGTGCTATGGTTACAGATATTAGAGTAATTTATACATTCGTTATATTGAAAGACCACATACAGACAGACTGACACACACAGTGAGTCAGTCAGCGAGTGAGTCAATCCTAAAAATTTTTCGTTACAACTAAATGCATTCATTATGAATTACATACAACAAACATAAGTTTGAAACATATTTGCTTTTATTATGACACAGAAAATATGTTCAAAATATTATGCACACACACACACACATACCGATTCAAGCCTCTTTTACACTGCATGTTACATTTTACATGTGGCTTGTCTAACTTCTCACTAGAAAATGTGTAAAAGTTGGCCAATCATTTTAAAATTTAAGACTACGGGATGGGACACGTATCATTTTAAAGGGGAAGTCCTTTATATTTGTAATCTACTGACCAAATACTCAGATATAGATGTGGTTCTTTTTGGCTGTTGCATAAATAGTATAATAAATGTAAATTCAACAGAGGTGTCCTGGGTAACAAATCTACATCAAACACTAAAAAGCAAAAACAACAGTCGTCTCTTCTCTCCCATGTGTCAAACTCATATACTACTAAAGGTACTGACTGACTATCCTACACGATCGTACGAATATGTCAAAATAATGTGTGACAGAATTCTGTTCTACTTGAAGAAATCGCTTTAAAATGGCGAACTTTATGCCACTTTATTATACAAAAAAAGATGCAAAAACATATGTTTACACTTTTAAATATATCTTTTTTACAAATATTTACAATGAAAAATAACTTAAATGTTTGTATAAACAAAACACAAGCTTGGTATTGTTGCTATTTTTCTGCCTTGAACATAGAAAATGCAACTCTGATCGCACAGATAAAATTTATTTTATGAAAATTTTCATAACATTAAAAAATCGGATAGACCTGTCAAAAAGTCTGCTTGTTCCATACACACTATCATACTTTTTTAGCACACATGGGTTTTTAGACAGATCGTACGACTAAGTAGGATAGTGAATCCTAGGCTTAAAAGAGAAAATATCAATGTAATCCACTCATACTCTTACACTTTCTATGTATATATGTATGTATGTGTACAAAACATCGGCTCTCAAACAAATATTGACGTTGTTTACTAAAGATGTATGCTGTTCTACTGTCAGTACCTTGTTAATTCTGCCATGGCAGGGGGCTTAGAAGATCCCTTGGGTAGTTAAATGCTCTATGATAAGAACAAATTATGCAAGAAAAAATAAGAATTAAATTCATCTCACCTTCATTAGCTAGAGTTTTAAAGGGACATTAAGAGAAACCATTTCGTGTAAAAGCAGCTTACCATAAGTTAAGGAAGTTCGTGTAAGCAAATCCATTTTAATACATAAATTTAAATGTAAATGAAAATATAGTGCTGAAAGAAGTACACATGTGTTGATATTAAATAAAATAAAATTAAATTTATTTTAAAACAACATCAATGACAGGATTGTGTATTACCCGAAGCCTGTTTGTATAATTAATGTTAAAAACTAATGACAAAAAAAAAGCAAAGAAGAAGCGGAAGAAGAAGACTTCAAACATATTTATTTAATTGAAAACTTGAGTTAGTTAAATTGTAATTAAAAAAGAGATTCATAAAGCGTTAAGAAATTTAAAATGAATTAAGTGCGAGCTTAGCAGCAAACCAGAGACCTAAATACGGGTTACAAATTGTTTATGAGTTAAAGTAGGACATACCACATACATAGAACTCAAATATTGCACACTAAAATAGATTTATAATTTATTTATTTTTGTAGGCTTGGTAGGTATGTATATGTGTGCAGGTACTTCTGTAAAGACAACAGGTTGTCTAAATTAAATTTATTTTCTGAAGTGCTGGAGGTTTGATGGTCCCATCGCTAAACTGCTTTTTTAATTCTACGTGTAGTTCTCGAGATATACTCTTATGCATAAAAACTAGGATTGATTTGCAATAACTCGAGAGCTACCCCTCTGATTAAATTTACCAAGACACCAAACAATTGGTAAATTATATTATAAGCAATTTTATAACCAGTCTTATAGTCTACAAGATATTCATAAAGTTTTGTCACTAAAAATTTTTTTCCAGAAAATTTCCAAATATTTTTTTAAGAAAATCATTAAAAAAAATTTTAAAATAAAGAAAATATTAAATTTTGTTTTTAAAGTTGATACTTACATATGTTACAAATAAAATGAGACATAGTTTGTAAAAATCCCTTGAAAAGGTTCCAAATATGCGACAAGGATTTAGGTGCTACCACTAAATTATGAATAAATTAAGAACTTATTTTGTTTACAACACATGCAGGTATCAACAGTAAAAACAAGCTTTAAGATTTTGGTTACATTACATTTTTGGATCACAATTTGAAACAAAAAATAAACCAAGCTAGAACTGGAAATAATATGCACCAATTAAAAATTTTTATTAATAAAAACATTGTCATATTGATCAAATTTTTAAATTTTTCAAATAAAATTACGATTTTTTTCAAGCTCACAATTGAAAATTTTATTAATATGACAACTTTTTATAACTACAATTAAAAGTTTTTGTCAATATGACAATTTTTTTATTGTTTCAATTAAAAATGTTATCAATATGACAATTTTTTTAATGATCTCAATTGAAAATGCTATCAATATGAAAACTTTTTTAAAACTTCAATTAAAAGTTTTTGTCAATATAAAATTTTTTTTAATTATTTCAATTAAAAATGTTATCAATATGCCAATTTCTTTAATATTTCAATTAAAAATTTTATCAGTATGACATTTTTTTTAAGGATCCCAATTAAAAATGATATCAGTATGTTATTTTTTTGTCGCGTCAATTAAAAATGTTATCAATATGACAACTTTTCTATTACTTCAATTAAAAGTTTTTGTCAATATAAAATTTTTTTTATGGATTCAATTAAAATTGTTATCAATATCACAATTTTTTCAATATTTCAATAAAAATGTAATCAATATGAAAATATTTTTCTTACTTCAATTAAAACTATTTGCCAATATAACAATTTTTTTAATGACCTCAATTAAAAATTTTATCAGTATGACAATTTTTTTATTGTTTCAATTAAAAACTTTATCAGTACGACAATTTCTTTTTTTTTTTTTGTTTGCTTCATTAAAAAAAATTTATTAAAAAGTTAAATTTTTTTGAAAGTGTTATAAGTACAATAAGTTAAAATTAGGGCAGATCATTTTTTTTTAAAGTGGACTTATACCACTTTCAAAAATAACAGTTCAATTAAAGCTTAACTTAATGTATATGTACGTGTGTGTGGATTATTAAAAAATTTCAATATTTTTACTTTTTATGCCACTCAAACGTGTGTTTTAAAATCTTTTTTTTAAATACAAAAAATTATAAAATGTGTTATCAACATACAACCCACTTCCGATACATATACATATACATATACGAGTATGTTCTTAATTACCAACAATATTTGCCTGCAATATTCAGGCATTTTGTTTATTTTTTTGCAAAAGTTGAAATTTGACAGGCAACAAAATTGGAAACTCATAAACAAAATCAACACAATGCAAACGTTAAATTAATTAAAAAATAAAAAAGAAAAAATGCCATGACAGGAGAGGCATTGATCAATTTGTGCAAATTTATTTCCGTCTTGTATGCTCAAGCAGACAGAATATCAAAAAGATGAAAAAAAAAATACCCTGGCAGACACCCATCAATAAATCCAATAATTTTAACAACTAAATAAATTAAAAAAAGAATTTGTATACGCAGCAAAAATTGTATCCATAAAATATGTTATGATTTATTTTTTTTTTTTTTTCTGGCAATACTTAACAAAGTGCTTTCGTTGCTATGAAGTAGCCCTACATTGTCCATTGCCGTCATCTGCAACAAGCAGCAAACATCAAGCACCAGTCATCATCATCATTATTATTATTACAAGCATCATGATTGCCTTAATAATTGTCGTGTAATAAAAATTGGCTGGTTGATAGTTGCTGTTGTTGGTGGCTTTTATTGGATGACTGCCTGACCAACAGCTGGTTAATGGTTGCACGTTTCTATAGTACGTACGTATTATGCGCATAAAAATAATAAAAAAAAAACATTAAACGACAACAAAATTGTAAACATTTGGTTGTGAACAACATCAGGAATTAAAATGAAATAAATGTGCTCATATAAAACGCTTCGCAGCAGCATTTGGCGGAAGTTTTAACAGTAAGTCAACAAAAATATATTTCAAAGAAAAACTGTAATAAAAATTAAACAAAAAATTTTTATTCTTTTTTCACTTTTTTTTTTTTTTTTTTTTTTTTTTGACTTTTACACAAGAGTGCAATTAAAATTTATTTTTTTAATGTTTAAAGCGGCAACAACACTAAAAAATTGAATTGTAAAAAGTTAAAAAAAAAAGTTTTTTTAAGAGAAGTAAGAAAAAAGGTAGTCACTCACTAAAGCAAAATAGAATTAATTGAAATTGACTTGTTGTCATTGGCTGACACAATAATTAAGCATATCGTGGGGCAATTATAAAAAGTGGGCAGGTAAAAGCCCGGTGTTACAGAAAATCTATGATTAGGCCTTTAACAAGGTCGTTTACTCATATTTTAAGAGGCCACTAATGTTGTACAATCTCAAAGTTTTAATCAAAAAAGATAGTTGTCGTAACTGCTCTAGCTCTAAATAGATTCCAGAAGTATATAAAATTACTTTTCTGTTTGTTTGTTCGCTATACAATTTTTTGTTTTCCCACGGATTTCTCTAAAATTTACTTTTGAACCGGCCACGCCTATTTTTACACCCACTTTTTTAACAATTTTCACTAATTTAAGCCTTAAATTGTGCTTTAAAATATCTTATTTACCATTTTAGCTAGCGCCTATACTAATAATGCTCGAAAAGCATGAGCATTAAGGCTGTATTTTAAAAGTTAGAGGATTAAAGTCTTTTACAAAAATATTCCTCTTCAAATTCTAGTAGAAGTCTCTGAAAATTTAGTTTTAAGGCTTGAAAAAAAGAAAAACTATTTAGAGTTGCAACAAAAATGTTCTAAAAAAGGACTGTTTGTATGAGTGAAATAAGTTACAAAAAATTTAATTTAATTAATTAATTATGAAATTTATTAAAAAAAATTTACATAAAAATTTACTTAATTTAACAAGACTTGTTTTTTGTTCAGTAGGATTCAGAAAAATTCTAATAATTAGAATCTTTTGCTTCATTTTAAGAAAAAAAAATTCAACAATTACGTATACTAATTGGCTATAAGTCTTTTTGCAAGTTATTTTCTGCTCTCTATATCAGTGTTGTCAACTCAGTGCTTTTAAAAAACGGTTTTAGTGCTTTTTTCAATTTAGCTGCAGAAATTTTTCGAGTTAGTATTTTCTTTTACTCATTGCTGATAATAAATCTGTGAGTAAATTTATATTTTTAGTGGCTGGAAAAAATAAGAGTTTTTTCTTGGTTGCGATAGTTTTTAAAATAAATAAATTGACTGAACCAATCGTGAGATGTTGTACTCGTATGTTGTGCAAATTAAACTAAATGAAAAAATGTTTAATTAAAATTTTGAAAATAAAAGTTGAGTAAGAAAATTATTTAAAAAAAATATTTAACAAAACCATGTATCGTAATAGAATTTAAACAAACAATCGAATGAAATAAATGAATGAAAAAGAGAAAATTGCAAAAAAAAATTCTGTATAAAAATAAAATGTTTATTTTGTCCAAACGTGCAATTGTTTAATATAAAATCTTTCAAAGACCAAAAAAAAAAAAGAAGTGAAAAATGAAATTTTTTCAAACGTATTAATTGCAATCAACAATTGAATGAAACTCGTCAAAGAAAATTTATTTTCAATAACAAACGTAAACTGAACATTTTGTATTCAAATTGAAATGAATTTGAAAGCTTATTGCGCAATAAATAAAGCAACCACCAAACAAATAAGTATTTACATACGTTTAATTTAAACAAATATTGTTTATTTTGTTTTAAATTTAAAAAAAAAAGTAAAAAAAAAAACTAAAACAAAAAAAAATTTGAAATTTTCTCCCCCCAGGGCAAATTTCCACCTGCTGCCATAAAAATAAAACAGATTTGTTACAACAAATATTTGTTATGAGTATCAGACATGATTGCAGACTCTGTTGTAAATGAAAAACAATATAATTCAACAAACAACAACAACAAAAATAAAAAAATTATTTATTTGATTTCATTTGTTGGGTATCAAGTACATATTGAGGAAAACTGAATAACAAGAGCAAAATTAAGAGATTCTCACTTCATCTTCAATAGTTGTGGCTGTAACACTCTACGCCCCTACAAGTTGTGTCATTCGCTGTTGTTCTTAGTGAAATGTTTACCTCGGGGTTGTGGTATGCATGTGTTTGTAATAAACGAAATCACCTACCACTTGTTATGAGTAACTAGTGGCCCCTTAAGTAAAACAACAAAAACAACAACTATAATAAATGACAATAATGTCAGAGAACTAATAATGGGAGTATTTGCCTTAACAATAAAATTTTATATTGAAATCGTATGGAAAACTATAAAAAAAAAATAAAAACAAAGAGTAAAAAATTCACAAACAAACAACCAAAATTTTACGAAATGTAAAAAAAGAGTTTCCGTAGTGCTTTTCTTAAAGCCGAGGACTCACTGCAATTTTAGATGCCCAAATTTTTTTATATCTCTCTGTTAAAATTCCCATTGTGCCGACATACACAAATTTTGTTTCGGCAATTTTAGCATTTTCATTCACTCAGCATTCAAGCTACTGATCTTCTATTTTTTACAGATTTAAAATAGAGAGAAAAATAAAGAGAATTGACAAGTAGCAAGTCCTTTGGATTCTTCTGTCCTCTCTCTTCTATAAGCTCGAAAGTTGCGCTACTAAAGTTGACATGTGTGTTCCTCAACTAATGCAAGGCAAAGGACTTTTTGTACAGTTTAACGCTCAAGGTCTAAGCAGGAATCGAAACTGCAACCTCCAGGTTGTAAGGCTAGTACACCATTCATTAATATTAAAACTCAAACAAAAACCTGTAAAGCTTCATTGCGCTATTGATTGCAGGGCTGGCCCGCTATCTGGCTTCATGAGAAGTGGCAATATGTTTAGGAGCTGACGTACTCCTCTACTCTAAATACTTCTCTTCTTGGAGTGTAGAACCAGTTGCTTTAACATTGTGACATTTTAGTACACTGCCAGAAAAATGTTTCATAAGTTGAATGAAACAATTTCATTAAAATTTGTTCATTGATTCAATGAAATATTTCATAAATCATATGAATCAATATCATTAATTTCATTGAAATTAATGATAAGTTTTCAATGAAATTAATGAATTTGTTTCATTAAATGAATGCATATTTCATTAAATTAATGAAATATTTCATTAGTCTAATAAATCATGACACTGCTTGAAAAATAATGAATTTTTCATTAAATGTATAAAACAAAATTCTGTTCAAAATCACTAACAATTCCCAATGCTGTCGATGCTAAAACTAAAAAAAATTATGCTGATGGCAACACTAAATTTAATTAACGAAGTTTTGCTGAAAAAAAACAAGCAAAAAAGCATACAAGTTTTAAAGAAAAACGAGAGCAAACGATTCCTTTTGCTGTTTTCAACAAAGAGAGTATTAAAGCGTACGATGAGAGACCATCACAACACGATAAAACTCATTTGCAACAATTCTAAATAGCAGAAGTATGTTGTAGCTACATATGAATGGATGGCTGTAGAAATTCTTGTTAAAAACATTGAAAATATCAAAATCTTAAGTCACTACAAATGCAGTTGCACAGAGGAACGGTCGAAAGTACTTGCATCAAAAAGAAAAAGGAAAGAAAGCAAAGCAAACAAACAAATTTTAACGGTTTTAGTTTTTAAAGCAACACAAACTTTTTTTTTCTTAAAATTCAACAACAAAAATAATTTAAAAAATTTTAGTTGAATAAAAAAAATCAAGTGATTAAATAAAAAATTTTAATTTATTAATATAAAAAAAAAACGACAATAAATTAGACAAACACAAATTAAATAACTTGTAATCAATTGCATTTATGTATATCCTAGACAAACTAAATTAAAAAAATAAAAACAAAAAGAAATATAAAATACAAACAAGGAATTTAACATATCAAAACCTTGAAACAAAAACAAAATTATAAACTGCGGCGATTTAATATTTTTTACTAAAAAAACCATCAAAACGTGTTAATTGAATTTGATTGATAAAACAAAATAAAAAATGTCAGTGATGAATTCAAAAGTGGGTTCACTGGAGGAAAAAGTGAAATTGCCACCAACGGAAACCATTAGTCGCTGCTATCAGCCGCAGGGCAATCGTAAGGTCATTCGCATTTTAACGGTAGCCGTTTATGTTCTATGTGTGTCTCTAGCAGCCATAATGCTATCATTGTATTATATATTCATATGGGATCCAACGATACGCCCATTTGTTACAAAGAATAACAATTGTGGTAAGATTTATGTATTTTCACTTACACACACACACACATGAGTTAAAGTATTTTTTTTTTGTCTTAAATAAACATCAACTCCATTATGAATATTAAAACAAAATAAAAAGGCTAAAGGAAAATGTGAGGTTGCTGCTTAAAACTAGTCTATTTCAATAATAAATCACAAACTAAAAAACATACCAACAACAAGAGAGTAAAAGCAAAGGCGAAAGTAAAAACATCAGAACACAACAAAATCAAATGTTCAATGAATTACAAATTACTAATTAAATATTGCAAAAACCCCTTGACTTGCTTTCTGTTTCTTTTATATTTCCTTTTTTGCTTTTAGTAAAAAAAATGTGAAAACTTTTTAATTAGAAACTTACGACTGCTATTCCATGTTAACTTGTAAATAGTCCCAACTCAATAGTAAAATAATAAATATCACGAATTAAAAGTTTGAGCAGGTCAATCATACTACTCCACAATAGACTGGTGTTCATTAAGCATTCAAAGACTTCCTATTTGTGCGCCATAATAGACGGTTTTAGCTAATGATGCCCGAAGTAGCGACAACGGGTCCAAATTATAACATTACAGTGATACAATGTGTACTCTGCTGTCTCTTTGGCTTTGTTGCATAAACTGCAGGGGCTATTTTGATTGATAATCATATTTGTCAAGTGCTGCAATACTCTGCAATACTCCGTGACAATAAGAATTTTTAAACGAGTCAGGTCCAGTAACTTATTCATTCTTTTCCGAGAACAGAAAGGCATGAATGAATGTTTTTGCTATCCTACTACTCCAATATTGTTGCTCTGCTCTTTCCAGCCACTCCCTAAAATTGAACTTATATTTAGAACTCAGACAGACAGACCTCAGAATGATTCTGGACCAATGAATCTATTAGCCACACCTTAAATTAATTTTTTTTTTATAATTCACACACAATAAGTTAAGCCTTTATTTATGAAAGTGTTATAAGTCCACTTTTTTAAGAAAAAAAATTTGTTATGAGATAATTTTAGTAAGATGGGGTGGGTCTATATCTTACTAAAACTATGACTGACTTTTTTCTTTTTTGTTTTTAAGTGGACTTATACCACTTTAAAAAAAATCAGATCAATTAAACATTTTACTAAAAAAAAATTTTTTAATTAAAGTCATTAAAAAATCGTTAACCTGACAAAAACTTTTAATTGAAGAAAAAAATTGTCATATTAACGAAATTTTTAATTGTAATTTATTAAAAAAAATTTTAATACAATTTTTTAAGTGGACTTATACCACTTTAAAAAAAAACTCAAATAAACATTTTATATAAAAAAAATTATTACAGCCATTAAAAAAATCGTTAACCTGACAAAAAAATTTTAATTGAAGAAAAAAATTGTCATATTAACGAAATTTTTAATTGAAATAAAAAAAATTGTCATACTGATTAAATTTTTAAATGAACTCATTCCTTAGTGAAGCACGTCCAGTCATTTGTTCGCTTCTTAATATTGTTGACAAGCTCTTGCCAGCCACTCCCTAATCTTGAGCTTAAGAAAACTCCAAGGCAGTACGCAGAATGGTTCTGCACCAATGAATCTATTAGCCGCAATCTTTTTTATATTACAAGTAAAATTTTAACTGAAATTTCATTCATCAAAAGAGCAGTTATTTTTGAAAGTGGTACAAGTCCACTTTATAAAAAAAAAAGTCTGCTATAATTTTAGTACCATAAATACCCATCTTACACTAAAATTACCTAATGAATAATTTTTTTTTAAAGTGGACTTATAACATTTTCAGAAACAACAGCTCATTTGTGATTAAGGAGTGATACAACGAAATTTCATTTGAAAGGTGTAATCGTACTCCATTTTAATTCTCATCCTTTTAAAATTTCTTGCTCTAATTAACCATGACTCTTAGCGTAAAGTGTAACTTCTTCAAACTAAATGTGTTTTGATTTTATATAGAAAATTGTTAAAATTAAATCTCGAAATGAAAGTGACTTAAATTTCTTTAAATTATCTGCTTTTCCTTTCTAAATTAAATTAATTTAAATTTGCTAAGGAGAAAAAAGAAAAAGATTTTCTGTTTTAACCCAAAATATATATAAAACCACTTTGTTGTTTAATTAAAAATCACAAACATTTACGCACTCTTTATGCCCATCTGCTTGTGTGCATTTACCCTACAAGCATAAGGGCAGATTAAACTTTTCACAAAAAAAAAGAATCTTGCTTTAGACATCTCATGTTTAAATGAAAATTTTCTTAAGCCTTAAGTTACAAAAAAATATATAATTCGATTATGAGAAAGCTCAATTTAATACCAATCAAAAATGATAACAATAGAAAATCGGTATTATCGCTAAATTTTGGGCTGTAATAACGAAAAACAGCTTTCATTTTCCAGCCAAATGTCCACTCCTTGTGGACAGGGAATGTGGTAGGGAATGTTTACGAAGGGTCACGGTAATGGAATATCCATTCTCTCAAATAGCCCAGCGGCTTTAATGGTATTATTGAGCTATTGCTTACTATTGCTTTTGATTTGGTACTGCTATAGGGTTTTCAATGCTTTGATGGAGAGGAATTCGGTTACAATGGTATGGATACCGGGACATAAAAGCCATGCGGCCATTGAAATGGCTAATTCTCTATCTAAAAAGAGAGCGAATACCTCAGATTTTTTTTTTTTTTTGGGAAGTGAACCATAACTTGATTAGTGCCTTACTGCGGGTACGGAAAAACAAAGTCTAAAAGAGGCAAAGTGGGCATGCGGCAGTCAAGCAGACTCACTAACCACTAACGTGTTAGGGCAGTTGTTATTCTTAACCTCAGCAGAAATGACTGCAAAAATCTATGACAGAACATTATTGTAGACTGAATTAGATTACACAAGTCGCCCCTGAAAGGAGACTCACTTGGGTCCTCTGGTTAGGCTCAATTACTGCATGCATAAAATTGGTGGGCTAAAAACTTCTCTAGTTTCTGTCCAGAGGGACAAGAAACTTTGAACCTTATTCTGTGCCTTTAGTCAGCAGTGAAAGGCTGAAGAATTACTGGCTCCACAAGACTTACATAAAATGAATCCCACAACAGTGAGATTCTGGAAAGGTCTCGGATTATTTTGGCTGGAAATTGGGCGGCACAATAGATCTTAAAGTTAATAATAAAGATAAGCACTGCTGGTATCTAAGATCTGTTTAAGAAATAACTGCAAGGGCCTGAGGTCAGTCTTACCTGCAGTAATGGGCTTCGCATTGTCGTAATAAAACCTTTCTTCTCTAGGATTCAATAAGAATCTTGCCCTACAAGAATCTATCAGCAATATTTGTTCTAAAGCTTCGTAGTACAAACCAAAGAACCAACACAAGCACTGTTGATTTCTAAGATCTGTTTAAAAAATTACTTTAAGGGTTTGAGGTCAGTCTTGTTTAATGCCAGTAGCTGCTGTAATGGGCTTGGCATTAACCTAATAAAGCCTTTCTTTCTCTAGAATTCAATAAGAATCTTGCCTTAAGAAACTCTAATAACAAACAGTCACTCAATACATTTTCTGAGGTTGAGGGATGATATTTAAGACTCTTGTTTAATGATAGTAGCTGCAGGACTGTGTGTAATAAAGCCTTTCATTTGTCTAAGTCCAATCAACGTTGCTCAATGTTTTGAAAATTGTAATTTCAGGCAGTAACCAGTTTTCTTCCTAGCTGTTACAGTCCATCTTAAATTGAAACGTTAAGCAGAGCGCTTTTTAGTGCCCTCTATTTGCATTTAAGAGTCATCTCTAAATAAGAGCACTGACAGTGCTTATTTTTTACAATAGTGTTAGTCAACTTGTTTAATAAAAAATACTAAGAAAGCTAAATTAAAAAACCCAGCTAACATGTCATTACTGGTCAAAAATTAAAAAAAAAAATTGTTTCGCAGCCAACTTCATTACAAAATGCGCAGTCAAAATTGGATTTTTCAATTGCTCAGGGTTGCCGTCAAGCTATTTTGGTATGCTCCACACATTTTGTATGAGTATGAGAATTTTTGACAGATTTAAGAATGAATTTTTGCTTCATTTTCTAATACAAAAATGTTTGCTGGTCATGTGCACATCCTTTGAATGCTGCTGTGTAACATTTTCGATGGCTCATAAACCAAGAAAGTACTGCAATATAATTATTATAATGATACTCTCACCATTAAGCAGGATTATTTATGCTTAAAAAATGGTATTATAAAAATTAAACTTAATAGCATAAAACTAATTTATGCTGATTTCATTTCCTAAATTTTAAAATATTTTTTTCCTAAACGTACTTAGCTTTTATGGTTATTTTGTGATGTTGTTGTATTATGTTAATGGCCATTAAGTAAGTACTAAATTAAATGCTTTATTACGTTAAGCCGATTTCTTTATTTCCTTAGCCATATTTAACAAGACACACTTAATTTTTAATTCAATTTTTAAAACATTCGCTTACTTATTTCCGTTTCCTTTGCTGCTGCTGGGGTTGTGTTGTGCTGTGTTGGAATGACAGCTAAAAACACACACATTATTTCTAGTACTGTTTTATGTTACAATTTAGTTTAGGTGCTTGTGTGTTTGTGTATGTCTTATTGTATTAATTTTTTTTTTACTGTCTTTGAATTTTTTTTTTTATCAATGCTTTTTTAGTGCAAATGTAGGTCAATGGGTTGTCGTACTCAATCTGTTTTTGTGTTTCTCTTGATTTTGCTTTTGCTTTTACTCTCTCTCAGTGTGAATTTGTATATGTCTCTGCTACTGGACATAAACATACTCGCTTATCCAAGTAAATATGCAAGCAAACTCATGCATGTGCATTAAGTAAAAGTATGAGAGTTAAATTGCAATGGTTTGTCAGAGAGAGTAAGAGTAAGAGTAAGAGTTTCTTCTATTAACATACATAAATACACACGAGTGCAATGCTAAATGGTATTACAAAAACAAACATAGTACACACATTCAAACACTTGTCAGTATGTGCATGTACAGACACACATAACCCGCTGTTTGCAACAATAGTTCGTCTAGAAAGGTTTTTGTTGCAAAAAAAAAATAATATAAAAAAACGTTAAGATTACTTTGTTTAAATTTTAGTTTTTTATTTATTTTTTTTTTTTTTTGTTCCAATACAGGTCAAAAATCCTATATTCTTTATTTATTTTTCTTGAGAGCTTTTTTTTCGAACAAAAGCCCTTAAAAAGAGTACAAGTTGTTCTAGAATTCTAAATTAAACTAGAAAAACGTTACGTTGGTCTTAATTTAAAATTCATTTTCATTTTCTTTTTAACATTAGTGTGTTGTTGTTGTTGTTGTATAAAATTCTTAATTCGGTAGTTTATTACTTTTCAAGGTACAAATAGTGACTTGCCTCGGTAGTTGCAACTAACCACAAGGTTAATCATCATAATAAAATTTCATTTTATTTTTTTTTTTTTTCCTTAAAAAATTTTTTTTCCTATTTTTTTAGCAGCCTGATTTTGTCTAGTTACAACTACATACGAGTATGTAGTATAAAAAGCTAGAAAATAGCTTTGAAAAAAAAAAAATTATTTGTTAAGGAGTGTGTGTGTGTAAAGCTTACATGGTTGCTGCTTTTGTACCTGTTTTTACATTTACACAGGTGTTGAGGTGGTTTTGCAAATTGTTGTTGTAGTTTTTGTTGTATAATTTGTAGGTCATGGTTTCATATGATAAGAGTATGTGTTTTTGTAAGTGCAAATGTGTTTGCATGTTGCATTCCATTTATTATAAAATTGTTAAAGTAATAAAAACAATATCTATTGACAGCAAAAAAAAATTACAAAAAATAAATTGTAAAACTAAAAACTGCAACAGAAACCATACGAAAGTTTATTTCATTTCACCTGAATGAGTTTTTGGGTTAAATTCATAAAATAACTGTAAACTGTGTCTGTTTCTTTGTGTGTGTGTAAGTGCACTATAATAAAGTGTAGTAACTAATTATACTCGTATTGAAACTTATTTTTATTTTCAATGCAACTGAGCGTATAATTAATATTGAATTGAGCACCACATAAGGGAAAGTACGTATACGTACAGCTGTGCTCATACTAAAAATTTATTTATTTATTAATTGAGTAAATTATCTACCACAACAAATAATATCGCTTACCTACAGTAATAATGACATATTAAAAAAAAATTTATGAAAAATTAAATTGTGCAAAAATTTCAACAAAAAAAATTATATAAATGCCAAGAGAGTGAAGATAAATATGGCGAGATAAATATCTTTTAACGTAACCCGTTACGTTTGTCAGTATTCAGTATTTATAACAAATACGTATTACGTCACAAAATATTTATAAATATGCTTAAGAGAAGTATAAGTGCATGGGTACAAATGTGCATAAGTCGTTGACTTGTCAAAAAGATTACGGGATGGGCCATATATCATTTTAAAGGGGAGGCCGTGTAGATTACTAATCTACCGCTTATATACTCAGAAGTTACTTTGGACAATTTTTAAAATAAGCCCCAGTGCTGTTGCTTCAGGGATTTTACTGACTTTTGAACGAACCATAGAAGATTACGGGACACATATCATTCTGAAGGAAAAATCATCTAGATTTGTAATTTACCGCTTAAATATTCAAGTTTCTTTGGACTATTTTTAAAAAAATTTTTAAATTTCCATAAACCTCAGTGCTTTTGCTTTCAGGTATTTAACAACTTCACAACGAACCTATAAAGATTGTGGAATGGCACACATATCATTCTAAATGCGAGATCGTCTAGACTTTTAATCTACCACCCAAATACTCAGAAGATACTGTGGACTATTTTTACAAATTTTTTTAAATTTCCATATACCTCAGTGCTGTTGCCGAAAAGGTACTAGACAGCTTTGGTGGCATAAATACAATGGAAGCAGACCTTTGTCGATCCTGAGCATACCTCAGCTGGAAAATAAATTGCGTTACAGTAATGGACATGCAGTTATTTTGCCTTTATGCTATTTTTCAAGTTATTAAAAAAAAAGTAATAAAAAAAATACTTTTAGCAAAAAATATTTTTTTTTTAATTTTTTGTCTCTTTAAGTAAATAAAATGTCAGCAATCAACATAAGTTCTGTGTCAATAACAGAAATTCTTTTAAGTCGACTTAAGTATAAATTGACTTGTTGACGCAATTAATTATTATTTTTGCTCTATGTGGGCAATGGCCCACAACCATAGTCACAATAAAGTATACTTTTATTAAAAGTTGACTTTAGTCGGATAAAACTTCGTAACTGAAATTTCTTTTTAGTGTGATTATAATTACAGGCCAATAAGCAAGTCTTTTATGACTTTTAAAATTATAGTTCTTTAAAATAACTTAATAAGACTTAAGTGGTTTTTCTTTGGTAATTCTTTGAATTTTTTTTTTATTAAATTATTTAAATTTTTATATTATTAAAAAATAAAAATAAATTGAATTTAAGTCTCTCTTCACAACAAAATACTTATGTTTTCCATTTTCTCTTTGAATTTCAGACAAAATTGTGATACCAGAGAAAATCGCCATACGTTTAATCAATTCATCCGAAGTAACCGCCGAACAATTCTATAGAAACATATTAGAGCAATATCGTATATTGAATCAGTTGCAATTACAGCGTCAACAATTTTTACAAAAACAACACATACAACTGCAACAATTGGCAGCAACAGGCAATAAATTTCAAGAGATATTCGCAACAGCGACAATAATACAATCAAATCCTAAAGATCGCATCAACAAACCGGTAACACCAACAAACGGTACATTTTTACTGGACCCAGCCCGACAGCCACCACCACCACCGCCCCCAGAACTATCCGTATTACCCGAAATACCGGCCCTAAATGAACCAGAACGCATACCTTTAGGAATTGAAAAGGAAACAACTATTTTAAGGCCCATAGAAACTTTGCCCATATTGGATACGTCACCAGTTTATGGCACTAAACGAAAAACACATCGCAAACACTATCAACATCATCGTCGTAATCAGCGTAATCATCAAAAACTTAAAGAACTGGAAGAGCAGACCATGGAGCATAAATTCACTGAAGAGAAATATAAAGAGGCTGCTCTAAATCCACCAACGTCTATAATACAAGAACCCCTATACACCTCAATACCCATACCATTGATATTGAATTCCAAAGAGGATAAGCGACCACATCACAATCATGGCCATAATAGTCATGGCCATATGGAGAAACGTACTAAAGCTTTAGCGCGAAAACGCATAACAGCACCTTCTGTTTCTGGTTACGATACAAAATCATACCTAAATCCATTTCTAAATGGTGAATTAATATTTGAAAAAAAATAAATACCCAAAATTCATAATTAAAAACGAATTGAGTTTAAGGAAACCAAACATTTTTAAGAACTATTTATTGTATGTGTATGTAAATGTGTGCAAGCAAACAAGCCAAATTAGTAATTTTTAGCAAAATGTAATAAATGACAAAAGAAAAACACAATAATAATAATACGGAGGGATAAGCAACACAAAGAAGCCATGTATGATGGAAGGGAAGGCAGGAAGGGTATCTTAAGATACACAACAACAAAAAATATTCGAAAAAAGAAACACCGGGATCTTACAAATAAAAAAAAAAGAATAACCATATCACTCTACCACTCACACACTCACTCACTTACCCACATACTCACAGAAATCACTCCAAAATTCATTAAGAGAATTAATTAAAATTCGTAACTAAATTAACACACAGGCAACACTTATCACTGTTTAGACATCAATGGTGACACCATCAAACACATTTTGAGGTTAGAATTGCAAATTTTAAATTTTAATTACTCGTATGCTGTTTCCATTACATAAGCGATCAGCTCGTGTTGAAAATTTGTATGAAAAATAACCAATTTTTTGCCTAATTTTCATATAAAATTTCGCTTTTGTTATGGCAACAGCAAATTTATACAAAAAAAATTGGAAATTTTATTTTAGCTACAACTCAGCTTCCATTCTCTACTTTAAAATGCTTTTCAACAGATTTATTAAAAATTAGATAAAAATATTTTTTGCTCCATTCAATTTTTCTTAATGACTTAAACTTCTTCCATAAAAAAAAAATTTTTTTTTGTAAGAAGTGAAAATACTCTCAAAAAATAAAGAACTCAAGCTAAATATAAGAAAATTGTGCGGACAAAATTTTCTACAGAATCAGAATTTTTTCTGCAAAACTAATTCTTTTTATAAAAAGTTTAAAAACTTTCTTGCAATGTGAGAGGTCATATTACTTAAAAAATTTTTTGTGCAAACAAAAATATTCTCCGAAAACAAAAAAAAAAATTTTTTTGTAAAGTTTAAAGGCTCTCATAAAGTAGATAACTCAAGTTTTTGAGTAAAATAATATTGTACGGACAAAAATTTTGTTCGGACAAAAATTTTCTTCAGAACCAGAATTTGTTCAGCAAAACTAATTCTTTTTATAAGAAGTTTAAAAACTTTCTTGCAATGTGAGAGGTCATATTACATACGAGTAAAAATTTTTTTGTGCAAACAAAAATATTTTCCGAAAACAAAAAAAAATTTATTCTACAAAAAAAATTTTCTTTTGTTAAGTTTAAAGGTTCTCATAAAATAGAGTAAAATAATTTCGTTCGGACAAAAATGTTGTTCGGACAAATTTTTTTTTTCAAAACTAGGGAATGAATTCATCTCTAGTGCTAATCTTAAAATATAGGCAACCACCATTATTACCACTATCAACATTACACAAAAATAATATTCAAATATTTAACAAGTAAAAAAAAAACAATTAATTAATGAATTAATTTAGAATATAAAATAAAAAAACTAAACGTATATCTATGGTACCGATATTGAAACCTAACGAAAAAGAAAACCTTTAGTCCAAACCCATTTATCCAAACCTCAATACACCAAATAAATATTTAAAAAAAAATAAAATAAAAACATAAAAACACAAAGATAATAAATAATAACAACAACACCACACATATTTTTTAGTAATATTTAAACAACAAAGAAAATCATATTAAAATTAGAAAAAAAAAAACAAAGTACTTTATATTTATAATGTATTTGAAATGTTACATAATAATACAAATGAATCACTCCAAACCTTTTCACTTACTCACTTTCGTTCACTCGCTCAATCAATCACTCAATTACTCACTCGCTAACTAACTAGGTAAATCAATCTCACACTCACTTACTTGAAGAAATCTATTTCTAACTTTCAATAAATTCTTAAAATCACAACAACTAAAACAAAAACTAATGACCACAACAACAACAACACCATAAGTACAGTACTTAGTCTGAAATCAAAAATATAAAAATTTAGTAAAAAAAAATAGTCGTATACACAGAAATGTGAACTTGCATATCGTCACATAATTTGCAAAAAGCTTTAACTTGTCAAAAAAATTCATTTCAAATATGGGGGCAAAAGCTTACACTTAATAAAAATACGTTAGACAGTGAGGCCAATTAAAAAAAGTGGTAATAAATACAGAGCTCTTAATGAGAAAGTATTTTTTTAAAGCTTAAAATTCAAACTAACAAAATTATAGTAAAAGAAATTAAAATGTTTTATTTGACATTCAGTAGGCTTTCTAAAACTAATTTTAATAACATTTTCTATAAATTTTTAAAAAAACTGTAAGCCAAAAACCCAAAAACGAAGAAAACTTAAAGTGAATTTACTGAAAACTTTGACTCATAACCATAGTCAGACTAAAGTCGATTTTAAATTCGTTAAATTCTTATGAAAAAAAGTCAGCTCTTAAAAAAGCCTACTTTTTGTGACTATGATTTATTTTTAAACAAAGATTACTCACAAGCAAAAAAATCTTTTAAATCGGTTAAGATTTACAAAAGTTATAGCACTTGAAAAGCTTGTAAAACCCTTGTACTGACACAGGGTGCTACAAAACATAATGATATAAAAGTTTGAGTCATCTACTTCAAACCGCGTTTGGCGGCATGTAAATCGGTTCAGTAGTTTAAAAGTTCTATATTTATTAACGATTTTTTATTTAATTTGGTAACACCGTGTGTTATTAAACTGAACCTTAAACTGAAAAAAAAATTTTTTAGAGTTTTTTTTAAAGTTACATGACAATATGTACGTACATAAATATCAACTTGTAACACAAGCCATTAAATCTCTTTTATAGAAAACACTTAGACGAACAGGCAGCTAAATGCAAACGAAATTCAATTCAAGCAATAAATTCTATTTAACTAAAAAATTTTTATGAAAAACATTAAATTTTTTGACTACTTTTCTTATAAAATATCTTATTCAACTCGAATTAAGGACCTGTTCAGCTAACGAAACCTTCTTTCGCATAATTGCATTGAAAACAAAAACAAATTTTTGTGCAATTATGCGAAAGGCTTCGTTTGCATTTAGCTGAACAGGTCAGGCCCTTAATTCGAGTTGAATAAGATATTTTATATGAAAAGTAGTCAAAAAATTAAGTGTTTTTCATACAAATTTTTTATTTAGAATTGATTGTTTGTGCTTGGGAAATAGCATATAATAGTCAGGCCTGCTAAATCGCTGTTCAGCGACGACATAAGAAAACCTAAGCGAATGAAGTCAAAGCACTCAAATTCAAATTAGTTCAGTTCATGGTGAAATTATACAGGTGTATGCATCCCGAAAATCATAACAAAGGCTAATTTATTTTTCACCGAACTGTCAAAATTGTTTAAGAATTTTTTTTTTTTAACTTTTTTATGTTCTTTAGTATTTATATAGATAATGTAATAAAAATAAATAATACGTACTTCGTGATTGAGAATGGAAATCAATTTTTGACAATTCGGGGCAAACTGGCTAATGCACACACCTGTATAATTTCACTATGGTTCAGCTAAGGAAACTTGTCAAAGAGACATGTCATATTTTCTTTTTCTTTTTGCTCATGGTCTGTTTAATATTTCTAAAAAATATAATTGCTTGTGTTACAGCAACAAAAATATACAAAAAATTTAAAACGAAGTAAGTAATCAATCACCGCATTTTTTTATGGGTAAATGGGTCTCTAAGTGCGAAAAATAAGAAAATAATAAAAAAAAAAAACACACACACAATTTGTATGTACCACTCACTACTTAAGTTAAAACAAAAAATGAAAAGTTTAATAGCCAGCCATATAAAATAATTAAAAAGAAAAATAAGAAAAATTGGCCTAAATAAAAATTTATATGTGAAAGGAAATAAAATTTATATAGACAACTAAAATAAACAAAACAAACCAACATAAATGTATCAATATATTCAACTATAGTGTACCTAAATGTCATAAAAGAAAAAGAAGAAGAAAAAAATTAAATAACAAAAATTATAAGGAAATGATGCTAAGCATATGCCGAAAGGGAGTATCAGATGAGAGGAATTGTAATTGAATTGAAATGAAATAAATGCAAAAAAAAATTTTTTTGAAGAAAAAAAAACGAATAAAAAGTGAAGTTTTAATTTTATTCATACACTGCCAGAAAAGTGTTTCATAAATTATTTAAATTCCACTTTAAAAAAAAGAAATAAGTTGGCTGTTTTTGAAAGATGCATGTGTTATATTCCACACGGATTTGAAAATATATGGAATTAAATTTTTTTCCTTCTTATTATAAATGAAAACTTTTATATATTTTTAATTCTACCAATAATTTTGCACCCAAACAAAATTTTAAAAATCTTAAAATGAACCACTGAGTGGTTCATTCGGTGTTGAATTTTTCAATTCCGAATAAAATATTCGGATTCAGAATACAGAACAGCACTGATAGATATATCTGCTAAAATTACCACTGATTCATTTTCTTAAAAAAGTAGACTTATACTACTTTCAAAACTAACAGCTCAAATATTTTATAAATTGATAAATAAATGATTCAACGTTTACAATTCTATTTTTCAAATTTCTAAATTTTATTGCTTCCATAGACGCCATTTTCTACCATTTTTTTTATAAACCCACTTTAAATAACTTTTTTTCTATTTACCAACTTTTGTTATTTATGTTGTGTACACATAAGCCCAGGTCAATGCACATACTTTCCATTGACCTTGCCTACTTTTAGACTATTTCTCTTTCTATTTTTTTAAACGAATTTACAGCACATTAATTCTCTTATTTACAAGCAAGGTTGCCATAATTTTTTTTTTTTAATAAAGATGATAAATATTATTAATATTTACCCCCAAATTCATAAAAAATATTATGTGCTTAATAAGGGGTTATTTGACAAATACTGCATAGAAGTCTGTCAAATAAGCCCTTAATAAGCACATAATATTTTTTATGAATTTGGGGGTAAATTTTAGAAATTAATTCTAAGATTAAATTTGTTAACGAGTACTAGTAAATATGACCATCTACTTCCAAGGTCTGGGCAGGAATCGATAGGTTAGCATGCTACCCATCAGTCTACAGGGCACCCAAAGATCGTATTATTACTAAACTACTAGTTAATTATTTTGTATCTCTTTAATTCGCTTACAGTCCAACCTAAATTGGAGCGGTAAGCATTTAGTTTGCTTTTTATTCATAAACTTAAAATCTCTTTTAAAATTATATTTAGTTCAAATTTAGCAAAGAAAAAGATTTTACTCATTTAATTGAGCTCATGAGAATTTAGTAAAAAATTTTTTAAACTTGGGAAAATATTGTTTCAAATTGAATGAAATACACGGTGGGCTAAAAGTCAGGCATGCGTGTAAAAATTTAATAACTTTTTTGTTTAGTAAATATTATTTTTTATTTTATTTTTCAGATTTTATTTATTCTTTGAATAGTGCTAAATGAAAATTTAACGAAAAATAATAATAAACAAAACAGTTATTCAATTTTTGCATGTAAAGGGTGTCCCAACAAGAACGCAAGATTTAAATATGGCGCCATTTGAAGTGTCATTGTTTAACATTTGAACAATTGTTATTGTTTGCAGCGAAGGAAGTTCGTTAATTGGGTATTGGAAAGACAACATGAAAATGCTGATTTTGCCGATAAAATCATCTTCAGTGACGAGGCCCATTATTAGGGCTATTATTATCAACGAAAAATTACTCTCTGCAATCATGCTGAACACATGGAGCGAGATCGTGAGTGTCCTTTTTTAACATCACAAGTTCTGTAATCGAGGTGTGTCTGTACACAAATTAGGGGGGTTATTATGTATTTCGATTCGAATCGAAAAAGCTTTCGAAGAGAATTTTCACTTTGAAAAAAAAATATTTATGTAGAAAATTAAAAAAAAAACATTTTTAAAATTAACCTCAAAATTGCTGGATTTTGTAAAGCTTTTTCTTTCGAATTGAGAATTCTTTTCGAAAGTAATTTTTTTTTTTGCTTGTCCCACATAGCTCTTGACTATTTTAAATTCTAGCTAAAAATAAATAATAAAATAAAGATTTGAAAAAAAAACTTTTCCATTTTTTGTGCTTCTTGAAAATCAAAAATTGATAACGCTGATGAATTGCCTCGTTATAGAATACTCTCTTCAGAAATAAAAAAAAACGTGTTCGCCTTTAGTATAAATAGTCATATTCAAAAATTATATTTTATATAATTCCTCATGGTACATACAAGCAAACAAGAATATTTACTTGTACTAATCTCTCCACGATAAGGCTTTTTTTAAAAGCCCATAAGTTTGTATGTGTGTGATTTTTTTTCTCAACGTAATTTTCAGTTTTAAGTTAACGTTTATCATCCATCCAAAATTTTATTTAAACAAAAATTGTTATTGTAAGTTACGGTGTTTGTATAACTAACGTACTCGCACATAATTTGGTTGTCATGAGAGAATAAAATAAATTTTAAATATTGAAATAAATAAAATTAAAAGCAAAATGAGTGATGTTTGCCAAAGCTACCAACAACCAACTAACTAAATACTCGACTCTACTAGTTGGTAGCTGAGTTATTTTTTACAACTTCTTTAAAATCGTATGGCCATTTTATAATTCTGTTATAAAATTCTATGAATATAATTTTATTGCACGCTGTGATACGCTGTTTTAAAACTAACTTTTTTTAACAACTTTTTACTAAATTAAAATTATTTAATTTTATTTAATAACACAAATTCGAAAAAAAAATTTACGAGCTGAATAACTGAAAAATATTTTGGGGCACTGATTTCACATTTGTATTTAAATTTGCCTCTGGTGCCGGAGATTCATACACAATCATCGCCTAAATGAATAAGGTAACGCTACATACATATTTTTAAGCATTTTTGTGCGTGAGTTTTTGTGTGTTTTGTCTGAAATACAAAATAAAAAGTGATATGCAGTTCTATCAAAAATGCCACACACAATGTCTGTTCAAAATAATGGCCAAGACAATTCAGAAATTTAAACGAAATTCCAGTTTTTCATTCATTTCTGTTTTCTTTTTTTATGGAAATTTTTAAGCTGTACATGTGCGTAATTTTTGTGCACACGGGAAAGTTATACACGGTAAGGCATTCCTTACAACAAATACTGAATTATACCCTGTTCAGACATAAAAGTTAATGAAGTCAATTAAGTTTTAAATTGTGTGACTGATTTAGGTGTTCACACATATTCAATTAAGTTTACGCAATTAAGCATTTGACAATTGAAAATATTGACAGTTTTTTTTTGAAAATATGTTTGAGTATTTATAAAATTTTATAAAAATTATTTACCTTTTACTTCGGCTGCCATTTCCTTTTTATGACATTTATTTTTAAATTTATTTACGTTTTTTCTTTTTAATACTGAAAATATCAACTTTTCTACTTTTGAGTTGATATTTAAGGGCAGAACAAAGAGTTGCATTTTGATTTTGACTTCATTAACGTGCAATAAATTTTTAATTGCGCAATTATTGAATGGAAATTTGTATGCTAAATTCAGCTCAATAAAGGCGATAATTGCGTAAAATGCTTAATTGCTCAATTAACGTGTATGTCTGAACAGCCTATTACAAAAACCACCCTATCGTATGTGTTAAATAAAAAGGAGGAAATTCAATGCAGATCCGTTCATACACTCACACTTCTCTATAAATAATATTTTAAGCAAAAAAGCAATGCTATTTTGCTATTTTTATGAAACGAGTTATCTAATAGTTGAAAATATTTTTTTAATATTTAAAATATATTTCGTTTCAACATATT
The DNA here is from genome assembly GCA_947397855.1 of Thelaira solivaga. Taxonomy (NCBI): domain Eukaryota; kingdom Metazoa; phylum Arthropoda; class Insecta; order Diptera; family Tachinidae; genus Thelaira; species Thelaira solivaga. The sequence continues at coordinate 65,589,647 of OX377612.1, read as the reverse complement.
AAATTATTTGGAATTATAAAGTTTAACAAAATTTAATATTTATTCGTGCTTAATTCAAATTTATGTGGGTGTGCAAAATACCTTGTTTTTTAAAATCTTTCATGAGAATATCATTTTCCACACGAACATCGATTAAATAGAATTAAGCACGAATAAAGATTAAATTTTGTTAAATTTTTCCTATTAAAATTTCTTGGAATTTCCTTTTTTTATATATATAAAAACTAAGGATCCCAAAACGTACTTTAACCTGAATGCTGTTAATTTTAATTTCTTTAACTGAAATTAATTATTTATTTTAAGTATTCGAAGAAACTATTAAAAACATTTACATTTCAAATTAAAATTTTTTTTAATACTTAAAAAGGCTATAATGGTGAAAAGTATATACAGCTCGGCACAGCCGAATTTTGCTTGCGTTTTTCATGTACATTTTTTAATTATGAATTATTTAATAAAATATTTTCTACAACAACCAAAAACATTTATAAAAAAAAATTTAAGAAAAATATGGGCTTTTACAAATACAAGTAAGTCCACTTTTTTAGCAGTAAGATATAGACAGCATTAAAATCAATGAATTTTTTTTTAAAGCCTTGACTTTTTTTGTGCGTTTAAAAATTACAAAAAAAAGTATTTCAAATTAAATTTTTTTATAATAAAATTTTTTCACACTCACCTATGCCTCCTTCAAACTTTCCAATATAACGCGGATTTATCATTATTTTTTTTTTTATATTTTTTTATATTTTTTATATTTTTTATATTTTTTTTTTTTTTTACTATTTAAAGTAAATATTATTTCTTAAAAATATATTTTTTTTATATTTTAATTTTTTACTTTTATTTTTTATATTCCTTATAGGTTTCTTGTAATTTCTGTATGTTTTTATTTTTTCATATTATTTTGCGTATCACACACTTTTTAATTTTAATTTTTTTTTTCACAAACTAACAGCTCACATTTAAAAGGATACCGTTCGTATCAGTAGCCAAGTAGCTTGTGCTAAAAGTGTCGATGACTTTCCAACTTTATTTGAAATAAGAAAAAAAATATTTTGTTTCTTGTGTTCTACCCGTAAAACTGAAAAATTTTGATTTTTAAAAAAGTAAATAAATAGTAAACGTTTTATAACGCAGTACTAGTTAGTTTATTATATCGTCGAAATAAATAACAGCTAAAACAAATAAATTTTAATTGCTGCACACTTCAGTATAGTTTTAGTTCATTTTTTAGTTTATCACACCGTTTGTTTTTTAAAAAATCTTAAACTGCATTTAAAAAAAAAAACATAATTTCTAGAGAGCATAAATAAATCGAAGTACAAATGTTTTTTTTAAGTAACAAATAAAATAAAATAAACTTTATTCTTTACGTGTACTGATGGTTTACAAAGCATTTTTTTAAACACAATGAATACAAAAATACAAAAAAAAAAAAAAGCAAGCGAATTTTTGCAAGTTTTAATCATAAAAGCCCAAAATGCATAAAAAGCGTTGACGCGTTGTATATTGTGACGCGTGGTATATACTAAAGGGCTGCACAAGCATACTAGAAATGGCTTACAAGCACTTTTTATTATAAAATATTACACATGTTTGTTGTGATGTGTGACTTTCGAGTATGCTTGTGCAGAGCTTTAGTATATACTTCCACGTGATGCTGTCAAAAACAGCATTTGTGCACAAAAATTAGGATAGTGAGTACCTATTGGAAATATTTGAACTGTTATTTTTGAAAACGGCTTAAGTCCTTTTTTTAAAAAACTGTGTAAGCTATCATTTTAGTAGAATATTAATTTACTGACTCATGTTTTTTTTTAAAGTCCACTTATAATACTTTCAAAAATAACAGCCCATTTGTTACAGATTTTTTGACAGATCTGTACGCTTTTCTAATTTTATAACAATAAAATAGTTTTTGTGCCATCAAAAAAAATTTTTTTTATTGTTGAAGTAAAAAAAAGCAACAATATGTTGCTGGCCAAATTTTTAACAACATCACAACACTAAAACTTTACATACAAGTAGCACCAACAGTGTTATGTGACATATTGTGATGAAAGAAATTCGTCGTATGCAACTCAAAACTAAATCTTGCAATTCTAATTAATGTCGTCACATCATTCACCTCCCAACAAAAAATTCCGTCTTATTTCTATAACACACTTAATTGTGTGTCACAATTAACAGACGCAAACTAAAATAATTTTAATTTTTTTTAGTAGTCAGCCAGGCATTCATGGGGGTAGTAACAAAATTGAGAATTTCTTTAAGGCCAGTTAAGTTAAAAAATTTTTTTATTATTCATAAATTTAAATATTCTAACGTAAATAAATCAAACTATTAAATTTGTATTTATCACCTTAAATCTAAATTAAATAACGACAAAAATTCTAAATAATTTTCATACAATTATTTGATAACATGTATTTGCTTTTGACATGTGAAAGCTAATTCTTTTATGTGTCAAACTGCATGTGTGCATTAGTGACGCAATTTCTTAACAAATAAATATTTTGGTACTTTGGAATTAGTAAATATAATATAATTTATGTACATATATTAGGCGGCGTGGAGTATTCAATAGTAATTATAAAATAAAATTATATATCTTAAGCTGCGGTCACACTAAACAAATATTTGTCGAAATAAGCATAACCAATATGTCATCTACATATACGTTTATATTTATACTACCCGGCAAACGTTGTTTTGCTTTAAAATTTTTGTATATTCGATCGTGCTACCCTAAGAAATCGTACTCATAGAGTAAAGGACCGTACAAGATCGGGTAAAAACAGGTAGTAAATAAATAAGCCAGCAGCGCCACCTGCCGGGCGGATTTGTAACCCTAAAACTTCCAAGCCGTAACCCAATGGCATACACAGAAATTAAATTAAATCGGTCCCGCCGTTTAAGTAGCAGTACAATGTCAAACACACGTACAGTCGAATTTTATATATTAAGATATTTTAAGGAAATATTGGCTTAGATTAATTAAATTTTTTATTAAAATGCAACATACTTGCATTGTTATAAATATTATTAGAATTATTTTTATATAATATAAGTCATATTAGACTACAAAAATATTTGCCAGAATGTAGTGGTTACGTTTATTTCGACAAATATTTGTGTAATGTGACCGTAGCTTACGACAAATATTTTTGTACACTCAAAAATTATTTTTTTAATCACTTTCTCTTAAAAAGAAACCTTAAGCTGAAAATAAAAAAATTATTTACGAACAAAAATTCTGTCCGAACAAAATTTTTTTGTTTAATCACTTTCTGTCTCTCTATCTCCCTATCTCTCTTTCTTTTAAAGAGAAAGCTTAAACTTAAAAATGTTGTGCGAACAAAAATTTTGTCCGAACCAAAATTTTTTTGTTTAATTTAAATTTAACAAATTTTTTGTTGAGACAAAAATTTTCTCCGGAAAATATTTAAAATTTTTTTTGTTTAATCACTATCTTTCTGTCTCTCTTTCTCTTACTCTTAAAGAGAACCTTAAACTTCAAATATGTTGTGCCAAAAAAAAATTTTGTCACGACATACAAAAATTAAACGTTTTTTTTTTATTAATTTCTTTCAAAATTAATCTCTCTGAAAACAAATTTAAAGCTTGTGCGAACAAAATTTCTTCCAGAACGATTTTCATAATGAAAAAATCACCATGTTGTCTAGAAAACTAAATTGATTTCTCACTTGAAAATTTCCATTTTCCAGCGTTAAGCTCAATGCTTGACTTGCTTCTTCAGCTTTTTAACTAATTTATGAGTAACATTGTAACCTTATGTATCATATTACTACTCGAGTCTACCGAAATCAATTACAAGCAGCATTATAAACTTAAGTTTATCTAAATATAATGAAGGGTATAAAATCTGTTTTTATTTAATTTTGTTTTTTATTTTTTTGTAAATAGTGAAAAATTAGTTCAGTTTCAAGGTAAAAATTTTTGTCATATAATGTGTTGTTGTTAGCAAATCTGAAATAAAAATTTCAAGACTAAAATATTTTTCCACTTCGTAAATTGTATACGAGTTATAGTTAGGTGGCAGTAGCTTCCGTATTCTTCTTAATAGGTAAACAATTTTAAATTTTCCATGAGAATACCATGAAAAATACGAGTAATTAATGTAGCAAATGGAATTAAGCCCAACAAAAAATAATACTAAGAAGGCCGTTATGGTACAAAATGACAACTCAGAAGTACCAAATTGGAAATAGAAGTTTAATTGTGGAATTATTAAAAAGTGGGCGTGGCACTATGTCATAGCTTTATATTGGTGTAACAATTTTGTTAAGTGTTTTTTCTTTATAATGAGGAACGTCTGAAAAATCAGTGGTAAAATTTTAAAAAGCACCAAAAATTAAGAAAAACCTCGTATTTAAAAAAAACACTAAAAATGTAATAACTAATTAGAATTAAAATAGTCAGTTAAAAAATGTTCAACCCAAATCAAGGTCACCAAAAATTTTTTTGATGGAACAAATTAAAAAATTTCAAACCTTTGTTTTAATTACCATCATCATACCAATTATATGGTGATAATGATGATGAGTATGACAAAGGGTGACAACCAAAATATACACAAACGAAACGAATTCAAAAGTTTCGTTTCGTTTCTTTACAAATTCTGTCTTGAGCATTAGTTTGCTGCGATATGTGCGAGTATTTTAAAATTGCAATATACGAGATCAGTTTGATAACTCTGTGACTTTTTGAATAAACCATTTTTTTTGTTTCGGTATTTAAGCTTTTTATTTTCCAACATCCAGCGTTTTTACAATTATTTTATTCTTTCCAAATAATAGTTTTTCTCAACAATGCGTAGCCCAAACATCACTTTTTTCTACCAAATGTGGTGATTTTTACTCTGTCCTTCTCTAGGTAGTCTATATGAATGTTACCGCGTACATCCCCAAAAACTGTGGCTATGGCCTTGTTGGCTGACAGACCCATTTTGGCCTTCTTTAGTGCACCTTCAACCGGTGAAAAACACTGTTTGATAGTTCCTTGGTATTGTAATGGATTACATACGTAACAGCGTAAAAACTCGTCCGAATTGCGGTTGAGAATCGTCAAACACTCTTTTGAAGTGATCACACGTTTGCACTTATGGTGGATTGTATTTTCTTACAAGAAATTCCATAAGCAATAGTGTGTGTACGAAATCTGTACTCACCCCAAACTCCGTGTGTGGTACACATATCATTCTTCTGTACAGCATTCTTATATACTACATAGCCATTTCCTGAAAAGTAGATTTTTTGGTATTAAATACATACACACGTAACACAAGTGAAGAAAATCTGAAACATAAAAAACTAACGTTTTTACTTTTCATTTCGAATTTACTTAAATTATTTAGTTTTATTATTTAAAATGTGAGTAAGCGTGATACATACATATAAATATATGTATATAAATATATATATATGTATGTATGTATATCTGTGCACATATAATGTTTTTTAGGTAGAATATCAGTAGACATAACACGTCTGCTCTGAATGTATTTTAAAGATTAAACACAAATACTTTCAATTTTAAATAGCTTTTTATTGCTTTTAGTTTTAGTTTAGTTTATCTAGCGCTAAGATTTGTATATTTAGTCTGTGATATAAAATTTAACTAGTAGCTACGCACATATCGCTCATTTACTTTAATAGTGTCATAACACAAAAAAGAAATTCTAAATTAAATTTTTTCTCATTAACTTGCTTTATATTCTACTAACTGCTTTTACCTGAACTTGTGCGTCCCCGTTCTTTATTACGTGAGTCAGCATCTTTTTTACAAATAGAATTTTAATTATTTAAAAACCCATCTAAATAACTACTGCCATTTACTACTTTAAAAAGTGGCTCATGTCTGTGCTAGCATTATTAACAGAGGCGCCTACTAAAGTGGTAAATAAAATATTTCAAAGCATAATCTCAGGCTTCAATTAAGTACGGCCACACCTCTTTATAATTAGTAATGAGTGAGTCATTTAAAAGTGGGTGTAGAAATAAAAACTGTGTCAAACTTAAGGCAAATCCGTTGGAAAACAAAAATTTGTATAGCGAATAAACAAGCAGAAAATTAATTTTATTTATATAGACCAGCTGATTTACCCGGTCTCGCCCGGTGCTTTTATCTATGAGTGGAAATTCTTAGAGTAGAGTGTAAGTGTATATAAAAATTCTGAACAATTTGTTAAAAATTTTGATTAGCAAAAACGATTTAACATACTTTGTTGAGCGACAGCAATATCGTGTTCTTGAAATATTTATAATGATTATATGTACAAGATTTTATAAAAATCCCTTAAAAAATGGAATTTTATTTGTTGTCTTTATAAATTAAATTCTTTTTCTGTTTGTTTAATTGGTCTCTTACATATTTTTGTTTTCCAATGAATGTGTCTAAAATTTGACACATATAATTTCTATACTACAAGAAAGTTCACCAATATGTACTTTTTCATCAGCCACGCCCATAAAGATGTGTTCATAAGATGTCTGAAAATAAGCTTTGAAATATTTTATTTACCACTTTTGGGGGCACATCTGCTAATAATGCTAGCCTTGAGGTTGTACTTATTTGGAAAAATTTTTTAACAATTAAAATTCTCTTGTAACCCAATTTCTCTAAAAATTGGCACATACCGCCATAGATTTCATTAAAGTCCTAAGATACATAAAAATAAATTTCAAAGAAGCCAAAAAAATCGATAAATAAAATAATTTTTCACTACTACAATAAAAATAACATTCTTAACCCTTTCAAAACAGTTAATTTAGTTATATATATAGCCAATTTAGAAGTCTAAACGAGATTTTTAAAAAAAAATTAAAAAAAATTTTATTTGTCTTAAAAATTAAATTTTGGACCCATGTGATCTCATGGACACATGTCGATACTGAGGAAGTGTTAAATAGTTATAAACAAGCCTGTCATTCAATATAAAAACAAAAAATCCACAAAAATCTTACACTATTTACGTTTTATCAAATTTTTGGCTTGGGACACGAGTGTCTTTATGGTCCTTAAAGGGCTAAACTGAAGCTTAAGACTGATATTCAAAGAGACTAATAACGACTTCAAGTATAAATTATAACAAATTTTTCATAGAAATTTGTCATATTATCGATTTCAAGTCTACTTTAATTTTCTTTGAATACAAGCTTAAATAAAAAAAATATTTAAAATTCTGAGAGAGAGGTGACGCGAGATACAGTATGAGAATTACTTGAAAACGGTTAATTATAAAGGGTGTCACAACAAGAACGCAAGATTTGAATTTGGCGCCATTCGAAGTGTCATTGTTTAACATTTGAACAATTGTTATTGTTTGCTAGTAGAAGGTACGAGGCTAGTAAAAAATGACCATGAACAGCGAAGGGAGTTCGTTAATGGGGTATTGGAGAGACAACATGAAAATGTTGATTTTGCCGATAAAGTCATCTTCAGTGACGAGGCCCATTTCCATCTTGATGGCTTCGTCAATAGGCAGAATTGTCGCATTTGGGGTGAGGAAAATTCTCGAGTGATTCACGAGAAGCAAATGCATCCTCATCGTGTCACTGTGTGGTGTGGTTTTTGGGCTGGAGGAATCATTGGAACTTTTTTTTATGAAAATGAGGCAGGTCAAGCGCAAACAGTCAATGGTATTCGGTATCGTGAAATGATAACCAGTTTTTTCTTGCCTAGAATTGAAGAAATGAATGTGAAGGGCTTGTGGTTTTAACAAGACGGCGCCACAATTCAATTGCTGCATCAGTCATTTATTTAAAATTTAAATCTTGCGTTCTTGTTGGGACACCCTTTTTTTTATTAGAAAATGAAATCCGAAACTCCACCACAAAATTTTCTTCAATACGTGTTTTTAAATCTGCTTACTAATTTTTGAAATATATTGAAATTTGTAGCAGAAAATTACCGTTTTTATGCAAAATTAAACAAATTTTTAACTTTAAGAAAATTATTTAAAATAGAAGAGGACAAAAATTTGCCCTTTCTTTATTCCATCATATAGCCTCATAAGTTTCAAACAAAACGAGCTATGTTTTATTAAAATCGAGTTAGAACTTACGATTTTATTCCCAATTAAGTGAATATATCACACTAAAAGCCATTAATTTGCTTGAAACCAAATGTTGCCATACGCGTTCGTTAATGTTACTTTCCCGTGTTTTCTGGCAGTTACGATATAGCAATGTTATGAGAAAATTTATTGTTAGAAATTAATAATAAAACCGTTTTTGGTGGTGTATGAATGTATGTATGTATATAGTAAAGTTTATTTTAGCAGTCAAATAAATTCAACTTCATATTTTTTAAATAACAATCAATTAGTTATGAAAATTTGCAAATACATAAAATAATAACAACAAAATGAATATACAACTTAATACTCTATTCAAAATGTAAAAAAAAACAAATAAATCATTTCATATACATATTAATTCCTTAATTAATATAATAGATCATTTGAGATTGCAAACTTGATATTTAAGAGTTTTTTAATATGTAGAACATAAAGGAAGATTGGGTACATTTTCATAACTGAACAATAGCCAAAATAGCACATTTTGTTTAGAAGAAAATTAGAAATTTTTCCTTCCAAGTGCCTTTGATGAGGTTTAAAAATTTTAACATTTTTTTATATTTTTTTTAATTATATTTTCGTTTTATAATTACAAAAACTACAAAATATAAGTATTCAAACATAATTTTGCTATAAATCAGCTTTAACTTATATTTATTACAAGCAAGTTAAGACAACGACCCTTTTTAGAGAGGTGGTTAATTCAATTAAATAAGTTGAAACCTTATTTAAAATCAAAAGAGGGCGTATCACGGCAGCTGTAGGGACCCATTGGTACAATTATAACATGCAATTCCAAGTTATTACGATTTGGTCCAACCAAATGTGGCGATAGATTAATGGAAGATGACGCCAGCTCATTAAAAGGTATTAAATTATCTAAGTTTACAACTCGTTGATCACTGCTAAAATATTCCGTACGCTCGTGTAATGTTAAAATGTGATCAATTTTATTTTGTACACCAGTTATAAGACAAGCAATCTATAATTAACAAAAGAAACAAACACATGAGAAAAATTATACAAAAATATTATAGATGCAATAAACTAACCTTAAAGCGTTTTTCATTTACTTGTAAATGTTTACAAGTTACTCTTAGGCGCACCGTATTTAATGTAACTTCTGGCACATCTTCTCCCCAAACCATTTTGGCTCTATTGTATTTAATGCCACGTGGAAAAAATTCCACTTCCCATGTAATTGGTTGTTCTAAAATACAAATAAAATGCATACATGGTTAATAGGTTCCTTATTTGGAGCAGATGAATCAAGAATTTTTATTTTTGTGACAAAAAATTAACTTACCATCTTCCGTTTCAGCAATATTACCCGGAGTAAAGAAACATGTCACATAATTGCTATACTTATCAATCAAGTCGAAATTATTAACTACTTTACTTATACTCCATGTATCGTTGGAATATAGCCGTGGAGTAAATTGTAAATATCCATCGGATGAATTATGCACCTCTATTACACGATCCTCTTGGCCAGATTGGTAAGACATGCCAATAGCCATACGTTGAACAATAAATTCTTTGTGGTATTCTAACAAAGGAAATATAAGTAAATGGGCTAGTTCACGAGGTGTCATCATGGCAAATCGTATATGTATAACTGTTTCCTCCACAAGTTGTATGAATTGATTATGCTTTTCTAAATCTGTTAAGCATTCATCGTTATCTATAAGATCCTTACGTTGTAGCAGCCAATTTTCTAAAATTCCAAAAAGTTTATATTCACTTCGTACCACTAAATCATTTTGTTGTAATAGTATGGCCATAACCGTCACTTCAAGTTCAACAAAATCTTTAGATTCCGAAACAATTTCTAAATTCCATTTAAGAAAACGCTTAAGAGCTTCTGTTAAATCTTTGTGTTGCGGACTGAAGGCTATTGTGTATTGCAGCCACGAAACCAAGTAGCCCTGTGTAGCAGCTTTCGCTATATGTTTCATCATATACTGAACACAAAGTTCTACTAAATCTTGCACATTGTATTTATGTGCCAATGCCAACATGGGCATTACTGTATTAAGAGATATATTGATTTCACCAACGTATAAGTATTTTAGGAATTGTGGAAATACTGCCTCGCAACACGGTTCCTCCACCAATTCGATGACATGCTTGCGACATTCATTCCATTCTGGATTCATTAGCATTACCTGAAACACATCACTGCTAGCACAGAGAATCAGGCGATGAGCTGGATACTGTTGGTCGCCTACTACTAATATAATATCAGACATTAATTGTTCCGCATACAGATTTGCTATTTTCTTTAATACACTGCTTGAGTTATTCATTATACGCTGTATTAAAAATAAAAAAACACATATAGGAACTCCAATAACATTATGTTTTACGAAAATTTTATACACATTTACCAAACTTATTGAGCGATCTTGAGACAGGTCATCCATTTCTATAAGTGATGGTACAATTTCATGGTCTCCTCCACTGCCACTAGATGTTCCCATGCTAGAGGACATTTTTTCCATTTCAATTTCCTATAACAAAAAAATCCTCTTTAACCGCTTCCAGATTTACGACAGCTTCAGTTCTTGTTACACGAAGTCTCAACAACTCTTTTTACTTTTAAATTAAACAGATAAAATTTCACATAACATTTTTTACTTTCTTTATATATAATTAGGAAACAAAGCCTGAAAAACTGTATTTTTTTATAAAACTTTCTGGCAAAATCTTGCTGAAAAAATTTTCAATGCGACGTTTTATGATAATAATAATAAATGCTTCCTCTTATTTAAAAAGAACACCAGCTGAATACAACGTTGTAATTTTTAGTATTATTTAGCAGCAAACTTGTAGATCTACTAAATAACTAAAGTAGTTTTTGTACCTGATAATTCGATGTGGGACAAAAACTTACATCAGATGTATAATCGAATTATTCAGAAATACTTTAATTCAGAAATTATAGCATGATGAAATTTGTTAAAACCATATTACTGTACGTCTGTTGTTCATAATTTGTACATAAAAATGTAACATTTCTCTGATTAATTTCATTGACAAATCAAAAACTATCCATTGTATCAACATTATTGATATCACAAGAATACAAACTACATGCCACAATAATTGTAATATTTATCACATTTAGTGTGTGTGATACTAAACACGTTTCTTTTTTTGTCCCAAACAGGATTTGAGACAGACACAATTAATTTAAGATTAGTCAAAAAATAAATCTTAATAATTTCAAAATCAAATTGTTTTTGTACAATTATAGATAACATCCATTTTTCTTGGCACTAAGGGTTACAATGTGTGAGCTGCCTTGAAAACTCAATGCTTTTTGTCCTTTGGATAAAGACTGGGACTGAGAAAATTTATTCTAAACATTTTATACAAGTAAGGTAAATTTTATTGTGATATACCATATACAAATTAAAAAAAATACAAGCAAAAGCACATTTTTGTTTTTTTTTATTTCTTAAGTGTGTTGTCTTTTTTACTTAAACTAAATTTTTTGTAATTATCTAGTAGCAGTGTATAGCATTATTGCATGTACGTTGAATTAGCTAAGTCAAAATGTATAAATAAATAAAGCCAACAACCACTTTATAAAAGTGGTGTTTCTCTTGGATGCAATCTACATATAGATTTATATCTGTGGCAATAAGGAAAAAAAATTCTCTTGTCGCAATTAGCTCAATAGATAACTTTTTATTTGTGGGTCAGGGATGGTGAGGCTAAGTATTCCACAATTAACGAGATGGCAAATGAAGAAAATCGAAATAATTTTATTTATAAGGAATATTTTACGGACTTTAAAGTCTTAGTTTATATTGTCACAGATAAATATATCACACACCATATGCCCCCCCCCCCCACTTTTTTCATTGCATTCATGCATCTTATTCGTTTTGTACCAGAATGTTAAGTGAGTGGGCACAAACTAATTCAGTCACATGTCCTTAGGATAAAAAACATTTATCACATTTTTGTATTAACTTCAAATAAAGATTTTATTAAAAATTTATGTATTTTTTTTATTAGATACTTGACCTTTTTAATTGTACAATTTGAAATAAATGATAAAACATTAAATCACATGAAATATGATTACCTAAACAAAAAACAAGCACACAAAACAACTATAATTATTACTACATTATCTAGACTGAAATATTAAAAACCAAAAATTATAAATGCAATAACTGCAAAAGTCAAATAGTCTTAGTATAAAGTGTATATATTATACATAATATTAAATAAAAAGGAAGAAACGATGGTTACGAATAAGAGGAAAGGTAAGCAAGAGAGCTTCTACAGCTGGCAGTAATACCTTTTACAACTCATCGTGGCCCGTAAATTTAGTAATATAATTAACTAATTCTGGCAGCGAACGACTATCATCGTATTCACTTTGACGTTCACCATTTTTGTATGCAAATAAGGTGGGATAACCTTCAACTTGTTGGTCAACACATAACTTTTTATTCTCCCCGGCAGTACAATCAACTTTTGCTATTTTAATATGCTTATCACTACCATGCATTTTTTCAGCCAGTTGGTCCCAAACAGGACTAAGTTTTTGACAGTGACCACACCAAGGTGCATAAAATTTAACAAACGTGACACCATCAGCAACCGACTTTTCAAAGTTGTCACCAGTTAATTGTAAAACTTGTAATTTATTTTCTTCAACACTAGGCGCTGGTTTTTCGGTATAGGAACCTTCCTGATTACCATTACTACCTAACATTTTTTTTACATAAGCATATAATTCATCATAACCACGGGAGCCAGAGTACTTTTCAATTTTCTTGCCGTCCTCAATCCACAAAAGAGTAGGATAGCCCTTAACTTCAAAGTCTTGACAAATGGGACGGTAAATGGTGCAATCGATCTTTGATATGCTTACAGTTTCTTCATTTTTTAAATTGTTAGCTAATTGCTCCCACGTAGGGGCTAAACGCTGACAATGACTGCACCAAGGAGCATAAAATTTTACAAAATGATTTCCACTAGAAACATATTTTGCAAAATTTTCCTCAGTTAATTCAACAAGTTTTTTCTTGATATTTTCTGTGGAAATATCCTCATTTTGCTCGTCCTCTTCAATCTCATTATTGTCATTTAATTGTTCATTAATAAATTCCGTTATGGCGGGCATATCGCGAGTGCCTTTAAATTTCACCGAATCCTTTTCACCTACTTTGAAAAATCGCAAAGTGGGATAGCCAGTAATTTCATGTTTAGTACATAAATTTTGTTGCTGAGTGCAGTCTACTTTGGCAATTATGACTTGAGGTTCATCTTTAACATTCATCATTTCAGCCAATTGTTCCCAAAGAGGATGCAAGCGTTTGCAATGACCACACCTTTAATAAGAGATTAACAATATATCTTATTAACTAATACAAAATATAAAAAAAATACAAAAGTGGGGTAATTGAATTTACAAATCAAACAAGAAACAAAATAAGGTCCTTTTAAAAAAATTTTGCAAGTGTAGTGTTACTTAACTCTGTGCCAATTTCGTGCTAGGTTATTGCTTTGCATAAAGCTGTTAGTTTCTAGTTTTATATAATAGGTATATTCATCACCTTAATGACCATTATTTTTGCTAGGCACTACAGATGTGTATATTACATTAGCAACTATTTAGCAATTTTATTTAATGCATTATAACTAAAAGTTGGTCTATATATTATCGCTTTTGTTTGATAATTCAATTATAATAAAACCTAAAACAAAACGTTTAATACCACACGTAGAGATAAGAAAACTACCATTATAATAGCAGTATTTTGAATGAAAACAAATTTCTTTCTATGTATTTATCACCACAAGCTAATTTAAACAACGGAGAATATAACTCTTACAGAATGAAATCATTTTAAGCAAGTCAAGTCGCATTAAAAAATCATACATTTAGTACAAAGCAAATTAGTAGTGATAAGCAAATTGGTGCTTACACATTAAGCACATACAAAAAATTATAACCATAGACATCACTTGATATGATAAATACAGCATAATTAAAAACTGATTTATTATTATTATTTATTAAAGCTGCTACTGTTACTATGGTAAACTAATACATACATATATACACGGTAGAAAATTAAATAGTTTTTAATTGCCAACAGAATGAATGCATTACGTGTTCCAATTAAACTGATTTTGTAGCAAGTATAAAATATAGATATGTAAATTTAAGGCATATATAATATGTTTTATCAAAAATAATGCTATTTTTTCTACCGGTCAAATTTTGACTGTTAACCGTATTTAGTGAACTATGTATTTCCATAAAAGCCAATAAATTAAATAATTTTAATTTTTTGTTTTTTGATAGCATGGACAGTCTTTATACCTATTTTAGTTGTTGTCAGAAGATTATATCGACAAGTAAATAAAGTAAATAAAAAAAGGAATTTTTGACTTCAGTGATATTTTTTACCAAAACCATAGTGTAATTATAATTATAGTATGATCAAAACTTTTAATATCTTATTGATATACATATTTGTTATTTCGTTATCATCGGTTGGGTATTTTTCGATAGCCCACAAAAATATTTTGAAGTGGTTAAACATTGAATCGTTATTTTCCTAATTGCTTGCAATTATTTTCAATTTGTCATTTCATGTAATAAAAAAAAAAAAAATTCTACGTGAATTTTCAGAGTAGTGACCTTCCGAAGTGTTTTGTGATATTCTTCACAAATTTGAGGCAATGTCACAATATAAGTATCAAACATATTAAACCCAATTTAAATGGATTTTGAAATTTTAGTTTATGCGTATAATAGTTTTTATGTTCACTAATATTTCTCTAGTTTTTTCTGTAGGTATGTCAAAAACTTGTTTGCTCTTAAATAATTTTGGACCTAGGAGGTCTTCTACAGGACTTAATTTCGATTACCAATTGCATTTTTATTCGCATATAATTTTCTAAAGTAAATTTAAGCCATTTCTGCAATTATGTTAAGTAAATATAAAACATAAAGGCAACACCATAAATTTTACAGATCAGTTTAGTGATCTTTGATAACATACATTCGAAGTGTTTACGTTTATGTATGTGTAAAAGTTTTTAAGATCTAGAATGTATTGTATATAAATAATTCGATAACGAAATTTCATTTCAAACGCATACATATCTTTTTTGCCAAAAAAAATTTTATCCGAAAACTTGTATTTAAAGATGCTACTTTTTTTTATCAAAATAAAAGAATGATTTGTATGTAGGTATGTATGCACTAACTTACCAAGGTGCAAAGAATTTAACAAAATGATTGTTTTTCGCAATGGCTTCATCAAAATTTTCTAAAGTTAATTCAACCGCAAAATTTTCTTCAACTTCATCATCAGCCGATATAAAACCTAACAGAATTATAGCAACAATTGTAAAATATAAAAATTTTTTCCACACCATTTTAAATTTTCCTTTTTTTTTTGTTTTACAGTGACTTTATTTCTTGCTAAAATTTCTATTGTGACGAAAAATTTAAGTGTGGATAATTAAAGCGAGTGATGGAAGACCGGCAAAAATTTTAGTGCATCAGGGAATATACCATAAAAGTACTTTTCAAAAAGTATTGGATCAAAACCACGATCATGGTACAATAAAACCAGGTAACTTCAAAAATACAAAAACAACCACATTACAAAAAGCCAATATATTTTGTTATTGCTTTCGAGGCTTCTCCTGTCAAAAACTAGAGTGAAAGAAAAAATTTGTTTCTTCTTTTGATCTCTCTTTAACACATTGAAATTTCTTAGCTTTTGATAGAACGAGCTTCAATCATACATGATTCAGCTGGCTTCTCAGTGTCAAATGGTTTTCTTATAGGGGTGCTAGACGATCATTTATTTTTAAAGATGGCCATCACACACAACGTATACATGTGTCGGCCATCTTTAAAAAACACGAACACATCCTCATGATTGACGTTGAATGATAGATCGTCTAGCACTCACTTTATACCATGACCGCGATGTTATTATATTGCAAGTAATGGTGCTAACTATGGCAGAATTACGCAAGGTAAAGACAAATTTACAACAAACATTAAAATGCAATAACAATAGCCGCTTTTCTTCTCCTATGTGTACAATGTATTTGCATTCATTCACTTACATTTTCTATGTGTGAATTTTGAGTACATACAACTGTGTTTTGTATAATTCTGCCATGGGTGCTAACATAAAATTACAAAACTTTTAAAAGCGTTTCATAGTTAATTGTCTCCTAATACAAGTTTATTGTAACTTAATTAAAGCAAAAGTGTAATTACTACAATTTTTATTAGAAGTATATTGGTCTAATTTTATATACTTGGCTGCAAAAGTGCTTAATTGTACAGTCGGTACGATTTAATTTGCCATCTTTGGTATGTACTCATTTAGCTTGAAACAGTGCTGTCAACCATTTAAAACAAATAATAAAGTGTGACTTGCCTAAATGAAGACTTTTTAATTTTAAGCTATCCATACACATATGAAATATTTGCATTGATTTGTTGGGAATATAACAACACTAACATCAAACAAATCAAAATTAAAAAAAAACGCCGACAAGTAAACATGAATTGCGAAGCGAGCGATGCAATTTCCCTTTTGGTTATTTTAATGCGAAAAAAAAGAAAAAGTAACCAACCCTTTTGTTTTGTTTTCTGTCTTTATAAATACTACTTTTTGTTTCCCAAATTTCAATAAATTTTATTAAAAAATATTTGCAAGCCATTTTCAAGCAATTTTCAAACTTAGTCTGACATGTTCCCTAACAGCTGCATACACATCCAACAAATCAAAAATCACATATACCAATCATATGTGTATTGCCAGATTTAGTGGTTATTACTAAACCAAACTTTTATTTGTAGTACATGGGAATAAAAACAATAATTGTAAAGTACACGAAAGCTCCAATACCAGGTGGGCACATAGAATTCGTCAGACAACACCTTATCAACTGACAACTAAGTTAAAAAACATGTTTTCTTATGAACTTTGTCACATACACTACACATCCGTCAACGAACTTTTAACTTACATGCAATATTTTCACACTTGTCTTCTTTTTATATTTAACTTTTTCAATTCTATTCTATTTGACTTTTTGAGTTAAAAGTTACAAAAAAATATAAATTAAATGTAATTCCTTAGAAAATTTAAAATCCACCATCAAAGTTCTCATTTTGTCATCATTTTCCGTCGATACGTTAAAAGGCCGCTGATAAAGGCGAAGTATAACGTAACACTAATTTTATTCAGATTTAGTGACTTTTATTTTAGAAGTGTACAACATTAAACAATTGATAACTGTCATGTAAGGAAAAAGTTTTACACGAGATTTGTGTTTTTGATTTATTTTTAATAAAAAATAAAACATTTCATATAATAACAGTGTTTATACAATTTTATTTGATTTTGTGATATAAAATTATTAAACTGTTGTCCCGAGCAAAATTTTATAATTTATTTAAGGAATTTTCTCGTCATAAAACATGGAAACAGAAAAACCAAAACAAACTGATAATGTAACCGGCGAAAATAAAATTGCAAATACACAGATAGTGGAAAATAAATCAAAACTATTACAAGATGACCCAAAGTTCCGGATACGACCTTTGCAACAGGTGGCATCAGCATGTACAGGCGCCGTAATAACAGCCATTTTTAGTTAGTATTAAAATTAGTGCAAAGTCTAAACAACTATATTTTGATATTTATTATATATATCTTATAGTGACTCCTTTAGACGTAATTAAAACGCGTATACAAGCTCAACAGTCACAAATGACTAACAAATGTTTTCTTTATTGTAATGGGCTAATGGATCACATATGTGCTTGTGATCCTAAATATCCAGCTACAAAAAATATTCACCTTAATGGTACCATAGTATGTACGCCATGAATAGCATAGGATTTCATTTGTAATTTTTTTAATTTGTTATTTTTATCTACAGGATGCTTTTCTTAAAATAAGTCGAAACGAGGGTTTAAGTTCCCTATGGTCTGGCTTAAGTCCCACCTTAATATCTGCTTTGCCGTCAACTGTTATATACTTTGTAGCTTATGAACAGTTTAAGGACCGTTTCTTAAAGTTCCATTACAAGTATCTGGCCGAAATCAAGGGTTCTCATAGGGGACGTGATATTCCAACTCTTGTACCATTACTTGCTGGTGTAACAGCTCGCGTGTGTGCGGTAACCTTTGTCAGTCCCGTTGAACTTATTCGTACAAAAATGCAATCAGAAAAAATGACTTACGCTCAAATTTTCTCTGCTATACGGACAGTGGTACAAACACAAGGCATATTGGGATTGTGGCGTGGTCTACCTCCCACTATACTTCGTGATGTACCATTTTCTGGCATCTATTGGACTTGTTATGAATCTATAAAATCTTACTTCAATGTTGTGGAACCCACATTTACATTCAGTTTTTTCGCTGGTGCTATGTCCGGTTCGGTAAGTTTTCTAGCGTATTTATTTGTAAATCTATTGCTGGGAAATTAGAGCTTTCAGTCGTAAATTGATTATCTATGTGCTAAAAATGATTTCACAATAATAGAAAAACATAATTTGTACGCCAATTTAATAATATGTACATATTACTTTATCTTATTCTTATCGTTTTGTTTACAAAATGGTAATTTTACTTTTGTCAAACATTTTAGATAGCAGCTACAATTACCACTCCCTTCGATGTCATAAAGACACATGAACAAATAGAATTTGGTGAAAAAGTAATATTTACAGGTAAGTGTATTTTATAAATGAACAAAATCAAAATCTGATATAAAAATATAAATTCTGTATGTATATTTTAAAATTATTTAAAGTGCAACGAAATAAAAGAATTTCGTGCAAGTATTTAATTGTCATTTTTTATTAATATTTCAGATAAACCTGCGAAAAATGTAGCATCTAATGGTGTGATAAAGCGATTAACATCAATATATGCATTAAATGGCTTACGCGGTGTGTTTGCTGGACTAGGCCCACGACTTTTTAAAGTAGCGCCAGCGTGTGCAATTATGATATCAACATTTGAATATAGTAAATCTTTTTTCTATCAATACAACGTGCATGATTATAACGAAAAATTAATTGTAACAAGCAAAAATAGTGTTTAATATTGTTAGTCGCATGCATGTACATAAATAATATTTATATAATCTTAAAATAATAATTGTTATGTACAGTTTTAGTTTACTATATAATTAAAAAAAATATGACATGTATTTTTGTGTATAATATTAAAAAACTTAAAATACATATATTTATATGTACGTAGCACGTACATAGTTTTTATCCTATTTTTTAAATAAAAAAATGGAGTGAAGGAGTTATGTTTTTGAAATACATTTTATATATCAGGACGATTATGTGTATTAATAAGTTAGAAATTGTTTCTAAGGAGAATTGTAAAATATTTAATAATAAAGAAAAAGGATATTTAGCAAGTTTCACTTGCTTAGCATTATTAAATTCAACTCAAAGTTTAAATTTTAAAATACGATTAGACATTGTTCCGAAAATCGTATACTGTAAAATGACCGCCATTGTTGTTTTAAAAAACCTTTTTTTAGCGAGTGTTTGCAACGCTATACATATATTCCACAAAAATAAAATGCAACGCTGAAATGTGTATCTTAAAAAACAATAACAAATTACACGTGTTTATTATTTCATTGTGATAATAGAAATATTTTTATTAAATAAGAATGAATAATGAAAATTGTAATACGGCCGCTATTAACGAATTAACCACAGAAAACAGGGCACAAACTAGAAACACTGCTGAAAAATTGAAACATATAAAAAAGGTTAAAAAACCAGAACATGAAATACCCCGTGGTAAGCCCAAATCAAATCGGCCATGGAAAACTCCTAAAACTAAGTAAGATGAAATTCAATTCGTAATTTTAAATTCTTGCTACATACCCGCATCTTTATGTAGGTTTTCAACAGTAAAAAAGAGTAATCCACGCTTATCATTCGAAAAGAAAATGGAACTACGAAATGAATTGCGAGCAGTAAAAGGAAAATCTCGTGAATTGAAAGAGGCCCGTAAGGAAGCTGCTATTGCTAAAAGGCAGCGCCGAATTGAAAATGCGGAAAGACGATTGGCTAATGAAAAGCGGGCGGAAATAGTTCAAGTCATTAAAAATCCTTCCAAGTTAAAACGTATGAAAAAGAAGCAAATGCGCCTTATACAAAAGCGTGATTTAAGTGAGGTGAAAGTTGTTTGAAGTCTTGATCAATATTTAAATAGTAAATAATTAATTTAAGGTTATAAATTTTTAAAAAAATAAAAAACCTAAGTTTTAAAATAAGCAAAAACTAACTATATCTTACTCTATTTGTCTATTCAGAATAAACCAACGCACTATAAGGGTTAGTTCATTTGCCTCTTGGTGATGTTCACTTATATCAACTGGAACACATTTTGAAAAAATCATGTTTTGCTCCTATTTCGGAAAATTACTCAAAGTCGCTGAATCATGTTTTTCGAAAGCTACATCCGGCCAAGGACGCTACGATTGCAATTGGGTTAACTGCCACACGCCATGATAGCCCATTTCCCACTCTACCACCTAGTGAAAGTCTCATTTAAAAATGTTGAGCCGTTCAAAAGTTGTAGCAAAAAAACTGAAAACATTACAAAAATAGCCTGTTGCAAGTTCCGGCTCATCAGCCTTTTGGTTTTTTACCTATAACTTTTGAATGGGCTAAGATATCTTAATAAAACCTTCAGCATGTGGCAGAGTGGGAAGTGGGCTACATTTTTAAGAAATATTTTTTCAAAATCGCTTCAACGCTGAGAAAGTTATAAACGTTCTTCTAATTAAAACGCTTTTTAACTTAAGTGGATGTGGCATGTGGCAAAAGAAGTTGCATGTGGCAGTTAGCCAATTTCCCACTCTACCACATGGTGCAAGTTTCATTGAAAAATATTCATCCATTCCAAAGTTATTGAGAAAACACCAAATTGTATTCAAAAAGTAACCGTCGCTCTGTCCAAGAATTCAATTTGAAAAACTTGAACAAAAAAAGTGAAACACCAGGCTAACAGAATCAGCAGTAGGTGGATTTTCGGCAATTAATTTTTGTTTTTTTGTTACAACTTTTGAACGGATAAATATTTTTGCATGGGGCTTGCAGCATGTTGTAGAGCAAGAAATGGGCTACTTGCCACTTGCAACTTTTGCTGTCGCATGCCACAAATAAGTTGCATAAAGTGTGTTTTAATTGAAAAAATGCTTATAACTTTTTAAGCGTTAGAGCGATTTTAGAAAAATGTTCGGTGGAACAATGCCCCTTTTCCCGCTCTACCACCTAGTGAAAGTCTCATTTAAAAATGTTGAGCCGTTCAAAAGTTGTAGCAAAAAAACTGAAAACATTACAAAAATAGCCTGTTGCAAGTTCCGGCTCATCAGCCTTTTGGTTTTTTACCTATAACTTTTGAATGGGCTAAGATATCTTAATAAAACTTTCAGCATGTGGCAGAGTAGGAAGTGGGCTACATTTTTAAGAAATATTTTTTCAAAATCGCTTCAACGCTGAGAAAGTTATAAACGTTCTTCTAATTAAAACGCTTTTTAACTTAAGTGGATGTGGCCTCTGGCAAAAGAAGTTGCATGTGGCAGTTAGCCAATTTCCCACTCTACCACATGGTGCAAGTTTCATTGAAAAATATTCATCCATTCCAAAGTTATTGCGAAAACACCAAATTGTATTCAAAAAGTAACCGTCGCTCTGTCCAAGAATTCAATTTGAAAAACTTGAACAAAAAAAAGTGAAACACCAGGCTAACAGAATCAGCAGTAGGTGGATTTTCGGGAATTAATTTTTGTTTTTTTGTTACAACTTTTGAACGGATAAATATTTTTGCATGGGACTTGCAGCATGTTGTAGAGCAAGAAATGGGCTACTTGCCACATGCAACTTTTGCTGCCGCATGCCACAAATAAGTTGCATAAAGTGTGTTTTAATTGAAAAAACGCTTATAACTTTTTAAGCGTTAGAGCTATTTTAGAAAAATGTTCGGTGGAACAATGCCCCTTTTCCCGCTCTACCACCTAGTGAAAGTCTCATTTAAAAATGTTGAGCCGTTCAGAAGTTGTAGCAAAAAAACTGAAAACATTACAAAAATAGCCTGTTGCAAATTCCGGCTCATCAGCCTTTTGGTTTTTTACCTATAACTTTTGAATGGGCTAAGATATCTTAATAAAACTTTCAGCATGTGGCAGAGTAGGAAGTGGGCTACATTTTTAAGAAATATTTTTTCAAAATCGCTTCAACGCTGAGAAAGTTATAAACGTTCTTCTAATTAAAACGCTTTTTAACTTAAGTGGATGTGGCATGTGGCAAAAGAAGTTGCATGTGGCAGTTAGCCAATTTCCCACTCTACCACATGGTGCAAGTTTCATTGAAAAATATTCATCCATTCCAAAGTTATTGCGAAAACACCAAATTGTATTCAAAAAGTAACCGTCGCTCTGTCCAAGAATTCAATTTGAAAAACTTGAACAAAAAAAAGTGAAACACCAGGCTAACAGAATCAGCAGTAGGTGGATTTTCGGGAATTAATTTTTGTTTTTTTGTTACAACTTTTGAACGGATAAATATTTTTGCATGGGACTTGCAGCATGTTGTAGAGCAAGAAATGGGCTACTTGCCACATGCAACTTTTGCTGCCGCATGCCACAAATAAGTTGCATAAAGTGTGTTTTAATTGAAAAAACGCTTATAACTTTTTAAGCGTTAGAGCTATTTTAGAAAAATGTTCGGTGGAACAATGCCCCTTTTCCCGCTCTACCACCTAGTGAAAGTCTCATTTAAAAATGTTGAGCCGTTCAAAAGTTGTAGCAAAAAAACTGAAAACATTACAAAAATAGCCTGTTGCAAGTTCCGGCTCATCAGCCTTTTGGTTTTTTACCTATAACTTTTGAATGGGCTAAGATATCTTAATAAAACCTTCAGCATGTGGCAGAGTGGGAAGTGGGCTACATTTTTAAGAAATATTTTTTCAAAATCGCTTCAACGCTGAGAAAGTTATAAACGTTCTTCTAATTAAAACGCTTTTTAACTTAAGTGGATGTGGCATGTGGCAAAAGAAGTTGCATGTGGCAGTTAGAAAATTTCCCACTCTACCACATGGTGCAAGTTTCATTGAAAAATATTCATCCATTCCAAAGTTATTGCGAAAACACCAAATTGTATTCAAAAAGTAACCGTCGCTCTGTCCAAGAATTCAATTTGAAAAACTTGAACAAAAAAAAGTGAAACACCAGGCTAACAGAATCAGCAGTAGGTGGATTTTCGGGAATTAATTTTTGTTTTTTTGTTACAACTTTTGAACGGATAAATATTTTTGCATGGGACTTGCAGCATGTTGTAGAGCAAGAAATGGGCTACTTGCCACTTGCAACTTTTGCTGTCGCATGCCACAAATAAGTTGCATAAAGTGTGTTTTAATTGAAAAAATGCTTATAACTTTTTAAGCGTTAGAGCGATTTTAGAAAAATGTTCGGTGGAACAATGCCCCTTTTCCCGCTCTACCACCTAGTGAAAGTCTCATTTAAAAATGTTGAGCCGTTCAAAAGTTGTAGCAAAAAAACTGAAAACATTACAAAAATAGCCTGTTGCAAGTTCCGGCTCATCAGCCTTTTGGTTTTTTACCTATAACTTTTGAATGGGCTAAGATATCTTAATAAAACCTTCAGCATGTGGCAGAGTGGGAAGTGGGCTACATTTTTAAGAAATATTTTTTCAAAATCGCTTCAACGCTGAGAAAGTTATAAACGTTCTTCTAATTAAAACGCTTTTTAACTTAAGTGGATGTGGCATGTGGCAAAAGAAGTTGCATGTGGCAGTTAGCCAATTTCCCACTCTACCACATGGTGCAAGTTTCATTGAAAAATATTCATCCATTCCAAAGTTATTGCGAAAACACCAAATTGTATTCAAAAAGTAACCGTCGCTCTGTCCAAGAATTCAATTTGAAAAACTTGAACAAAAAAAGTGAAACACCAGGCTAACAGAATCAGCAGTAGGTGGATTTTCGGGAATTAATTTTTGTTTTTTTGTTACAACTTTTGAACGGATAAATATTTTTGCATGGGACTTGCAGCATGTTGTAGAGCAAGAAATGGGCTACTTGCCACATGCAACTTTTGCTGCCGCATGCCACAAATAAGTTGCATAAAGTGTGTTTTAATTGAAAAAACGCTTATAACTTTTTAAGCGTTAGAGCTATTTTAGAAAAATGTTCGGTGGAACAATGCCCCTTTTCCCGCTCTACCACCTAGTGAAAGTCTCATTTAAAAATGTTGAGCCGTTCAAAAGTTGTAGCAAAAAAACTGAAAACATTACAAAAATAGCCTGTTGCAAGTTCCGGCTCATCAGCCTTTTGGTTTTTTACCTATAACTTTTGAATGGGCTAAGATATCTTAATAAAACCTTCAGCATGTGGCAGAGTGGGAAGTGGGCTACATTTTTAAGAAATATTTTTTCAAAATCGCTTCAACGCTGAGAAAGTTATAAACGTTCTTCTAATTAAAACGCTTTTTAACTTAAGTGGATGTGGCATGTGGCAAAAGAAGTTGCATGTGGCAGTTAGAAAATTTCCCACTCTACCACATGGTGCAAGTGTCATTGAAAAATATTCATCCATTCCAAAGTTATTGCGAAAACACCAAATTGTATTCAAAAAGTAACCGTCGCTCTGTCCAAGAATTCAATTTGAAAAACTTGAACAAAAAAAGTGAAACACCAGGCTAACAGAATCAGCAGTAGGTGGATTTTCGGGAATTAATTTTTGTTTTTTTGTTACAACTTTTGAACGGATAAATATTTTTGTATGGGACTTGCAGCATGTTGTAGAGCAAGAAATGGGCTACTTGCCACATGCAACTTTTGCTGCCGCATGCCACAAATAAGTTGCATAAAGTGTGTTTTAATTGAAAAAACGCTTATAACTTTTTAAGCGTTAGAGCTATTTTAGAAAAATGTTCGGTAGAACAATGCCCCTTTTCCCGCTCTACCACCTAGTGAAAGTCTCATTTAAAAATGTTGAGCCGTTCAAAAGTTGTAGCAAGTTGCTTTTACCAGCGATCGGGTAGAAAAAGTCGATAAAACAAACGCCTGGAAGTATGCCGTGAAAATATTTTATTTCCTGTTTCTTTTTGGTTTTGAGTATCAAATTTTATTATTTATTAATTACTGTAATTTTTTCCAGTTTATAGTGTTAAAAAAATGTAGTTTTACATACACAAATTGAATCAATTAAATTGATTTTAAAATACATTTAAGCTGCTTTTATAAAAACATGAATATTTTAAAATAGTACATTTATTTAAGGCCTATTATTTTCCAATAAATAAAAATATGTGAAATTAAATAATAGCAATTATTAGTTGAAGAATGAAAAATAATTCGGCTTTTTCAGTAGTTTTTTTTCCATCACATTGGTGGCAGCTTAATAAGATTAAAAGAGAAGCTGATTTGTTTTATTTTATTTTGATGGTATTTTCCGTTGTTGTGATCATTGTAAATAGCACGCATGTAAGTATAGTTAGTGAAGTAGTAAGTAGTGGGTGGTTGCTGCATCATTTACTTGTGAGTGATAGGAATCATGGTTTCACCAGCAGTAAGAGCCGGTAAAGGAGCATCTACAGTAAGAACACCATCCTTGCTGAGAGAGGAACGAATTGATTCAGGGTTAACGCCCTTGGGTAACAAGAATTCACGGTTGTATTCCCTATAGACGCTCTTTGTGTCGGACTTCTCTTCGTGTTTGGCGTGAACCTAAAAATATATGAAAAATATAAAAAATTAGTACATAAAATAATGTGTAAAGAGAGTTTTAAACAAATTTTTAAGTACAGACTTACCAATAATTTTTGATCAACAGTCTTCACAACAATTTCTTCGGGGGCATACTGGCTGACATCAAAACGCAATTTCAATACTTTATTGTCACCATCCTCCTGCAAAAAAAAATATAAAATATATGTAAATGAGTTAGGCCGCACTTTATAGTTGCATGCTTTTAAATTTAATTTTTTTACATAAATAGTATTAATTTCACAATTTTTTGTGCTATTTTCATCAAAATTTTTTTAAATTAATTAATTGTGTGTTGAGCTATACTGAGATAAAAGCTTTTAATTAAGATTTTATAAGCACTTAAGAATTTATTTAGATAATTTCCTTTTTTAATTTAAACGTTTTAGAAAATTCCAGTAGTTTTATTTACAACAATCAAGAATTTTGCAATTTCCCGATTCGCTTCTTTTTATTTTTTAATCAATTATAAAGTTTAATAATAAGAAAATTCAATGAAAACGTGACTATATTTAATTAATTTTAATTTTATGTGGGTAGTAACAAGTGGTTTGAAATCATCACTTCATTGTGCAAGAAAGTTTTTAATTTAATAGATATTTATGTATGTATGTATGTGTCATATGCAGTATGTGTTTTTCACTTTTATTACTCGGGCATACGTTTGAGATATTAACCCAAAGTAACTGCATGTTGTTATCACATACACATTTAATTTTTTTGTTTTTTTCGAAAACTTGTTTTTAAAATTGTTTTATAGGAATTTGATTTTAACATTAAAAATGTCCAATTTACTCGCATTGTATATGCTCTAATTTTTTTGATTTTATGCAAGAAGTTAAACTTACCTGAATCAAAGGCGAGTTAATATCCGAAATATAGTTCTGTTTGGGTCTGGAGGAGAGGGCCGAATTTGTTGTTGAGCTATAATAAATTAAACAAACAATTAAGGCAAATTGTTAACGAAATTTTTAAATTTGAACAAATAAAATGTAAATAATAAAACGTAAATAATATGAAAAACAAAATATTAAATAAATTTTGCTTTGCTGAAATTTACCTATGACAACGAGCATGAGTTTTTCTGGGAGTAGAAAATGTATAATTAAATGAATTCATGATGATGATAAAACCAAAATTAAAATTGAAGTTTAAAAAGCAGAGGTTTCTTTACAACTAAATAAAGATTTGATGTTTAGATTTTTTTATACAGTTTTTAGGAAATTTTTTTCGGAAAGTATGCTTCAATTCTATTATAAATGATAATTGAAAACAACCCCAAAAATATTTGTTTTCTTAGTGAAGAAAATTAATGTCATTTCTATAAATAAACTCAGTTTTAATACAATATTTACAGTAGAAAATATCTTTAAAATTTGTGTTTATGATTTGAAAGAGGAAGTACAATTAATTATAGAAACCAGCAGCAGCCAGGCAATAACTGTTGTCGTCAGTTTTATCGTTAAGAAAAAGGTGTCAAATTCTAAATTCAAAATTCAAACTAAGAAAAGATATTCTCTATTCTGTATGTATATAAAAAGGAAAATTCATAACAAACAGTTTTGTTTAATAAGGGCTTATTAACCAGATTTTATATAGGAAATTTGCTTAATTAACAAATTTATGGACATATCAAAGAACTAAAACAAGCCGCATTTTTGATTGATTGTGCATGATTAAAATTGTTTATTTATAATATAATCACTCTAATCACACAAACGAACAATTTGAGTAAAAATCATGCACAATAATTTATACAATCATGTTCAACATATGATTGAAAAATGATTGTTTTCTTATGCTGTTCAACACGATTAAATCTAAAAAGCAAAATTCAAGCACAGGGTTTAGCATGCATATCGTCGTCACCTAAAATGCAAAACAATATATCACCACAAAATTCAATACAAATGTAATATAAAAAATTACCATGTTATAACAAAAAAAAATTGCTTTAATATCTCACATAATCTCTTGTAAACATATGAAAAATGACAATATGATTTGATTAAAATATTCAACAATGCAAATACGCCACCACCTTGCTTTGCGTCATTTCGTTTTGCATTTTTTCGAAGTAGCGTCGCTGCTGAATTACTAATTCACTGTGCGTCATTAGATGTTCGAAGTTGCGTTGTTTTGGGTTCAAGTCTTTAATTTTTTGAAATTTTCTTTTTTCTTCTAAAAGATGGCACGACTCTTGTTTCTAATTGCGTCATGCCATCAAAACTCGAGGATTCCCTTTCTAACTGAAAATCAACTCAATTTGTTTTGCTAATTTTAGAGTTCAGTTTCAATTCGTGTGTTGTGCTTTTTTTTATTTTTAAAGAGAATAATAAATTTTTATAAATTTTTACGGGTTGTTTCTGGTTACAAAAACGGTAAATATTTTTTTTATATTACATATTTTTGTTTTTTAAATATTTACTTTGTTAAATTTTCTTTTTAAAAAGTAGTATTTTCGTAACACTGGAACCTATCTTCGATTTTTACATGGTTTGCTATAGAAAATAATACTTCACTTTGCATCGTTTCAATTGCGTCTTGTTTTTTTTTTTTTTGGGAACGTAACCATGACGTAAAGTGAGGTATTGGTGTACACTTAAAAAAAACCATACTTATTTTACTACACAGTAGTTTTGTCATATATGTGTGATCGTTGATTTAATGTCTTTTTGCATATTTATGTTTTTGAATGTTTGTATTTTCCTTTTTTAAATTGAATCGTGTCGAACCGCATAAAAAACAATCATGTGTTTTGAACACGATTTAATCAAATATTGTGCATTATTTTTTAGTGTGTTGAATAAATCACACACACCACCGGTTTCAGCTTTCTGGTCATATATGATTATGTGCAAACATACATATTTGCCATAAATTATATTTAAAAAAATACAAATTTCCTATTAATAATGACAGGTAAAAATTGCAAATATTTTTTTTTTTCAAAATTTTCATTTCTAATAAAAAATAAGAAAATAAATTAAATATGCACATAAATACACACAAAAAATTATACGTTCATGTGTATGTATGTATGCTAACTTTTGTGAATAATAAGAAAAAAAACAAGAAACAATCATTTTGAGTCATGTGTTATAAATAATTTAAAAATTTGCCTGTTAAAAATAAACAAAATGTGTATGTGTACTCGTATGTGTATTTTGCAATATGAAAATACAAAATAAATTGTAGCTATTTATGATGATAGATAATATTGAAAAACTAAAATTTTAATTTACTACAAAAGAAAAGTTAGTCACTTTATTATCTCATGAAAAATCAATGTACATTTGGAATTTTAAGTCTCTCGTGCATGTTCTGTATTCCACACGGATTTGAAAAAATGTGGAATTATTTTTTTCTCTTCATATTGAAAATTTGTATGTTTTTTTCTAATTCTATCAATAATTTCGCACCCAAAATGAAGCAAAAAACATTTTTTTGATGCCGAATTTTTCAATTCCGAATAAAATATTCGAATTCGGAATACACAACAGCACTGTATAATTCTGCCAGCATAAATTAATTGAAAAAACAAAATACTAAAATATTTGTTTAAGGTATTTCTTCGAAAAGTTTATCTAGACTATTTTGAGAGTGGTATAAGTCCATTTTTTTAAAAAATGAGTCAGCATTAATTCTAGTTAAATGGTGTCCTTATCACCGCTAACTCATTATTTTTTTTTTTATGTGGACTTATACCACTTTCAAATATAGTAGTTCATATTATAAAGAGTAAAATTTGTTTTTTTTTTTTTGTTTGTAATGGATGAGTCTACCATAAAACTATAAGATAGAACAGATTTTAAATATTCTTTCACCAACATAAAACTACATTATCAGCGACTAGCATAGGCTATATAAAATTATGCTACGCCCTCGTTTACGTTCATTATTCTATGCTTTAACAATTAAAATTCTATTTACCAACTATTTTTTTTAAATTGGGCATCAAATAAAAGTGAAATTTTGATTCCCCTTGAATTGAAAATTGTTATCTCGAATCTCACGTAAACTTTTGTTCACGTTATTATTTAGTGCAGGGTGAATACGACTATAAGAAAGAAGAATTTATTAAATTTTCAAAGTTTTGAAGAGCAAAACAATAAATTTTTTTAATTAATTAATAGTTTTTGTGGTAAAGATGTCAAATTTTGTTTTTATTTAATTATTTAATTCAATTAATGTAATATAAAGCTACAAAGGCCATTATGAAAAGCTTAAGATCAAAAACATATTATTTTTACTGGAGCATATGCATGATTCTTGTGGTAAAAATTGTGGCTAAACGATTTTATCAGGAATCAGGATAGAACACCACTTTTTAATTGATTTGTTGAAAAATTTTTAAATTCTGTTTGCTAAATTAAAGTTTAGGAAAAAACAAACAAAAATACTTGTGTCCACCAGAACAAACTAATTGAAAAGATTAAAGCATAAAAGTAAACAAGAAGGGAAAAAAATTATTTACGAGAAGGGGAATTTGCAGGGAATTCATTAATGATTGCTATCCCCGTAAAAGTGAATAAAGTTCGAAGGAAATGATATTCATGATAAGGGTGAATATATTCCAAGAATGTCATTATGTATTTTGGGATTGATCACACTCAGCTAGAGATCTTGACACCGAGTAAAAGCAGTTAATCAAAAACCAGTTACTAAATAAACAATCTGCTCAGTCTAAGCATTCCTACACACAGACAAGGCCGGTAGAGAGAGACCGGGTAAAAACAGCTAGTGTAAGTATAATTTTCTTTCAAGTACATTGATTTTTCTTGTTTCCTTTTCTATCAACATGTAGTATGATGCATATAAAAACTCAAATTCATATTAATACCTTTTCGTTGTTGTCTTTTTTGTTGTACTATTTAATACATTTATTTATTTTTATATCAAAAATGTATTTTTTTTTTCATTTTTTTTTTTTTTTTTTGTACATTAAATAACCATTATTTTTGAAACGCAGCCATAAAATGAATATATGTATGTGAGTAGTATATAACGCATTAGAAATAAAATATAGTAGATCCATTATTTTACAATATTATATAAAGGCAGCATTTTATTGTTTTAGGCCATTGGAATAAAGGAACAGAAATATATAATAAAAATTATTATACATAAGTATTTAAAATATATTTATAAGTATAAAATTAATAAGTATATAAGTACAATGATAATAATACAATAACAAATAACGGCTGCACTGGTTTAAAAAAATTAATACATTTCTGCAATTAAATTCTATAACATTTTTGAATCTTTTCAGCTCGAAAAGGATGTAGTGCATTTTTACTAATTTGTCGTACTCGAAGCTGCACATATCACTATTTTCGTGATGACAAGGACACTTATTACTAGAGTTCGAAGAAATACGAAACACAAATACAAAAAATAAACGATTCTCTTGTTATGCAACAATTTAATTGTACATTTGCGCACAAAACAAAAGCCGAAATGTATATTTTTAATGAATGCATCATTCGTTGTTTGTATACTAGCCAAAGCAAACCACAATGCCTTCCTCGTGCAAAGAATTATTTACTGCGTAGCTATTTTGAAATTGATAAACATGTTAATTTTGTGTGCTCACATTAGAAACCAGACAGTCGAGCTTATGCATACGTATGTATGTATGCATGTGTGTATTGGCACTGTAGAATTTAGCTTGTTTTTATTTTTATTTATTTGTTTTCTGGCTGCCTATGTTTCTACTATGTACTTTTTATTTGTATTTGTTTTTTACTCTGAAAAACTACAAAACGAAACGAATGCAAAAGTTTCGTTTTGTGTTTTGCGAACTTCGTTAATAAGTTATAAAAAATTTTGAGCGCACAAAAATTTTGTTCGGAAAATAATTTAAAGTTTTGCAAATTTATGCATTCTTGTTGTCGAAAAATTGTTAATTAATAATTTTAAAATTTTATTTTTCCATTAATGTACAATGATTGTACAGTTTTAATTCTAATTTGGAATTTATTCTCGAATTTGAAATTTAACTTTTACGACCATTGTAACATTTTAATGTTATTTTCTTAACAAAACTTACACAACCAAAGCCTGACTTAACTAACAATTTTTTTGTATTGCAAAATAACATTTGCATTAATTTTAATTTTTATTTACATATGTACATATATGTATGTGATTTGATATAAACGGCATAATATACTTCCATATTTTAAACTAGTTGTCAATAAATTTTTTAAATTACGCTGCCGTTGCCGGTTTACAGACAGCCGCGCTCATGCATGTTTTTTTATTTTATTTAATTTTTTTTTTATATACACCCTCCATTTATACTTTATTCTGAACTTGAAATTTCAATTGAAAATAAAGGAATTTCGTTCAATGATTATCACTTGCCACATGCCCACATTGCTTTTTCATTAAGTGCTAACTGAATTCAAATTTTTTTTTATTTATTTATATTTTTAAAAATATTTTATTTTTTGTTTGTAGGTTGTAAATCTTGCTTTGAAAAATTTGAAGTAAATTTAAGCAATTTGCCAATTTTTTCAAAGTTATTCATTTTTAAAATTTACAAATAAATTTAAATGAAAAATTTACAAATAAATTTAATTGCAAAAAAATCGCAATATTTTAATTTTATCCGCTTGTTATCTCACTACTAATTTGTTTTTGGTATTTAGATGTTTTTGCCCCGGTCTCGACCAACCTGATCTTTTATTACGTGAGTTGGCATCCTTATAAATTTAAAAGAAATCCGTTTATAAATAGAATTTTAATCGTTAAAAAACCCATTGAAATAAATATCTATGTACAGCCATTCCTATTTTATAAAGTGGTCCTGTCATACCTTTGCTATCATTATTAGCAGAGGCGGTAAATAAAACAGTTCAAGGCTTATATTAAGTACGGGCGCACATCGTTGAAAAGTGATTGGTAAATGAGCGTGGCTGACCCAAAACTATATGGCGACCGACCTTCCTTGGAATGTAGCGGCTATATGTAACAAATTTCAGCCAAACATTTGTATAACGAACAAAAAAATAAATGGATAATTAATTTTACTTATATATATATATAATTAAAAAACTTTTAAGGTTTAGTTAAGTTTGTATAAAATATTTAGTATAAATACAGAAATATTTAGTCAAAACTAAATAAATAAAAAAATTGCTTGAAAGTTAAAATTGATGAAATATTTGTTAGAATAAGCTCAAGATTCTAACAAATATTTCATCAATTTGAACTTTCAAGCAATTTTTTAATTATATACAAGGGAATTTTAGAACAAATTCACGATTTAAGTTTACAACATCTCGCAATCGGGTAAATTTTTGTAATGCAAATTTAATACACATAAAAAAACTATTCTAAAAATTAAATTTTCTTAAATTTCCATGAGAATATCATGGAAAATAATGTATTTTGCAAAATAAACATAATTTGGAGTCAAGCACAAATAAAGATTACATTTTGTTAAAAAGATTTTTTAATAAGCTTTTTTAAGCAAATTTCCCATAGAAAATTTTATTAATAAATCTGAAGGGAACTTGGTTCAAACGCAACTTGATCAACTCGTTTTTAAGAACGGGGTGATAGTGATTTTAACGTTTTATTATTGAAAATGTTAAAATACTTAAATTTTTTATATTATGAATATTTTGTTGCAATTTTATTACTTTTTTTCTTACATGCATACAGAAAAAATTATGCGCCAATTAAAATAATTATTAATCAATATTAAAAAAAAAATATTAAGACCAAAAAATTATTTAAATGTCTTATTTGTTTATGTAAACATAAATTGCAAAAAATGTTTGCCAAATATTTAGCAGCAAATACACACTTTCATAATACATTAGCTTTTATTAGTGTTTTCATATTCAATTTTCTATTTATTTAAAATGTACTAAATGTTGCACAATTTTTAAAGTGTACCAATTATCATATACTATGTACATACATAAATACATACGTATTCAATCGATATATTGTTTAGACAGTAGATGAGATCATGCAAATTGTATTTGAATTTAATAAAATTCATTCAAATTAAGAAAAATAATAATTGAAAATCTTAATAGAAAATTAAACAAATCTAAATTTGTAACAAGCAAATGTACACATGTGTATACATCTTTTTGGAACCTGTAATCCCAGCAAAATTGAATAGAAGTGAAGTACTTTAAAGTACATCTTTAATCATTTCAAAAAGAGCGATTGGTACATTTTAGGTGCCACTTTAAATCACTTATGGTATGCGATAACCTATGCGACTTATACGATACTAACAAAAATGTTACCGAGTATTGCTTTATAGCTTCTTAGGTGTGAATTTTATTCACTGAAAAGTTTTCATAAGAGAAGAACTACCTTAGAATGACACGTTAATGTTAAATTTATTAGTTTTTCCTCAGAAGTAGACGTACATACTTTTAAGATGCAATTGTAGTAATTTTTTCACTTCTTTTTATAATTATTTTTGCTGCGAAACTATTTTGATATTGATATTATGAAAAATTATAGTTATTTTTTGCTCAAAAAATTATGATATTATTCTTTTTTGATCAAATATTTGATTAGTGTGAACGTTTCATTAGAACACATATATACATATTTATTATTAATTCAAAAAATAAATTTTTGTAGGTCATGTTTATAAAAAATGAAACAAGTTATAAATTATTATGTATTTTTATAAAAAAGGGTTCAAAAATTGTAAAATAGGTTCGCAGACATAAAAAGTTTTCCTTGTTATTGCATGTTTTACTGCAGTTTGATTAATTGATTATGCTGTGTGGCAGTACTGAAAAAATTTTGCTCTACATTTCATTAAAAAAAACAATAACAAACAATTGGTGTTAAGTATTTATTAAATTTCATTATCTTTTAAGCTTTTTTAATTATATTTTTTTAATACTACAGACACATGTATGTAGGTATGTGTCTACCTTAGGATTCGAGAAGAAACTAATGGTTGCTCTCTAGCAAAAAATACCTTTTATTTGTTGTTATTTTCTTCTAAAACGAATCTGTTATATTACATACAGACAGTATACGAGAGTACGTACATATAATAAAGAAATACAAATTCATATGTACACAATTCAAAGTTTATTTTTAAAAATCAAACCAAGCATGACATCATCACTGAGAGAAATAGAGAAATTTTTTTATATTTAACTGTATTTGTTCACCAATGTTGCCATTTTATTAGACAAAACAAACTAAATTTACAATTTTATACAGCATATTAAAAAAATAAATGATTACCTATATCGTCCACATAGGAATTATTAATTTCTATTGAGAATAAGATATAAAACTAATGCTCTTATCCAAAAAAAAATTAACGCAGACTTTAAAGTAAAATTTTTTAAAAATTATATGAAAAATTTCGTTACCGTTGACATTAAAGTCTACGTTAATTATTTTACATAAGGGGTTAAGTCTTTAAAGAGTAAATAGGTACTAGTCTTAATTTGTTAAAATTATTTTTATAAAAAAAGCTTAAAAAATTTTTGATTTTTTTATATATATATATTTTTTAATTTAAAAAATTAACAAAAAAATCTTCCGTAGCCATTTCAATTTAAATGATTTAAATAAAAGTTATTATTTATTTTTATAACATAATAATTTGTAATTAATTTAACTAACTTAAAGACTTGGCAAAGCGATATAGAGTGAAAATTAGTATAATTTTTTTAAATTAAGAAAATAAATAATACCCAATTACTAAATTTATTAAAAGTATTTATGTAAGCTTTTTATTAATTTGAAATTTGAGTATTTTAATATCACATGGTTTTAAAAAATTATAATTTAGCTAAAAACTGAGTTGATTCTATATTTAATACATTTTCAATATTTTTGCTTTGGAAATTCAAGCATTGAAGCATGTGATTTGTGAAAATCAGATTTTTTCAAGTCTTTAAAAAATTTTAAAAATGACAACAAATTATACCTATAAGTACAAAAATATTCCTGGAAAAAAGTAATCTTTTGGTAACACTGCTTCATACGTATTAAAAGTGTGTTTGTATGAATATGAATTATCAAACCAAGAAGCTCTAACTTCCAGACAAAAAAATTGAGCTAAATGTTTGCCAAACTAAAAAAAAGTCGATTAGTAAAACGTAGGTATGTAGTACATAAGTACTTATGTACATAGGTACACAAAATTTATTTTCTCCTTGTACGGTGTATTTTTTAATTAGTTAACAGATAAAAGAACTGTTCTTAATCAAGTTTACCAAAAACTAACAAATACCTATGTAGTAGATTTTATTAAAACTGAATTGTTTACGATTTTAATTTTATTATTTAATGGAGCTTTAGGTCAATTTCTGACCTTGAATAATCCCCTGATAATTCCTTATAGAAAATGATATAAAGTGTGTTTATCTTATATTTTTTTTTTAATTTTTCTCCTTTTATCGCCTAGTGTAAATATAGTATTTCCCATGATGCAATAATATAAGGTAATATGCATGGTGTAATAATATCAGCTGACCGCGAGGGCACACACAAATCAACGATTTTATTGATACTTTTCCAAAATTTATTGTCAAAAGCGAAAAGCAAAAAGTGCAGTGACTGCTACATAGAGATATATGAAGATATTCGTTGAAGTATTGAGAGCGTTTATATAAAATTTCAAATTCTATTCTAATGTGGGCGTGACTAGTACAAACGTATATTGTGACATTCCTTGGAGTGTAGAATACCAAATTTTATAGAAATCTGTTGGAAAACAAACATTTTCATAGCGAACGAACATGAAAGAAAATTATATAGTATATAGGAATGCATGTACAGATGTATATAGTTACCTACATATTTGGAAGATGACAGAAAAGAATTTTGTGGGTTAAATATAGCAATTTGTATACTACATTAAAAAATATACCTACCTACATTTTATATAAAAAATATACATTTTATACCTAGTATATATGTACATACATGTCTGAAACAATTTATTCGCATTATATGAGAAACTGCATTGTATTATTAACATAATGAGAGATACAATTTCTTTTGAGAATTATTTTTTTAACAATAAAATAGGTACTAATGCACTTGAAAAATACTGCAAACACTTATGCAAATGCAGTAATTACACACATATATTGTCACATAAATTATAAGTTTGGTTAATAGTAAGTAATAAAACCAAATACTTAAATATAGAGTTCATAATTAAACTGATTCTCTCATCGAGCATGCGTATGGTGAAATGACAAAAACACTCACGCGCATGTCTTTATTACTTAAATAAAAATATTGATTGTAATATAATCACGTATGGAGTTATTGATTTACAAAATTTATTCCTGACCACGCGTGCTAAAAATACGATTGACACACAGCACATTACATTATGAAAAAATTTTTTTGTGCACATTTCTTTTTTTAAAAAGGTGGGAAGTCAATTTACTAGTATCAAATGCCATTATGGTTAAGAAATGAACTTTATTATGACTCATACCTACATATATGTACACTGGATATATGTACTTACTTACTTACATACAACATGCATATAAATAAATAAACAACATACTGTTCTTTACATTGAATAAACAAACAAACAACATCTATAGCGTAATTTAAACACGTTTTGTATAAAAGAAACAGTGACCTCATAGACATACGAGGGTGTGCTTACAGTCAAAACTACATTATTTTCAAAATTCTCTTCTAAACACGAAATAAACGAAGAGCTGCATTTTTTTGTTAATCTATTATATATATGTAAAATTCAATCTGTTTTTTGTTTGTTTGTTCGCTATATAAATTTATATCTTTCTAACGGGTGTGATTGTATTGCTCGTTTACTGGAAACAGCATATATTTAAGAAAAGCGTCGCTACAACAATTCACTGTCTGGGAGTAATATTAATTTTTCTATATTTCAAATAAAAGCGAATATAGGTATATATTTATTATTTATTAATTATCTTAAATTATAATTATAAATTATAAGTATATACTTGGTTGACTTTTAATATGGAATTGTTATGGGACTATTGAAAATCAAAAAATATGAACTAAACGTGAATATTATAAATTTCAATATTCAGTTCGATTAATATACACTAGAATTTATATGTTTAGAAAACCTGTTTTTCTAACCGTTATTTTAAACACACCTCGTGAGGGTATATACGCGTAGGTTTGAATTTAACCATGTGTGTACTAGTACATATTTACAAAACTGAAAACTGTCAATTGGAAAACCAAAACAAAATTAAAACTGAGCAGAAAATTTGTTAAAACACAATATTGAGGATGTGCAAATTTAAAGGTCGTAATCATAGTATAATTATACAAAGTATACGCATCATATATTTTGTTAGTGTAAAAAATTAGATATGAATGTCAAAATGAAGAAAGAGAGCTTAGCATAATAATATTATTTCGTAAACAAAGCAAAATGAAAAAGATTTTGATATTCAAATCTAACAAAATACAAAATTAAACAAAAAACACATGTACACTTGCTTCCACTTGATATAATTACACTATGGTCGTAATGTGTAGAAATTAATATTAAAAAAAAACACAAATAAGTGTAAAACGAACAGGGGCCTGTTTCACTAAACTACAATTCTAAAGGGTGTTTTTTATAGACGTATAGAACGGCCTACGTCTATAAAAAACACCCTATACAAGTTTACAAGAGCAAATTTAGTTTAGTGAAACAAAACCACTTGCAGAAGTATGACTTGTAGACTTGTAACTTGTACAATTCACTTGTAGCTAAAAATTTGTAATTGTATTTTAATGAAACACAATTATTTAGAAGTTCACAATTTTACAGTCAAAAACACTTGTAATTGTGAACTTGTAGCTTAGTGAAATAGGCCCCAGTTTGTTATTAACAACGTATAGGTATTAAAATAATTTATTAAATTAACTCTATAGTTCATTTCTTATTATATTTATTAGCATTAAGTATAAAATTTGTGACTCTCAAATTTACTAATTTGAACAAAGTAATTTTTGTTTAAATTACGAAAATATGTTATTATCTTTCCCACTTAGCGCTATGTCTAAGAAAAATGTGGAACCTACGTACATATTAAAAGGAATTTTCCTGTAAATCTAACTTACAGATAAATAATCAACCTTAAGCCATTTGATACGATAGTCTACAGAAAATTATGAATTACAATAATGGTTTTGAACAGAAAAAAAAATTGTAACAGATACATACATATGTGTTTAAGTAGGTAGTAAGAAAAAACGAATTTTGACTATTGGTAAAAAATTTTAAATTTAATCAACATTTTAACACAAATCTACCTGCGTACATACATACTTATTTACTTATATAGTCTACTTGAGTTATCTATGTACATCTGTATGTATGTACCTACATTTTTGTATGTATTAAAATAAGAATTTTTTTCAAATCATAGAAAATATTTATTTGATTTAACATGCATAAATTTGTATATTGTATGCTTTTAGATTTGTATACACAAAAGAAATGTATTAATTCGTTTGAGCACTTTTCAATTTTTAAAAATTTTCTCAATATAACCACATACATACATACATATGTATGCATGCATGCATGCATAATTTAAATCAACGACCTTGTTGTTAAATAAAATTTATTAAATATCTGCTATTAAACATGTTAATAACACAAGCAATTTGTTTAAACAAATAGAAA
Organism: Thelaira solivaga; assembly: GCA_947397855.1. Lineage (NCBI taxonomy): Eukaryota > Metazoa > Arthropoda > Insecta > Diptera > Tachinidae > Thelaira > Thelaira solivaga. The sequence continues at coordinate 65,550,030 of OX377612.1, read as the reverse complement.
ATTCCTGAAAAAAAATGTTTTTTTATTGGAATATCTACATACATACGTACAGACATACAAACATGTACAATTCGAATTGTATGAGTTGACCAAAATGTCGTTAAAGCTAAGTTTTTTATGCTTTTTAAAAGACGTAAGGTATGATTATAAGAATGACAATATGAAGGAATGACAATGTGTTAACAACACATGCTTCTGCAGCATATTTGAAATGTCTTACAAGCACTTTTTATTATAAAATATTACACATGTTTGTAGTGGTGTGTGGCTTTCAAGTATGCTTGTACATCCCTTTAGTACATACCAACATACATATGTATGCACCTATATGAGTATATTTCAGTTGTTTATCTCGCCTGTGACAGATTTCTGTTCATATAAATTTTTTTAACACGACGGTAACAAATAAACTTTTCATTATTTTTCCTCTCCTTTACTTTTTAAATATCTAAATAAATATGTGCATACATACATACATATGTACCTATACATATGTACCTATATACCGAAATATGTACATATATTAAAATGTATCAAGTGTACAGTACATCAAATATTTTAAACTTTAAATTTTTATAAATTAAAAATTATGTACCTATAGAAATAATTTGTATCTGTTTTAAGAGATTTAGAGATATGCTTTTCTATATTTAAGCATGTATGTAGATAGTTTTTTAATTACTATTGAGAAGAAAATATATGTTCTAAAAATATCACTATTGTTCATACAAATACGAATGCATATGAATGTATGTATGTAAATACATACAAGATCAGTCAAATTTGGCAAAATGCGTCTGTCCATCATAAAGATTTTTTTTTTATACATATGCTTGGCAAAATAATTTTTTTATTTTTAAATAAATTTGGAAACCATAAATAAAATAAAATGTCGCCTGGTAGGAGGTTGTTTCTTTTTTAAAAATCAACTCAAATATGTTAATCACAAAAAAATTATAAAGTGGAGCTAATAAAAAGAAATATTTCTGTAGTACCTACATATGTAGTTATTAGAGTAAAAATTTTTAAATTGTTAACTAATAAGAGCAACTAATGGTATCATAATGCTATTATTAATTTTAAAAACTCTTTGACAAAATGAAAAATTAAGATAAATACATATGAAGGAGTACATTTTTTCATAGCTATGAAGCTATGAATTTATTAAAACTAGTCTGTTATTTTCTTCTATTTTGTACATTTAAAAAAATTGATTATAAGTGCAAAATGAAAAGCGCAAATTTAATTGACATTTATAGCTGTTATTTTGTGTTAATCTGAATTCTACATATCCTGCACCTATAGCCCCAACTTAGAAAAAGAGAATGCAAATTTAACTACAGCACATAAAATTACCTTATAAACGTTTTATCGAGTATTACCATGCCTACGTACAAAGTTATAATAAAACATAACTTTTTAGTTACTAGGTATACTCTTTTTCAGTTGATCCATAAATGGCTGTAATAGGACAAAAAAAAAACATCAACTGTTTATAATTTTTTGCACATTTGCCTGAATATTATACCGTTATAACATACCGGTATTGTCAAATATGTACATATGTATGTACATATTTTTTTTTAATTTATTAAGAAATCTAGTAAAAATGTAACAAAACCAACCGAGGTATCTACTTTCTTGCTTTTAGCAACACACTAAAATATTTTTTTTTTCAAATAACACAATGTTGTAGCTTAAAATTACAACAAATACAAAACAAGAATTTACCTCCGCAAAATATATCATTTGGCAACGTAGACAAGAGCAAGGCAAGTGAATAAAAAAGAAATTTATAAGTACATAGTACACTCACATTCACTAGTACTTTATCTTGTTGGATGGTTGAATAATAGTAATTGTTGTTATTTTTCGACACCATTGTATGGGAAATTTTTATTAAATTTGAACAGAAGAAAGTGAGAAAGCAGAAACGGGAAATAAAAAAAATCAGGAAACCGTGTTAACAAATAATATACCAACATACATACATACATTAAAATTAGAACAGAAATCCATTAAAAGCAAGAAATCCTCACACAACATCCGTTTCATTTTCATATTTAAATTCAGTTATCTAACGTTTTATTATCCTGCACAGCCGTAATTTGTAGTTTATTAAAATATCAATTAATATTTAAGCAACTTGAACTTACCTGGTACTTTCGAAAAAATTGGCTTCACGATTCATTAATTCATGGCGGAATTTGGCCATTTCTTCTTCCATTTTACGCATTTCAGAATCAAAACGTTCTCTAATACTGCTGAATTCTGTATCGATTACGCTAAAATCGCCCAATTTGATAGGTATGTTACGTTTGTTGGAATCGGCCATTGTGTTCTTTTCTTTTTTAATTTCACAGAAAAAAATTCACCAAATATATTCTTGATTGTTTTCTTTTCTTCTATATTTTACAGTTCACCTTATTTATGTGGTTATTGCTTAAAAAACTTTGTGTTTGCAAAAGAAATAATTTCTGTATCTATACGAATATTTTAAGTTATCACGTTCTTGGTTGTTTTACGACTGTTTTCTATTTTAGTTGGCATGGTGTTTTTATTTGACACAAACATAGTTGCCAGACAAAATGTGTAGTTAAGACGGAATTGCTTAATACTTTATTAAATTTCAAGATAAATTTAAGTAGGCACAATTGAGGTCAATAAATAAGTTTTATATGGATGTTTTCAAGTAAAAGACATCTTTTGAGTGGCATAAGTTAAACACATAAATCATAAATCAGCCTATATAACTCAAAAAACGTTTACAAAAAAAATCGCCAAAGTAACAATAAACCGCAAAATAAGGCAACAACGAACAAAAAGTAAAAAAACGGGTTGCACACAATAGCAGTACTGCTGTGTGTGGGAGTTATTGAACAGTTGCACAAATATGTATGATTAATTTTTACTGTTATACAAATGAAACAGATTTGAAGATAAATACTTAGCAATTTAAATTAAGTTATATTAAATACGTTTTTTCATACCACAGGCGGTAGTGTATATGTTTATGCAGTTTTTTTTGTAGCATCATTACACTCTGAGGATTTACAGCAGATTTTTTATTTTTGTTGTTATTTGTATAATAAATATATACATATACGTAGCAAATAATTTTTTTACTTCATTTGAAGTTTATGGAGTTTAACTATCTGAAGGCCATTAAACGAATGTAAAAATAAAAATAATAAAATTTTTTATATTATTTCATTTATCTAACTCATTATATCATTGGTTAATGCAAACTCTCCTTAACATTGGTTACTTTTGTATAAATGTTTATGTCTTCAGGACTTGTAAAATAATTTATAAGAAATGCAATAATTTAAACTAAATATTAAAATAATCGTTTTTAGAGATAGTTATTTATATGAATTTTATTGCTTATACTTCATTAAAATTTAATAAATAAATTTGAACGTTCGTATGTATGTATGTACGTTGATGTTCATTTAATAGTAGGTGTAAGTTTTAATCATATCTATTATTAAACATTACTACAAAAACGATCATACCAAAATTGTAAAATTCTTAAATATATTTACTTGAACTTGAAATTGAAACTAAACTTAATGTTGTTATTTACATGTGAGTAAAAACAACTTTACTGTTATAGGTAGTATGATTTGAGGGGGCGACTTACTGCTAATGAATTGAAAAAAAAAATAAAAAGTTATTGAAATTTATGCCTAAACAGGAAAAAAATTTATTGTTTGCCAACATTTTTAGAAAATCATTCTTAAAGAATGTACGTTTGTAAACAAAATAAATTCACCTATATAACAATACATACTAAATTCAAAATATTTTGAATATTATGATGTGTTATAAATGAACACTTTTATAATTAAATAATTTAGAAAACTATGTCGTCATGTTTCATCTTAGCTTGATTAAAGCATACTTTTTTAAAACATTATAATAAATGTAAGTCCTTACCAACAAATATAAAATGATAAAATACATAAGCATACATATATATATATATATATATATACATACAAATGATTAATCATTCACATTAACAAATAATTATTATTATTTTCATCAACGACTCTTCCCACCCACACACACACACACACACGAATTAATAAATAGATGAAATGAACTCATTTTTAGCGACATCACAAAAAAAAATATGAACAAAAACATTCTTTAGTCATATTTGAAAAAAAAATTTCAAAAATGTAACACAACTAACTCAAAAAAATATTTAAATACATTTTGCAATTGACAATTAAAAATTTCTTAATTTTGCATAAAAACGTATTTTTTCTTAATAACTTTTACTATATTTTTAAAACTACTAGCAGATTCAAAAGTAATGCAGGAAATAATGTTGCGAATTTTCCGCTCATACACGTCGCATTTATGAAATAATGCCAAATAAAAAACATTTGCTTTAGTCCAAAAGTTGACTTGAATTTGTAACTTGTGTCATTTTTCCAATTTTTGTGAACAAAAGTTTGTAACGTTTTATTTAAAAACGAATACAAAACTACGAGTTTTTATGAACAAAAGTAAGTTTAAAACCAAACATATCTACACATTGTGGTTATAAATATGGTCCTTGAAATCAAATAGCATATTCAAATATGTGACAGTATTTAAACAACTGCGGAATTTCGTTTTTGAATACTTATTTAATAAAACTGAATGAATCATCATACGGATATCTATCTACATACATACGTACAAAAGTAGAAAATATTATTTTAAATATGGACGAATGTAGGAATCTAGGTTTAATTCTTAGTGGCTGTAAAAAAAATGTTACAGTACACACATTCTAGAAAAACCAATCACAAGCGACGACAGCCCCACCCACCCCTTACCCACTGTACAAGAAATTGTGTTTTTTTAATAGTTGACATTTGTAGTGAAAATTCGGAATTGTTCAAGGCCATTATTTATTTTTTGAACCCTAAAGTATGTGTTAAAATTTTTATTAAATGTGTACAAAAACTATTATCTGGCATTAATAATAAATTAATTAAAACACAAAAGCTGGTGCATAATTTCAGATGTTGAAAAAATATTTTGGACAAAGACCGTTAATTCGAAATTATCTTGAACAAATGCACACGTTTACATACAATGCATATAAAGCTGCTGTCATATTGCACAAATATTTGTCAAAATAAACGTAACCACATGTCGCCTACATATATCTATGTACGTTTATATATTTTTAAGAAATTTTCGCTTAAAGTAGTTAATTTTATGTAATACATATCATATTAGTTTATAAAAATATTTGCCAAAAAGTAGTGGCAACGTTTATTTGGACAAATATTTGTGTAATGTGACCGTGTGCTTTTTATTGACTACTCTGACTTTAATAATTTTAATACAATCTTAAATATTTCGTAATATAAATATAAATTTATTGTGCATTTTAATTTAATAAAAATGACAACCGAGCATTGCATTTGTATGGCATCTTAGAGTAGCATTTTATTAAGCGAAGTTTTCAAAAAAGAAGAACTTCCTTCCAATGTAAACGTTATTGGTTTTTCATTTATTTCTTATACTACTCTTTTCTCAATATTTTTGCCAGGCATATACCGTTAAGTAAGTTAAACTACTAGCTTTAAATTACAAGTAAATTAAATAACTAAATTTTGCTGGAAAAAAAATTCTGAAAATCTTTGTGATATTTTAAAGAAATAACTTACCTTAAACTATAACTCGCTATGAAAATTAGAAGCTCATCCAAATGCTTACTGCAGGATGCACGTTAACTACTTTTTGTAATTCTCCTCAATTTTGTTATACCTTCATAGATTAATTACATTTCATTTGAAAACTTTTCTTTACTATGTTTTCGCACTGCATAAAATGCAACTGAAAACAAAAAAAAACCACATAAAATTTTTACTATTTACTTTAAGAAATAAATAATATGCATTTTAATAAATTTGTAATCACTTTTCTTTTTATCAACAAAACACGACCACGCGCAACGATCTCAACTAGACAACTGTGTAAATTAGCAAATAAAGAGAGTAAAGAAACGCTAAGAAAAAATGAAGCTTTTAACAATTTTTAATATATTTAGCCCATGGCGTATGCTATATGTACTTGTATTGTTTGTGTTTTTACACACATGCAGAAATAACGATTAAAAAACGCATAATGGTACGTTCTAAAAATGCAAGTGTATAAAGTAAGTGGCATATAGAGCAATTTCTACTGAGAAAAATCATGATAAGAGTAAAACATTCGTTTTACATTTTTAAATAGATCTACATAAGTATGGCTGCAGAACTTTAAATAAAATTTATATTTATGTTGTTGCGCAGATCAGCTATAGTTTACCCTTAAACTGAAAATAATATAAATGAATTAATCAATAGTTATTGATATGAATAACACATTATACGCACGTTTGTTTTTATTCACTTAATTGTTATCATACAATGGACTCTTTACTTAAATTGAATTAACTGTTCTTTAAAAATATGTACTATTAAGTGAAAATAAATTAAATATGAGAAAAAGTCCAAAGCTACCAAGGCGAATAAGATAAAAACAGTTTGTTCTGGGTTACTGAACCAACCAACTACACCTTGTAAAAAATTCGGCTTGGAACGCCTCTAATTAAGTAACTGACAGTTTATATTACGTATATTATAAACAAACAAAAAATACTGAAATTTTTTATTAAATATGCTTTTAAAACTGCAAAATTTTCAGTAAAAATTTACTGATACTATTTTCTTTAACCAGTAAATTTTAGGAGTTACAAGAAATTATTTCCAGTAAACAGCAAAAATTTACTGTTAATGCAAATGACATTTCATTATCTAAAATTTTACTGGTTAATGAATTTGTCAGTAACCAGTATGCAGTTACTGGCAATGAAAATTAAATGTCATAACCAGTAAAAAAGTTGTTCAGTAAATATTTACTGGTTTACTGAAAGCTTTATTGCATTATATATTTAATGCAGTATGACCACGTATGATACATATACTACATACGCAATTATATAATTTACAGTTTATTTTAATTTCAGTACTCTATGGGTTTTTAAATAAAAACAACTCTTGTAACAAATTATATTTTTTCGTTTACTTTGAATAGTTTTACTAAGTTAGCAAATATTTTTTTTTATATTTCTTATATGTATCGTATGATAACCTACAGTTCTATATTAGAATTAAAAAATAATTTTGTTTTTTGTTTATTAGGTATATGTTCTTGATTTTTAATTAAATTTTACTTTAAGTAAAGCTTAATATAATTTAATATTCAAACAAAATTAAATCTAATAATAAAAATAAAACGATGAGGCAGGGGCGTTTAGCAGAAATAAGATTAATGTTTTTTTTTTTTTTTTTTTTTTTTTTTGTTAATTCAAATTAACTTTAAAGGAAATATATATAAGTAAAATACTCAACGAAATATCCAGTTCATAATTAAAATGTATAAAGGCATTTTTGTTCGAAAAATAATTTGTACAAAAATTAATATATTTTTTTCTTAATTACAATTAAAACGGAGAGAGGGAATAGAGAATACAAATTGTTTTTAAAATTTACCTGTAGACAAATTTAAATCTTTCAAAGACTAGACTTTATTTTGTAAAACACAAAAGTTTAAAAATTAAAAAAAATAGTGATAATGAAAATTTTTTAAGTTTGAAAATATTCTCATATAATTCTGGATTGAACTAAAATTCTAAATATTGTACAGTAAGTTTTACTCATTTTGATATAGGACAACAAATGCTGTATTTATAGGCAAATTGCTATAATTTCATTAACTTTTTAATGAAAACACAAACCCTATTTGAAAAAATAAAGGATCCAACATTAAATAACAGCTAGATACCTATTAAAATTATTTATTTACATAACATATCATTTTATTAAAAATATGTTCATTCAAAAATTCGCTTATTCAAAGGCATTCTAACCTTTATGCTAAAGACTATTTTGTAAAATGCAAAAACAAATCGTGTAAAATTCTTTTTGTCTAAAATATGCTTAGTTAGATATTTGGAAAAATAATCATTCACTCATTTATTTCGAACAAGGCATTTTTCTTAAAAAAAAAAACAAATTTTTAATAATTTAATGTGTATAATCAAAATGGAGTTTTTTCTATTGAACGTACAACAGTATTTGAGAATGTACAAAGTATCGACATAAAATTATTTTATGAACTTTTGACTCTCTTTTTTAGGGGTTTATACTTCATTCAACTCGTAACTATGCAATGAAATTATAGATTTACCGCTATTCGATACAGATTCAATTAAGAAATCAATATCGATTGCACTGAGAATTTTACACAAACACTTTAGGTCAAATTCCTTTAGGTCCTGTTAAGCTTTACAAGTTGTTTTTCATTATATAATCGTTAAATAATCTTTGTGAAATAACTTACGAAGCATTTTTTTTAATAATATATTGAATAATTTTCTAAAACTTTTTAGGTAAAGCAATTGTAAAATAATTTTTTTTTTTGAATTTGTTAGTTTGATCAGTATACGCATGCTAAACATAACTCTCAGACAATTTTTTTGTTTAATTCAAAATAAATGAATAATTAAGATAAGCATGAACATTATATGAAAACTTTTTTAAATTTACACTGAAATAACTTCGTACCGCTCTTCTCTATTTCTTTCACTTAAGCTCACTCTCTCTCTCTCTCTCTCCATTATATTTAACTTCTTTTTCAGGGGATAATTCGGTCCTCACTTACTAGTAATTAATAAGATTACTTTAATTTACATTAGTAATTGTTAACTAGTTGCTTGCAATTGTTGCTGTTTCTTATCCCACCATTCCTGTATACTATTGACCATTTGTTTTCGGCGAAATCTTAACGATTCGGTTATGCACATTTGTATAAACTTCGATTTCATATCTAAATCACCTTTTATTAAATTTAAATTTTCCAATAGCTGAGAGTAGTTATGACCTGGTTTGCGTATATCACGAAATACCTGCGCTCGCAGATCTTGGTTATGCTTACGAGCCAATTCTTTTTGTTCTTCAGTTAGCTGAATTGGTGTTAGCGGATGTTGTTGTGTACTATTGTGATTCAGATGATTTGAAAATGCGGTAACAAACGGAGAGTTGCCTGCAGCAATAGATGAGGTCACAAATGTATCTCTTTTTAACGAATCAAAACTGCTGCAGTTATTACTTATGGCCGAGGATAATGTCGACGAAGGTGGCGGCATTAGCGCTTGTTCGGGATCCAACTTGATATTATCTGCAAGCGAATCGTTAGATGACGTTGAGGACGTAGATGATGTTTGTATTATATTGCCATTGTGGCATTGTTGCAATATTCGTGAAATTTCCTGAGCATCATTAATATCGTTATGTTGCATATGTTGTTGTTGTGTTGGTGCTTGTTGCTGTAAATTAACTGTAATTTGATGTTGTTGCTGTAGTTGCTGCTGTGTGGCTTGAACATGATATGCATTGGATGCGGCAACGGATTGTGGAGATACAATTGCAGGATTACTGATAAGATTACTTATAACTCCATTGCTTGCTGTTTGAAGAATGGGTGGATTATACATGATACCATTTGCCATTTGTTGTTGATGCGTAGCACTAAGTCCCATGTGTGGTGATCCCATTAATGGTGGCGGCAGCGTGCTTGGTTCATGTGGCATATTATAATTAGCTAAATACGGATGTGGCGAAGAGGCAGGAGAATGCTGTTGCATCATATGGGGATGTGCACTCATGGGTGTTGTTATTTGCCCATTATGAATATTTCCAATATGTAGGCCTAAAGGATTCGAACTGCTAGGTGGTGATAAAATATCGCTATTTGAATTATCACAGCTATTTTCTACGCCTACACCATTTATGAAATCTCTAACGTATCCATTGAATGCGAACTCCTGATCTGGTGGTTCCTCGTCTGCAAAATCAGGAAAAGCAACAATTAAACGATCTGGGTCGCCATCTTCTGAAATTCCAGATGACATAGACGATGTTTCGGACGCTGCATCATCCGTTTCCAAATCAGAGAGTGATGACACTGAAGAACTAGCAGAAGACATACTTGACATAGACGTTGGTGTACGTGGCCGGGAATCACAAGATGTTCGTCTAAAAACGTAGTCCATACGTATGGGTCCCGCCTTACGTTTACGCGGCCTAGCTGAGTCCATTTTCTTTATCACACCTGATGGTCCCATTGATGTACCGGGCCCACCAGGACCACCAGCAACATTATTCCCTTTCATGGGTGCCACCTCACCTAAATCAGCTTCATCAACCATTACCATGTGCTTATCCTTTTTATAAGGATTACCAAACATATGTTGCCTAACATTAGTAGGCTCTATTTCTCTCAACGGGTTATCCTTGTTCTTAAGATACTCCTGATAATTGCCCATTTCAGATATCGGTAAGCAGTGACCTGAATCTTTGGCAACAAGGCTACTAGGTTGTGGTCTCATAAACGCTTCACGCATGCGTCCAATTTCTTCAATAATATCTCTTCTTGGGATATCGAATGGATTGCGATACGATTTCGCAGAACATTGCCTGGTTAGCTGGGGAATCACAATCGTATAGTTTTCTAGCGGTTCTATTTCACAGTGTAATTTAGCAAATGTATCCCGATGCAATGGATGACGTACCAGGTCTCTGCGCAAAGGCACTCCTGGATTCAATTTTGCTGTCTCAACCTGACGATAAGGTGGTTTTGGTTGCTTTAGTTGCTTATACACCTTCATGCATAGATTTTCTTGATCTTGCTTCGCCGTGTTCTTAATATGCTTTAGTTGGTTTGCAATATTGGGCGACAAGTAATTGTCCACATTGTCTGGCAGCAAAAATTGTAGCAAAGTGTATGGTACAGATATATTTAGTAGAGCTTTTCGTAAGAAAGGGCAGTAGTAAGGGGGTATAGATCTGACATAGGCATTGAATTTGTACATTAAATCATTTGGTGGACTCATATTATATTTGTGAATAAGGTCATGTAACAATGGAAGCAGTGCTGGGTAGTTATAGGCCAAAACATATAAATGAACTTGAGAAGTTGTTGAAGAAGGTTTGAGGTAACCGAACGGCAACTCAAAGCCATGCATTCCATTTGAAATAATCACTTGCCAGCATTTCTTCATTTCACGTTTTTGTAAGATTTGCAATGTCAAAGGACTGGCTTCAATCTCATATTTATCTACTGGAAAATTATGCACCATTTGAGGCTCTTCCACTGCAGGTGTCACTATCTTTAATTTCGGATGAGCATCTCTTGATGGTAGGGTTAGAGCTTTGGGATCAGGCCAATACGGTTCTGGTAAAGGCCAGTACCCTATAGGAAACGTTTTCTGAGCAATATGCTTTTGTACATATATCATCTTCTTAAGAGGCTGAAAAATCAAATCCTGCAATGCTTCGTTGGGCATGCTGTTAGGGTCTTTTGGTATTAGCGGCTCAAACTGTAGGACTACGCCAGGTTGTACTTTTTGCACCAAACTTTCTATGCATTGATTTAACACATAATGTGATCGTACTCGGTACGACCTTCCTCCGGTTACTTCGCACATTCTTTCAATCGGAGAGTCATCGTGGGGTACTTTACCTTCGACTCGTTCCTCTATTTTGTTACCTGACATGCGTAAGACAAGGGAAAATAAACGTTGATCCCAACGAAAAGGTTCTTTTGTAAATTTCGTGCCCGGTATTTGTGTATTTAAAGGCAATATTATATCCTGATGAACTCCGTTCCGATATGAATAGCGCCCTCCATCTGTTATAACAATTATAACTGATGGTTCCAAGTAGAACGGGCACCTACCTTGTCCATATGTATCGATACCAGATTGCATTCGATTTAAATTCAATAAATCAAACGCATTTTTCAATGATTCACCCATTGAAGTCAAACCGGTAGATTGCAGATTTTTTAGCTCATTCATAAATGTTGCATGATTTTCTTTCCAACCCGCCTTTACATTAGCAGGCGGCTCTTCAAATGTCAACAGCATATAACGATCACCCAAACAATCTTGTGTACGCTGCCTATACTTAAGGAATGTTTCGACAGCCCCTTTGGCGATATCTAAATAAGACTTTTGGACACCATTCACATAAGCTTTTTGGCACATTGACGACGACGTGTCGACCAAAAACAGTATAATGGTCATTTTTACAAAATGACACACTTATAATAAAGTTTAAAATCTCTTTACGATATTTTATTTAATATCGTTTCGAACTGATTGGAATAATTTGTGTTAATGATGGCTTTTTGTTGTTGTTTTATTTTTTTTACCAGTATTATTTTAGAAATAGTTGCACTGTTCTTATTTCAGCAGCTAATAAAAATAAGCGTTTTGAACGCTAATTTTAAATGTTGTTTTAAAACCATGCATCTGTAAATATTGAAAAGAAAAATACATGAGCAAATATTTACAACCTGCAATTTAATTATACAAATTTACTATTGAATCCCTTGTATGAAACACGATTTAAATAGACTACACCTAGTAAATGATTAAAAAAAAAAAAAAAAAAAAAAAAGTAAAAAAGAAATTTCAGGCCCTCTAATCTGACTAAAAACAAATAAATAGAAAAACTTTAGGCTATTGATTTAAATGAAAATCCCTTGGAAAAACATAAAAAGTCCATTGGATTTTAGTTTGTTTAATGAAGAGGAAAGAGGAAGCGAAAGAGAAAAATATGCTTTGACAATATTTTTAAAATACGTATTATAGCATGTTTTAAAGACGTTTTACACTATAATACTGTGTAAAACGACTTATCAAATTTTTAAACAAATGAAAAGGTATAATAGTGTAAAAACAATACATTAAAAAATACGTAGAGAAATTTGACAATCGTATAGCTCTCACCAGAACATTTGCTAAACGTTTAAGATTTTTATTTGCATCAGGGCTGAATTATTGCATTCGAAAAAAGAAATAATAAAACAGTTGACAAAATACAATGACAATCTTAACTCTTGTATTATAGTATAAAACCCGCATTAGCAGTATTACAAAGTGTGTCTTAATGTTTCTTAGCTGTTATTAAAACATATATAGAATTTATTGAAAATATATCTATGTATACACAAAATTTTTGGCAACATTCTGAAATTATGAGACAAAACACTCGAACTTTCAATTCCAAGATGTACCCATATTTTTGTTTTTTAAATCAGTCGACTTATATTTAACTGTAAACTATGTTTCAAAGTCTAAGATCATTTTTATAATTTCGCAAAAAATTGCATGAGAACGAAACTCTTTGCAAGAGCGACAACATATGTACATACAACAACATACAATACATAATGAAGTAGTAGTAACGTTTAAGATTTTTTTAAATATAGTTTTATTTGTTTATGTCCGTGCTTCTTTCATTTGCCGACCAAAATATTATTACAAAAAAATAAAAATTAAAAAATAATTGTTAAGCAGCAATTTTCAAAATATTGGCTACTATTTTCTGACTTTTTTAATTAAATAGTTAAATTTTTTTTTAAATATTAAAAATTAATGTTGATTCTTAGTTTTTTAAATCAACAGTTGAGTAATTCACTTTAAAATTTTTTAAATTATGAATGTAGTGCATTACAAATATTAATAATTTAATACATAATTCTTTCTAAACCTAGTTGTTATTAATAATTAACTATGTATTTAGTTTTCTAATACTGTTCAAAAATTTTAAATCAACTCAAAACTGCTTTAAAAATATTTTAGTACGCCAAGTGTTGAAAACATTTTGACAATAATTTTAGATTTGAAAATTTGTTTACTCACCCAGCAAACAACTTATGGTATTATTTTTAAAGAATACATATCTAGCTATAGTTTTCTTTTTGTAATTCGTAACATGCTAGTATTAATAATACAATAAAAAAAATTTCGTTGCGTTCAGATTAGTAGCACATATTTTCACCGGCCAATTTTGTTTAGTTATTCTATCACCAATTTTTTTTTTTTTTTTTTTTTTTGTTAAATAATTTTGTTATATGTTATTAAGATTTAATCATATATAGGTACATTGTATTATTTATTTACTAATATAACCAATATCTAGATTTAATCTACATACCTACAGAGCATATAATAGCATGCGAAAATATATTTTTTTCATTTTTGTTTAAATTAAAAATTTGCCCCGTACTACACCTTACACTCGACTAACATATGAAATACTTTTTACTATCAGTTGGTAAATGGTACAAATGTGTTCATCCAATTGCATATTTTTCTTCGTGGCTATTTAATTTCTTGACAATCAAATACCTATTTTGCGGGAATAATTGAGAAATTATACTCAAAATAATAAGGTTAAAAAAATTAATTAACAGCAAGTACTCAAAGAGAGGAATATTAAAAGAGAACATATTTACAATCAATGAGTTGCCATCGTTTTTTGATTTACATTAACATATAAAGTTTGCACATTAAAATTTAAGTTACATAGGTAGGTAGTAGGTGGTTATTTACATAATCTAAATATTTTTTTAAAGCTGTACATACATATTAAATAAAGTATTTTATTTCAATTCTGATTAAAGCTTTACAAAAATAAAAGGATTCCAATTTTTTTTTGGATTTTTTTGTGAAATTTTACATTTCAATGTAATTATTATTATTTTTCTCAAGTTGAGTGAAACTTTTTTCAATTTCTCAATTTTAAAAATGTGTTGTCTTTTATTAAATGGTAACCCTTTCCAAGGTGAAAAAAATTTACATAGTAACAAGGATGGGAAATTCATAATGCTTTTTTATTTACCCTCGCTTTGCAAATAGCTTTTTTCTTTTAAAACGTTTTTATAGCCGCAGTAAATTAATATAGAATATGTATTATATTTTATGTAGTTTTTATTGAATTGCGTGTTAATATATTAGCTGTTATGTAGTATGAGTCAAAAACACAATACGTTTTCTTGTTATTTTGGCTTCGTTCTGACTAGACTAATTATACTTTAGAAAAATTTATTTTATTTAAAATAGTAATTGTTGTATTTTTTTATTTTATAAAATATGCCGTCTTAATTACTATAAAAGCGTCTAGTAAACATTTCTGTAGTACTACTACTTTTCCGTGCAGAAATACTGCAATATGAAATTTGGGCAGAATTATAAAATACCTTTAATTAATAATGCTTCAAATCCAAAAATATTTAATAATTTTTTTACTTATGAATACATATATGAAGCATTCATACAATAACTACACATTTCCGTACCTGATATGTAATACGTGTATAATTGAGAAATGAACAAAATTAGAGTAAAACTTTAACTTCAAGTCGAAAAAATAAGATAAAAAACAGAATTTTTTTATTAAAAAGTAAACATAAAAAAATATTTGACAAAATGAAAACACTAGTGTATTCATGCTCGGAGAAGACAATTTAGTCATGTGTAAACAAAGTAGTTTATTTAAATAAGAAATATCAAAAGTAAATGCGTAAACAAAAGAATATTTTTTGGAGCAATATTAGATAGGTGGGTGGATTTGCGCTGGGAATATACACAATAATATATATCAAGGAATTCAGCCAAAGAGAAAACTACCGTCAAAATATTAGAATAGTAACGCATTATCTAATTTAAATATTTGTTTGCGCGCCATTTCAATATGGACATTAGGAATATGCTTAATTCCATATATATACAAGACAACCCAATATATTTAACCCAAAAAGCACATGTTCAAAAATGTCCGATAGTAATTTTTTTGATACAAATATCAATTATTTTCCATATTTGCATCCTAAAGTACGCAATAATTTACCGTATGCGTTACAACAAAAAACTGCAGTCGAGAATACAAATTCAAAACGCTCACCGCAGCTCAATCAAAAAAAATTAATCTCATATGAGTTAATTTCTGTAGTGTCTCTGTTTAAATTTTAAATAGACACAAGAAACAACACTACTTTGTTGAGACTTTTTATTTAATGAGAAATAGCAGCAAAACAATAAAATTAAATTCTTGCTCACAATTCGTTCTTTCTATGCCTTTTATTTAGGTTTGTTAGTTTGATTTGTTGTTGTGAATAAAATGAAAAATAGGTACTGCTTTAAATTTTCATTGAAAACTTCCACTTTTCTTGACTAATTTGGCTAAATACAGTAAATAATCTACGTACATATATTTCGTTAACTTTTTTTGCACCTTCTACTAAGCTCGACCGACGGACTATCAAACAACATCCATCACTTCCACAATCCTCGTCATCTAATTTTACTACACTCACAGTTACTCACTCAATCACTCGACTAGTTATAACACTGAAGGCAAAAAAATAGATTTTTTTTATTTTTGCTTACAAAAATCTTTTTATCACTTAACGGAGCGCGGAGAGCAATAAAATTTTCTCTTCTTTTTATAATTTTGTTCCACTGAGTTAAATTTTTCCTGATGTGACTCTTCCGTTGATTTTGTTGTTGGTGCGCTGATTACAAACAATTCTCTTTTATTTTTAAATATTTTTCTTTTACTTTTTCCTGTTGTACTTGTATTGTTCCGCTGACTATTTTCTTCTATATTTATTTAAACAACCTCTCCATCCAAAAGTAAGAAACGAACTGTCAATTTAAACGCAATAGAAACGAGAATTTTTCTTATTATCTCTTATTCTTTATTTTCGTTTACTCAAACGTCACTACACAATCAGCAAGCTATGCTATGAAAGTGGATGTACAATGATGAAAGAAAACGTATGAACGCAATGTGGAATTTACTGAGCTGTTCTATTTTAATTTAATATACAAAACAGAGTTTGTTCAAGGAAAATTTATACAGATAGACGCATTAACATTGTCTTTCAAATTGTTTAAATTTTCAAAGAAAATTTTTTTTATATTTTGGTGAATGAAAATTGTACATTTTTATTGGTACAGAATTTTTATTGCTAAAAAGTATATATTTATATTTGAATTAATTTTTCGATTCAAATAAGTTGAAATAAATTTTAACAATTTGGAACATAACAGCTGCTGAGCGAATTTCCTATACGGCCATCTTATAAACTAAGGCAAGAAATAAATTGGCCTTCATAAAACTTTCACCAAAATTGAATTTTTATTGTTAAAATAATTTTGGACCTATTAATTTTTTAGTTGAAAATAACAGGTCTTGTATCGTTTAAAATACACAAATAGGTATTTCCTTATTTGTGAATAATTTTAATGAGATATAATGAAGACAACTAAAATTTATTTCTTCTTTTTCTCAATAAAATTGTCGAAAAATACTGAAATTCCCATAAGTTTTTTTACATGGACCCACTTTCAATGTTTATAGTATTATTCACTTCTCTTTGTGTCCTACATATACTAAAAATATTAACGTGAATGGCGGGAATTTCATAAAATATAATTTCGGATCACAAACTGTTTTAATTCTGAGCAAAAAAATGACTAACAATTAATTTATTTTAAATTATTTTTAAATAATACCCTCAGATTTCAATTATAAACTAAAAAAAATTAATTTATAATTATTAAAGAGCTTTTAATAATATTAATTATATATATATTTACCTTAATAGAAACTTAGTAATCATAATTTTGTGTATACACTTGCATTCGCTTTTCTAATGGGTTGTAGAATTATTTTTCTTATTTTACAATTTTCATTTCTTCATCTTTATTACTAGCTTCAACCAATGTGTTGAAGAATACCTTGTCGTATTAACGATTCCACCTGCGATCTTGGTAAATAATGCTGACTGTTTTTCTTTAAATATATTATTTCACCATCTTCCAATTCAAACTTTCCGAAATCTTCAACACACCGAACTTCAATATATAACGACTTTGGTGGACGTAGATCTTCTGTTAAATTTATACCTTGACCATCACCTATAGAACGCATATATGAAGCCAAAGATTTAGAATATTTGTTGAAAAAAGTGACTTCAGGTTCGCAAAGGTTTGCTTTGATATCATATGGCACAATAGGGCCAAATTCCCAACGCAAAGCTTTTATTCTTTGCAGGCGTTGAAATAAATAGGAAAGCAGACACCTTTTATTGCGCTGCAACGCAGCATGACGAAAGTTTAATAGAGGCCATAGAGTACGATCACCCGATGTAGAGTAGTTAGCACTTTATACAAATTAACAAAATATAATCATTAATACAAAATTTTTAAAATGGGGTAATATTAATTACGCTTGTGCACAATTTTCTTCAAATATAGCTTTGATTTCTTCCAAAACTTGCCGAACGCCATCATCCTAAATATAAAAGATTTTTTACAGAAACATCATATTTATAAATAATAATAGCCTACTTACATCAAACGGAGGTATTGTTTGGGTAGATCTGTCCAATTCTTTGATTAATTCGAATGCCTTATCGGCAAAGATTTTATTCGATTTAGTCATTTTTTGTCAAATATTTTATTACTTATTAAACTACTTTATGCTTTTTTCTACAAAGAAATTTATTTTTCCAGCGCGCCAAAAGTGAAATGTTTTTGTTTAGCTAATCAGCTGAAAATAAACTTTTAATGACATCTGCAGTATTTTAGAAGCACATATTAGTCTTGCCATTTTGCTTATTATAAGTTTTTTTTGGTAATTTTTTAATTTCATTTTGTTAAAACTTTTAGAATAACACTTTTATTAAAAATACTTCATATACAAATATGTAGTAAAATACATTATAGTACATTGGGAAAAATTTTAAATGTTGTAAATTATTTCCAATTTTATTAAAAGTATTTTAGTATAAAAAGGAAAAAATTATGCTGAATTTTTGAAATCCAAAAATGGTATCACTGAACCTTAAAGTTCTTTAAAAAAAATTCTTGATACATATGTTTGTTCTGTGTGTATTTCACAAATTGGCCATCTTAAATTAATAATAATTAATATATTTGCATTTGTGAATAAAATATAACAAATTACATATTTTCTTACTGAAATGCCTGAAACTTTAATTGCCGGAATACCGGTCAACTTTCCCTTCGAGCCATACGATGTACAACGTGCCTATATGGAGAAGGTAATCATGTGTTTACGTGATAGTTCCAATGGTATTTTGGAATCACCGACAGGCACAGGTAAAACATTGAGTCTACTATGTTCTTCATTAGCATGGCTGCTGACGAAAAAACAAGAAATGAAGGCAAATATTCAGAAAATTAGCACTATTAACGCAAATAATGATGAAAACATGGGTAGTAGCACGGATCAACTTGTGATGGTAAACCAGTCAAAAGGGAAAGGAAACTGGGGTATACCTAAAATCATTTATGCCTCACGTACACATTCTCAATTGACACAAGCCATGCAGGAATTAAAACGGACGTCATACTCTTTTATGAAAGCAGTTGTATTGGGTTCGAGAGATCAACTTTGTATTCATCCCGATGTAATGAAAGAAAAAGCAAATATGGATAAAATACAATTGTGTAAATTGCGTGTTCAAACACGAACTTGTTCCTTTTACTCCCGCGTTGAGTCGCGTAAAGATGACCCAGATTTCAGGGGACAGTCTATAATGGATATTGAAGATCTTGTAAAAGCAGGAAAAAAACTAAAGATGTGTCCATATTATGCTTCCAAAGAATTAGTCGAGGATGCTGATATAGTTTTTATGCCTTACAATTATTTATTAGACCCTTCTGCACGTAAAGCTAACAAAATAGAACTTTCTAATGCCATTTGTATCTTGGATGAAGCACATAACATTGAAAAAATATGCGAAGAATCAGCTTCAGGGCAAATTAAGTCTTCCGACGTTGCAATCGCTATTGAAGACACCACACACGTTATGAAAGCAATGAGCTCGGGAGAAATGCAGGATACTGGAGATGAGCCAAAAGATTTTACTTTGGATGATTTAGCACTACTTAAAGAAATGCTTTTGGAACTCGAAAAGGCAATCGATAATATAGTTGTTGAAAACAAACAAGAAGGTGCAACATTTCCACCATCATTCATGTTTGATTTACTTGCACAAGCTAATGTAAGCTTCTTTTTACAGTTTTTAAAAATACATTTTAGTAATATTACTTGCAGTTCATGCTTTAAAATATTTAATTGAAATTGTATCACATTACCAATGCATGTATGTATTTTATTGATGTTTTTTTTTTAAATTCTTTAGATATCATATGGTTCATCAAGAGCAATCTTAGCACTTTTAGATAAATTAATACAATTTATGACGGTCGGATCACAACATAATCACTTACGAAAAGGTGGCAGCTATCAGAAACTGAGTGATTTATTGACAATTGTCTTCTTCAATAACAAAGAAGATACAATACATAAGGTATATCGTAGTTTTAAAGTACATGTACAGATCGAAGAACCCAAACAACAATATACAAAAGGAACTCATAAGGATGGTTGGTTAACGAAAGGAAACACGACAACTAAAGCAGCTAAAATAATAAACTATTGGTGCTTTAATCCAGGATTTGGGTAAGTTAAATTCGATGAAAATCAATTACAAAAATTTTATTGGCAATTATTATGTAGCATGGAACAGTTGTTAAATAAAAACGTTAGAAGTATCATATTGACTAGTGGAACTTTAGCTCCTTTAAATCCTTTAATAGCAGAGTTGTCTATGCCGGTAGCTCAGCGTTTGGAAAATCCACATATTGTCGAATCTTCACAGGTGTTTGTAAAAATTATAGGCTCCGGTCCAGATCGTGAACAGTTGATTTCAAATTATCAAAATCGGTTAGTTATTTTAGAATATAATTCGAAATAGAAATTTTTCTTAAATTTCTTTTTATTCTTTTTTTTTTTTAAGTGATAATCCCAAATACATTAGCTCATTAGGATCTACCATTCTTAATGTGGCCCGTGTTGTTCCTGATGGTTTATTAGTGTTTTTTCCTTCTTATCCTTTACTCAATCAATGTGCAAACTCATGGCAGGCTTCTGGCTTGTGGAGTGATATTTCGCGTTATAAACCCATATTTGTAGAACCTAGAGGTAAAGAGGATTTTTTAACAACTATGGAATCATTTTATCAGAGTATCAATGATTCGAAGGGAGCTTGTTTTATGGCCGTTTGTCGTGGCAAAGTATCAGAGGGTCTCGATTTTGCTGACCGCAACGGTCGAGCAGTTATTATAACCGGCTTACCATTTCCCCCCTTAAAAGATCCCAAAGTTATACTTAAGAAGAAATATTTGGACGACAATCGCACTAAAGAAAATGAGGTTGACATGCTTTAATAAACTAAGACTTGAATCAAATATACAATTTTTTTTAAATTGAATTTAGCTTTTAACTGGTCAAGCTTGGTATGCTTTGGATGCCACTCGTGCTGTTAATCAGGCTATAGGTCGTGTTATACGTCATCGCAGTGATTATGGTGCCATATTACTCTGCGACATACGTTTTCAACAACAATCCCAAGTACAGCAGCTCTCTAAATGGATACGTGATATTTTAGGAACTGCACCAAAAAATACCACTTTTGGTCCTGTGGTTAAGGAGCTAAGAGATTTTTTTAAAAATGCAGAAAAAACCGTAGGCTTATTCTCGAAAAGAACAACAAAAAAGATTTTAAATTTAAATATGTTTAATCATCTGTAGATGCCTACAGCAAAGGAACGGTGTGTAGCAACATTAAAAAGTGATATTTGCGAAGATTCTAGTGCTGAAGTTGTTCGTAGTAAATATTTTGCAGATCCAAAAGATATTTTGACAACAAAAACAAAAGTTCCCAATATACGCCGCGACAATATGTAAGTGTGAATTGTATAAATATAAATATGTAGATATTCGGTGATTTACACTCTGAAAAATTATGCGTTAAAATTTAAATTGTGATGCGTAATTGCTCAAGCCTAAAGAGCAAATGAATCGAACCAAATTTTCTTTAACAGAGTCACTACTATTTGCAATAATACGATTTTATGACATTGCTTTGCTCTTTTACTTTAGTAAAGTAGAAAATTCAAATTCTATTAGTTCATGGACACCTAATGACTACGCTTCTGCTGCTGGCCGGTTGCATAGTGACAAATTACCCAGTGCGATGGATTTTATGAGTCGTTTAGATTCGGATGTGTGTGCAATCGATTTTAATTCTTCTCGAAATGATAATGATGAGGAAAAGAATTGCCCTACAACACCCGATTTAGTTAAAATACACAAACGAGAACGCAGCCCACAATTTGGACGGCCGGTATCGAATTCTGAGACAATAAAAAAGAAAAAGTACAAATTAGTTGAAAATACTTTCGTTTCAAGAACAAATTTGTCCTCCTCAACATCTAGTTTGTCCTTAAATTCATTTGAATTAAAAAAAACTAAATTGGGAAATCAAACTGCTTCTGAAGAAAGGGTTGAATTTCTAAAAGTGGTAAGTGGAATTACATAATTGTATTGTATTAATATAATAAATTGTAATAAAATATAATACATCCGAACTTTTTAGTTGCGTAGCTCTTTATCTCCAGCTGACTTTAGTGCTTTCACGGCTGCTTTGATTACTTATAAAAGAGAGGACACGATTGATTGTTTATTAGATCTATTATTTCGCTTATTGGGCAAGCCACAGTTGTTAAATATGCTACGAGGTATGAGACGGTTTTTAAAAATTGAACATCGACCGCAATTTGATGAACGCATGGCAGGCTTAACATAGATCCTTTCAATTTCATTTTATTTGTATAGGAGTTTAGAGTTAAGCTCTTCTAAAATGAATAAGACTAAACATGTATGTATGCATTTAGATATAAATTTTATTTAATACCTAACGTGGCAAAAAAAAAAAAAAAATATTGTTCAATGAAATATACTTAAAATTGAAGCTAAAATTAAAGTTTTATAAATATAAATATAAATTTGCCAATTATGTGATATCAAACTTGATTAGAGTGAACTTTATTTTTATGTCTTGTTAAAATTTGACGTATTTCAAATGTTTTATCACATTCATCACAGGCCCATTTATGTTTTGATAAGTAACCTGTATGGATATTACGCATATGTTTTTCTAATGTGTTCTTTCCAGAGAAATCTAAATTGCATAGTTTGCAACGATATGCATGTGGATCCAAATGAAAACGCATGTGTTGTAACGCATCAGATACCCGTGATATCTTTCTTTCACAACAGGATATATAGCACTTTTCTCCTGGATGGTTGCGGTAGAAATGAACACGCATTAATGAGTAATACGGAAAAGCATCTTTACATATTTCGCAAACTAGTATTTTTTTCCACTTAGCAAAGACCGCATCATCTTCTAATATTTTCTTTTTACGTGAGCAACATGCAATATTATTATATTCATGCAATCCTTTTTTGTAAAGTTTTTTCGCTTTTTTGCAGTAACATAAATGTAAATGGTACGCACTTCTCTTCTTTTTATGAACTTGCGCGCAGTGGGAAATTAAACCTTTGTTATTCGTGAAACATTTACCACAATTGGGACATTTAAATTCATTTGGGTTTTCATGAAATTTTAAATGTTCTTCAAAATTTTTTTGATTATACAAAGTTAATTGACAGCAATTAATATAGCAACGCTCATCTGTATGTTCCAAAGCAAAATGTTTACTAAGTTGAGTGTAGTCCTTGATGTGTTGACTACACTTAGGACACTGAAAATAACCCATCCACTTTTTTATACCTTCATCGTATTCTTTATCTGTATCTGAACTTAGTTTTACAGAAGAATTACTATTTGTGTTTTTATTGGTATCTTGGTCACTTTCCTCATCTGTAAAAATTTCGTCTTTTACATCAATTATGTCTATAGCAGGCATAGATATTTGCGTGTCAGAAAGTTTTGCAGTTTGTGGTGAATCAAGAGATATTGATTTAGCATTTTTATCTTTAGTTATTTCTTTTTTTGAAAATCGTGTATTATAAGAAGTTTGTTCAAAATTTTCGTCATTACTGGCATTCGGTTTATCCGGAATCATTTCATGCAAAACAGAATAATTTTCATTAGTTTTTAAAATCTTACTCTCTTTATATATTTCAACTGGTGCAGAGTCCATTTTATGTTTTTCTTCATCAACTTTTCCGTTAAAATTACAATTATGTACTTTATCTTTATGTTGTTCTAAATTCGTTCTATTTCTAAACATTGTTTTGCAGTATAGGCATATCCATTTAAGTAATGGCTGCACCGCATGTTTTCGTCTTACGTGTCTTCTTAAATTTCCATATTGAGAAAACGATGCTCCACATGTTTCACATTTAAATGAGTTTTCATATTTTTCATTCTGAGACTTTGGTGAAGTTTTATCCACTTTTTTGCATTCAACGGATAATTTAGTATTGACATTTTCACTGGGACATATAACGGGGTGCATATGATTAATATGTTCCTCTAACTCAACATGAGTTTGAAATACTTCATTACACTCAGTACATTTAAATATAGAAAACACAATATCGTCTTTCTTGAGGTCTACCAAATCTAATGAAGTTAAAATTGATTCATTTAAGTTAATTACATTGTTGGAAGAGAAGAAGAGGTGGTATAGATTACAGACGTATACTTATTTAAAAATCTAGATAAGTTTACCTGGTGTTCCGCCATTTATAACAAGTTTAAAAGCATCCTCTTGTGGTTGTGCATCTAAAATACGTTGTTGAAAACTGTGGAAATCAGTTATATGTTGCCAACAATTCAGACAAATAACTTTGGGGACTGATTCCGATGTAGACTCCAAAAGCTAGAACAGTTAAATGAAAACAGTATATTATTAAAGTAATGGTGAAGACTTGAAAATATTTTTATATAACTTATTTTGTAAGTTTTCTCATTATAAAACTCAAAATAAAAATATATAATTCTAACAAAATATTAATCTTTATTTGTGCTTAATTCCAGAAATTGTATTGGTTTTTAAATTTATTCTTTTACTCATGATATTCTCATGAGTTATTTATTCAGTACAATAACTTTTAAATTCCAAAAAGTAATTATTATATGTAATTCTTTTCAATTTTTCTCAACCACTGTATGTATGGAGGTATATTAAGAGTAAGTCACGTCCACATTTTCAAAGGCTAGCAACTTACCATTCACTGCACATGAATATTTATTACAATTCTAATAAAAAGCGAAAAATTATAAGTAGGGAGGACTGATGAAATACATACCGCTGGACTGAAGTATTTGACTGCAACTTGATAAATTTCACTTCTTTCGCCATTGGCTTCATATAAACGTTTAAATTCACAGCAAGTAAATTTACATAGGCAACACGATGTAATTGATACCATCTTCCATAGATTTTGTTTTTCTCACACACAATTTTTTTTTTTTGGGTTATTATTACAAACAAAACCACCAAACTAAAGCAATGAGTGACAGTGCCAATAACAAAGAAAATTAATTTACAACAGAGTTGCAAAAGTATTGAATATTAAATGCTTTTTCTGTAAGTACTTATTTTGGAAATAATATTTACATTTTAAGCCGGAATTTTTTAATGTATAGAAAATAAATAAGCCAAGTGCAATTATTAATTACGGTATAGTATGTATCAGATTTCACGCAATAAGCACCGTGGTCGAAATGTCAAACTCATCCTACATAAAGTGACATCTCAACAAATAATTACATAACAAATAATTCGGTTTCACAACTGTTATCACCTGGTAAAAAATTACACTGTTATACAAATACAAGTTGGTAGTCTATGACAGTGTTGCTCGGTGACAGAGTACTAAGTCTGATGAAGATAGGAAATTAGTTGGCTGAGAAAATCCAAATAAGATAACTAAATGAGCTACTTGCGTTAATTTGTTAATAAATAATTAATCTTCCATATACAATATGCCAGATAATGAGAAATTAATAAATGTAATAAACGCGGTCAAAAGTCATCCCAAACTGTTTCAAAATTTGGAAAAAAATGAAAATGACTTGAAGGAATGGTCTGCTGTTGCTCAGGAATGTAAAATAGCAATTCCGTTGGTACAAGAACTGTGGAATTTAGTTCTGGTACAATATATAGGATATTTAAAAAATGATGAAGATTTTAGTTTAGCTCATCATATGGAGTTTCTCCAGCCATATTTTTTTAAAATAATGTATGTAAATTTTATACTTAAATACCTATATTAGTGTAGTTTTATTTGAAAATGTTTTATGGTAAATTTCCTAAAACAACCACTTCTTAATCTTCTGCTAGTGATAGTGAAAATATTGATGAAGAAGAATTATTAAAAGCTATCGATACTAACAGACTGGAAGAAACTGACACCATTTGCTTAGATATAAAGGAATTTACAAATTCAACAACAACTGATCTTGTGAAAAATATCAAAGCGAAGGAAACAAACAACGCTGATAAATCACCAGGAGTTTGCGATAATGTAGATTTCAAAACATTTAACCCGGTAACTAATATTACACAAGACAGTTCATTTACAAATTTGTCACCATTAGAGCTAATCTTCCTCGGTTATGCTAAGCAATTGCAAAAGATGCCATTACCTATACAACTCAAAGTAAAACGTAAAATTTCTGACATAATGGATGAAGCCGAACTTCAAACGATGTGTTAAAATTAGTATGTGTTGCAAACAAAATGATTTCAAGGTTTGTATTTAATCGTGTATATAAAAATTCTTAAAATTTTAAAAGTTTTTTTTCTTAGCATTATTAAATATGCCTAAATATTTGCCACGAGTCATCTCTTTTGCTTCACTAACGCCTAGTTGATAAGCTTCATCATATATCTTTTTGATTTCCATTATTAAAGCATCTGGTTTTAATGAACTCAACTCTGTAAAATTTAATATTTAATAAAATATTTAATAAAAAATTAACTGAATGTTACCTAGCATAGCAGTCATATCTTCTTGAGAAAGACCACGAGACCATTCAGGAGCAGGTGTGCGAATCGGAGTATCACTCATGGCTATGAACTCTGTAATACCAGGAACTTTTAACGTAGACATATTGTTAATTAGGTTTATAGGATTTATTTTTTTACTTTTTAATATATGAACTCGATTTTTAAATTCATGTCTACTACGTTATCTTTCAAAATACTTAAATGAAACTTTACATTATCCAACACACAGCTTGGTACAACAAGCATTCATAATTTTTTATATTAATAGAGGAAAGTTTATTTTTAAACTGTTAATTTTTTACATTAACTTACTTTTTTCTGGCCACAGATCCGGTGAAGCACGATCCAATTTTTCTAGTGACAACAAACCACCGTCGTCCTGTAATTCATCTTTTATCATAGAACCTAATAACAAACACTAGTTTAAAATTTTCCTTTATTTGCATTATTTATTTATGCAAAACTTACTTTTTAATAATGTGCGTCCTCTGTTTGTTGACATTTTTAAATCATTGAAAATGAGTTTGTTTGTAAATAAAGAAAAACTGATTTCAACGACAGCAGCAGGCAACTAATCTATGTAGTGGTTGTAATAATGTGTTTTCCCCATGACAGAATAGCAACAGGTAAAATCTTCAATACAGATATACATTATTTTCTAATTGTTTTTCTTCGGTATCTGTCAAAATTTGCTTTCATTGTATGCGCGTCGTATATATCTATGCAAGCATATTGATTTTTTCTTCCTTTGAAGCGGATGCGAAATTTAAAACGCCTGTTTTTACATTATTTGTTATTCGGAAGATTTTACCTTGTGTTTTCAGCCGTGCAGGTTACCACTTGGTAAACTATTGTACCATGGAGTTGCCATATTTATTTTTGTGTTCTACAGTGATGGAACATCAGTCAACATACCATTTTCTGGTTTTTGGTACATCAATGATTTTCTGTAAACCGTATTTAGACACAGTCAATTTTCTTATCGTAAGTTTAATTTTTGAAGATGAGAAAATAAAACAATGTATTTACTCTTTTCTAAAAATTAAATATGTAAAAAGAAAACTTCATTTATGAATGGCATGCATAAAACCACAGATTTATAAAAATTAATTTTACGAAAAATGGTACAATTGCCGTACATTAATATCCCATCACTTAACAAAAGTATTATTGGTTCTTACAGTATTTTATAGGGTTAATAATTAAGTTCATTGTCGAGTTGAACGGTGGTTTTTGTATTTAGAAGTAGATATATTTTTATATAACATTAAAAATAAAATATAAATAAAAACTTATAAAGAACGAGATATTCTGTAAATATTGTTTGTTTGAATAAAACAAGATATTGATTATTTCAATCTTAACAACTCATGGCCTCAACCAATGTCAATATTAAAAGTAATTGTATGCTAGTTGCAACAAAAAACATTCAACATTTTAAGTTATCTGCTGTTCAAAATTTCCAAAAACACTATTCACAAAATGTTAATAATCTATCACAAATAAAAGCCATATTTTTTGATTTGGATAATACTTTAATTCCTACCAGATCTGGAGATTCGAAAGCTTGTCGCAAGGTATGTATATATGAACATCAAATTATGGTTTTTGGAAATTTTCCACAACATGTTAAATTTATATACATACATACATACATACGTCCACATCGCTAATTACGAAAGCGTGCTTGCACGTTGAAAAACGGCAGGTTCACTTTTATGTTTATTTATTTATTATGTTGAATAGGAACACACGGGTAATTTTAATTGCTCAACTCTTGAGTTTGCAGCAGATACAGAAAAGAAAATCGAAAGGAATAAAAACTTGTTCGTACTATGCAATTCTCTTGTTTTCAATTCATTTTTTAAATTGCCATGTACATACATACATAAATCTAGTTTGTTCCTGTCTTGCATTACTTAATTATGTAAGATAATTGTGTATTTAGCCTGAAATATTAATAAAGAACAATAAACATTTTTTAAATGTTTTATAATTTAGAAAAACAAATTTAAATGGGTCTTTAATTTATGTATGTGTATATGTGTGTAATTACTTTATGTCTAATTTTGGATTTGTATCATTTTTTTATGTCCAAGGTGGCAGAATGTCTTGAAATTCAACATGGGTTTACAAAGGAAGAAGCTAACTATACAACACAAAATTTTCTGAAATCATTCAGACGTTGTCCAGATAACGCAGAAACATCACTTGATGATTGGCGTCTACATTTGTGGCGTGAATCTTTGCCGCCTAAATACAAACAATTTGCTGAACTAATTTATCCATTGTGGCTGGAAATGCGATATTGTTATTTAGCTATGCCAGAGAATTATATTAACATACTGATACGTTTTCGTGAGGCTAATTATAAGTTGGGTCTTATTACAAATGGTCCATCGAACGCTCAATGGGAAAAAATTCGAAAACTAAATGTTCAATCCTATTTTGATTGCGTATTTGTTTCGGCAGATTTTCCATGGGAAAAACCTAATCCAAATATATTTTATACCGCTTGTAAATATTTAAATGTACAACCGCAACAGTGTACTATGGTTGGCGATAAGTTGGAAAGTGATATAAAAGGTGGCATCCTAGCTGGTCTAGCTGCTACATTTTGGTTACCTATTTCCGCAGAGGCAATACAAGACTTAAATGATAATACAGATCAAAAACCCACTTACATACTCAGGAATCTTTTAGATTTACACAAATATTTTAATATAGGTCAAGAAATAAATGAACAAGTACCTGTGTATAATAACCAAAGCAACAAAAGTCGTCATGCAGTTTCCCTGCCAACAATCGATTATTTGATTAACAGTGAAACTGATAATAGCTCAGAAAATAGTTCTGATAGTATAAATTAATTACAGGTACCTGTTATAACGTCCTTTATTGTAAGTCTTAAGTCAAAATTTTGGTGACTTGTGAAGAAATCGAAAAGTAATGTACAAAATTAATTTTAAAATGTACCTATATATGTATGTATCTTGTATATATGTATCGAGATCAACTAATCGATTTATAAAAAAAAACTATTAAAAACTTTTTACATAAATCTTATTAAACACAAAATAATTTTAAATTTTTAACCTATTCACAGTTTATAAACTAAATTATTAAAGAAAAATTTAAGCCAGTCAAACTATTTATGTCCATATGTAATTAAACTATTAGCTTACAAAAGTAATAATAATGACATACCTATACATATATCTACAAATGTATGTATCGTAAATAATGTTTATTTTTTAATAATAAGGTTGCATATGGGTCATTTGTTGTCTTTCAAAGAGGATATTTTTCATCCGTTTATATTATTTAAAAAAGGAAACAATAAATATACACATAGATCTTTCTAAGAAAATTGATGGTAAGCGACAAAAGATTTTGTGTATTGCTTAAATTAAGACAACGTTAAACTTAAATAAAGATTAAATTAATAGCTTGTTAAAATAAGTTCAAACTCTATTTAATTTTTTAGTGGATTTGAAAAAACCTTTGATAGGTAGATTGTTTGAAACGTCATAAAATTAAAACATTGTTTTAGTATTTGCATGTACATATATAGAGGATTTTAACTTCAAATTTACTGGATAGTGCGTATTAGTTATTGAACTATATTTTGCTATTCTATAATTTTTCCATCAAAAACCTCATATTTGGTACAGATTTATGAAAATTGGTTATTTTTTAGCAGTGTATTACAATTTATTTTAGGGAATTAAACACATCCCATCACTATTTTTCCTATTGTCGATAACTTTTGTAACGAATAAAATATATACGTGATAGTTCAATTACTCATTATTCGTCGAGACTCGCCATTTTGTTTTGCAAATTTCACCACTTGGGTGCATAGAAAAAATTTCGGAAGTTTTGCTAAGAAACAAGATTTTTTAATGCGTTAAAAATAAAATTTATATACATTAAAATTTGAATATAATTAAACGTTTGATGTGCTACTGCAAATTTGTTAAAATATAATCGTTTTAAACAAAAATGTGAAAATGTAATACTGAGTGAAACAAGTATAAAACGAGAATTTATTTCCAACTGCATACGGGACGGTCTGCGATGTAGAAAAACGTGTGTGTGTGTGGCTTATATGTGTAGGAAAATGTCTTCGCCTTTAATGTGGTGAAAAATATAATTGTTAAACTAAAAAAATTAAGTTATTTTATAATTAATTTTTAAGATTTCAATAAAAAATTGTTATAATTTTTAAAGCACAGCCTGGTTTACAAAGGCGTAAGTGAGAAATTGAAACTGCGAGTCGTGTTAAGTCTTCCAAGTTATAATATTTTTTGTATGTTTTTTATACATAATATCTAAATATAATTTAATAAAATAAACTTCTATAATTATATGTACATACATACATATATTAATATGCATAACTTTGTATGTCTATTGCCGCATGGATTTTTTAACTTCAGTAAATATTAATTTTAAAATAATGTAAGTTATATAAATGTAAAGTGGACTCCTAGCTATCCTTACAAACTAAATAATTAAATGCCTACTATTGATTGTTCAAATCCGAAAATTTGTCAAATTGTATAAAAGTAAAAAAAGTGTCAAGGTGTTAGAGTGCACATCGTTCTTATGCATTGCATTGTATTCTCCACTCTGTTTTTTTTGTTTATAAAGGGGTTGAGCTATTTAGTTGCAAAATATGTCATGTATTTTTACTATTAAATTAATTCAGCATTTAAAATCGAATGCATATTACCAATATAGGTACTTGCTTTTTTAAACAATTTACAATAGAAAAAATAAACTAAAAGTGCATTAGTTTGTTCGCAAATTGTCTATAAAAGAGAAGCACGAATTCAGTTATGAGAGTATTGCACTTTGTGTTCGAGTAATATAAAAAGTGTCTGCAAAAAAGCAGCACAACTGTGAAAACTTAGCAGACGTCATTTTATAATCATGAAAACTTTGTAGGTATTTTATACAAAAATTTAATCAATAAAAATTATACGTACATATATGTATTTATGTATGTATTTTTGTGTTCAAAATAAATTAAAAATTTTTTGAATGAGGAAAAAAGATAATTTTTGTGGTAAGAAAATTATATTGGAATTAATTTATCTAAATCAAAGTATTTTGCAATTAGCGAAGTTTCTGTAAATAAACGCTCGCACCCAAAATAAAAGTAATATGTATATAAGAAGGAACTAAATATGTGTGATACCTATAGATTCTTGAGTATATAAACATATCCATACATAGGTACACACATACACCCATTTAAGTTAAATTTGTAATCTAAACTGTATGAAATTAAAAAGTTTAAAGATTTTATTTTATTAGAGAATACTGCATTAAAAAATTATATACCTACATACTACATAGATACAATATGTATTATACATGCCGAAGAAGGTATTTGCAATTAAAATGTTACTTAATAGGTATAATTCTCTTAAATATTTATGAGTATGATAAATATCAATAGTGTTTTTCTGGATGGTATGCGTAGCATCTCCCTTTACATCTTAAATCAAATATTTTATTGCTCGTATTTAAGTGATCCACGTGTTATTGATTTTTTAGCAAAGTTATTTTGTAGTATGAAGTCTTATTTTATTTTAAAAAAAATAGTTATCTTACTATTGCTATTTATTAAAAAATTGTAATACATAGCTCTCCATGGCAAGTTGAAAATACTTATCTTTTACACAGTAATAGCAGTAAAAAAAAAAAATAAAACTTTAAAAGAATTTAAATCGCAGAAAGTGATTAACGGACAGGCCTTATAAAAGCAAACTATAGCTTCGTTCTTACATTTGTATTGAAAAAAAATCGTGTATTTTTTTGTGTCAATACAAATGTACGAAAGAAGTTTTCGTTCGCTTTTACGGAGCCCGGCCCGTAAGTAAATAATTTTTGTACCTATCACAAAAGTGAATATAATAATATAGAATGCAGAACATAGAAGCCTATGATAACTAGTTGCTAAGTTATTGCATGCAATAACGAATAATTTACATATAATTAATACTAATACAAATATAAAATGTATTTTTAAATATAAACTTATTAATTCAATTTCAGGAAATAGTATTAAGATAAGATATAGTGCAATTTGTACAACCATAAACCATATATAAAAAATAATAGAATAACATGAGCCATGCCTTCGGCACGTCCTGGAAGTCTAAAAGATCCGGAAATAGCCGAATTATTTAATAAACATGATCCAGAAAAAATTTTTGAAGATCTACGAGAAATTGGTCATGGCTCCTTCGGTGCAGTTTACTATGCACGATGTAATCTTACCAAAGAAATTGTGGCCATCAAAAAGATGTCCTATACGGGCAAACAAAGTTTAGAAAAATGGCAAGATATACTCAAAGAAATCAGGTAGGCTCTCTAACAAAGTAGAATAGAGTGGTTGCATTAATAATAAATTATGTTCAAATTGGAATAGATTTCTACGTCAATTGAATCATCCCAATACAATTGAGTATAAGGGATGTTATCTGCGCGAATCCACAGCATGGCTGGTAATGGAATATTGTGTAGGTTCAGCTTCAGATATTATTGAAGTGCATAAGAAACCTCTACATGAAGATGAAATCGCTGCCATATGTGATGGTGTCTTAAATGGTTTGAGTTATTTGCACAGCTTGGGTCGTATCCATCGCGACATTAAAGCCGGCAACATTTTGTTAACCGACAATGGTGTCGTTAAATTAGCTGATTTTGGTAGTGCAGCCATTAAATGTCCGGCTAATAGTTTTG
Source organism: Thelaira solivaga (assembly GCA_947397855.1). Taxonomy (NCBI): domain Eukaryota; kingdom Metazoa; phylum Arthropoda; class Insecta; order Diptera; family Tachinidae; genus Thelaira; species Thelaira solivaga. The sequence continues at coordinate 65,516,492 of OX377612.1, read as the reverse complement.
TTGGTACACCTTATTGGATGGCACCCGAAGTGATATTAGCTATGGATGAGGGTCAATATGATGGTAAAGTCGACGTTTGGTCACTGGGTATAACTTGCATTGAATTGGCAGAACGAAAGCCACCATATTTTAATATGAATGCCATGTCAGCGTTGTATCACATTGCTCAAAATGAGTCACCTACATTACCGGTATGTCTTCTGTCTGTTTTTTTTTGTCTTTTCTTTAAAAAATATAAAAACGTTTATTGCAGAAAAATGATTGGTCAGATACGTTTTGTGACTTTGTTGATCTATGTCTCAAAAAGAACCCCGCTGAACGCCCTTCATCTACCAAACTATTATCTGATCCCTACGTAACTCGACTACGTTCGGACACAGTACTATTAGAACTTATAGCTCGAACAAAAGCAGCTGTAAGAGAATTGGATAATTTGAATTATCGTAAAATGAAAAAAATTCTTATGGTTGATACCTGCGAGACTGAAAGCGCCATTGGCGATACAGATGATACACAAGATGAGCATGCCGGAGGCGACAGTAGCAAGAGTAATAGTATTACGTCGGAACATTCTATACAATCTGTGGGTGTATCGGCGGCCAGTAGTCAAGTAGTACATAATCTCCAATACATTTTTAAAAAAATTATTTTTTATTAATTAATAATTATTTGTTTCTTCTTTTTTGAAATCCTACTCTACTTGTTTAGAGCTCTTCATCCAATTCCATACCGGCGCAAAATCATCATGGCGGTGGGGGTATGCCTCCATACCATCATCAACAACCACAACATTTGGGCGCAATTAATTATCATCATCCCCATCATCAACAGATGCATTTACACCAACAGCAGCAGCAGCAACATGGACAACATCAACAGGCCATTAGTGGCGCTGTATCGCGGAACTCATCACGTCATCGTAATTTGCCACCTTTGCCTAGCATAATGCACAATATGAACAATAATATTACACCGACGAATTCCACAGCCGTGGTGCCAGCGCCTATGCCGCATCAACAGCAAATTCATCAGCAACAGCATTCAATTTTGCCCATGTCTATGGGTGGAGGTGTTGGTCTACAACAGCAACAATCATGCTCCAGTATGGCGGGAGATCGTATGTCGCAACAGCAACAGCAACAGCCACCTCCAATTCAACCACGTTATCTTTCCTCTCCGGCTGCTGCAGCAGCTGTATATGCTGCTTCATCATCTAACAATGAACATGGTCCAAATAATTTTGCTACCATACGTACTACAAGTATAGTCACTAAGCAACAAAAGGAACATATGCAGGTAAGAAATATTTCACAATTTCCATTCATAAAAATTCATTTGCACAGATACTAAAGGTCAAATTCAGAGAAACAATTTCAATTGATAAAAAAAAGTTTATTAAACAAATGTAATTTTTGTATACAAATAAAACACATTTTCTTTTTAATGAATTTGGCAGATCTTCCAACACTATTTTCTAATTTTCTACACACATACATACTTGCAATTCAATTTAAGTATATAAGAAAGTAAAATTACAAAAGAAGTGAAAGGTTTTTACTTTGTTTTTTTTAATGGTGTTTTTCGGTATTGTGAGGAATAAGCTATTTTGGGCAATATGAGATTTTATGACACTATGCCACAGTGATATTGTGTGTATGTATATGATTTTCTGCTTGGTCTAAAACATTTCCCTTCTTGCTTGCTGGGTTATATGTTATCAAAGCTTTTTAATTTTTTTTAATATTTTCACAAGTAAAATGAGTGCTATTTTTATATTTTACTAAATTTAAAAAAAAAAAAAGCAAAACAAAAAATAAATAAAAAGTATATATAAAAAATACATATACATAAGTAACCCTCAGTAATAATTACTTATGATTAATGAAAATTTACAAAAAATTTATAAACTAAAGTTCAAATAAAAGTTGCATATGCGGGAGTATATGTATATATAAATTTGCATGCATATAAACACTTAAAACGATGTATGCATGCATTAAGAGTAAGTTCCAAGATCTTTGCAAATTTACATACATATATAAATATGGTGTTCTCTAATGGAGGTTTTTATAAATAATCTAAACTTGAAACAAAACCATACAAAATTAATTGAAATTTTTATTCTATTTAGAAGGCAATAGAATAATAGTTTATGTTTTAAAAATGATAGGCGATAGCTTTATATTTTACTAGTTTTTAAATTTATTTTCTTAATGGACCAAGACTTATGTATGTATATCAACTTCAAAAGTAAATAATAAGATAAATTACCCCCGTGTGTTGATCTATGACATAACTCATAAACATAAGTCCTGTTAAAGATTTAAACATTTTATATAAATGCGTATACAATTGCGTTCCTTCCTTCAAAGGCATTTCTCTTGCCAATGCTGTGAACTTTTCTTATTTTGTAATTTTTTCTTTATATGCTATTATTCATCACTCATTATCAGACACAGTCTTAAAATACATACATTCATAAACACATATTTTTGTTCTGATATATATGTACATATATATTCTATATCTATGTAAATTTTTCAACTTCTTTTTTGCATTACTGTATTTTGTTTGTAATAGGAAAACTATGTTTTGTGTCCAACAATATGCGGAGACAGTAGTAATTGTACGATTTCATAGTGTCAAATATAATCAATGAATGAATGTAACTACTACTACACATATTAAACAGTAAATAAAAAGAGATAAATTAGGCAACAATACAAGAAAGGAAAACCAAAAACCTAACTTTACAAAAACAAAAAAAAAATGCATCTCTTGCAGAATAATACAATATGTACATATGAAGAATGTTTAATAACGAATTGGATTAATTTGATAAACCCTAAGTACATACATCTATTCTATATTCTTTACAAATTATTAATTATAATCAGACACTACTATTAATTTTTAAATTTTTTACTATTTATATATAAACCATAAGTGAATAGTTCTGCGTTGTTTTTTTTTCTAAAATATTTCATTTAAAATAAAAACAAATTTCATTTGAATGCGAACTACATAGACATGAGTTTTTAGATGTTAAATTTAGTTAGAGTTTCTCATTTATATTTCCATATCGATTATATATCATCATCTTTTTTTTTCAAATTCTATATGTATATGGTTTATGGTGCTTTTCTTCACAATCGTGAACTTTGCATTTTTGTTTGTTATTATTAAATACATAGTTGTTCTTAATGCCTTCATTATGCCACATGTATGTTTCCACGACTATCATCTTTATGAATGCATTTAATTTGAAATTCATTTTTGTGAGTTGCTCATATTGCGCTTTAGAATACAAGTAAAAAAAATCATAACTACCAGGAATAGAAGCAGGGGAAGGAATGGAAAACAATTCTAGCTCCCTTAAAACTACAATTTTTTATCATTAATAAAATGCTTTTTTTCTCCCCAAGTCTAGTTGTGACCTTGTGTTGAATTAGAAATTATTTATTTATTTTGGTTTTACCGTAAACCCAAGGGGTTTAATGGGCTTGCGTAAAACACAAGTTTTAATTTACATATTTGAGTATAGATTTTACTACAAATTGCTGAATTTTTCTAATTACAAAAATCATCCTAAAAGACATAAAATAAAAAAAGAAACTCCCTGTAAAGCACAGCATAATCAATAGCACCAGTTTTATTGAATTTGATTGTTGGACATTTTATAAATCGTAATTATGATATTTTTGAAGAGCCTGACCTGCAGTTTAGAGTAATTACCAGAGAAGGATGCTTTTTATAAAAGGTTAAAATTTTGGCCAACATTTCCAACTGGCACATGTTAAAACTTTTTCTTTTATATTTGGAACAGATGGAAAGAATTTTAGCTCGAAATATTATATTGTATCTATATAAGACTAGCTATTTTTACCCGGTTTTGCCCGGCCTTTTTGTGGTAATTCTTAGACTAGGCAAATTGTATATATAAAAACAGAATTAAAAATTTCGTTTTTATAAGCTGGTCTTTCGTGACCAGTTCAAATTGGCGGACTTCTAACTGACCGCGTAAAAATGGGTATAACGTTATGTTATATAGCCCATGTTATTCGCTGATACTGTAGTTTTATATTGGTGAAAGAATTTTTAAAATCGCTTGTAGTTTAAGAGTTTATGAAATTAGTTTTAAAAATCGTTTGGAATAAGGATTAATTTACATACAAACATACATGTATACTTTGTTCTAGTATCACACAAAATGTTATTCTAAATACTATTCGTTTTTTTTTCTTGTAGAATAGATATTCTAAAGCACATAGTTTTAAAGTTTTTTTTTTTTTGCAAATCCAATTAAATGCCCATGTAATAAATAAAAATATTAATTTGTTTTGTTTTATAGGAGGAGATGCATGAGCAAATGTCCGGATACAAGCGAATGCGTCGGGAGCATCAAGCTGCTTTGCTCAAACTCGAGGAGAAGTGTAAAGTTGAAATGGAAGCACATAAAAATGCTTTGGATAAGGAATACGATAATTTATTGCATAATTTCACAAGAGAGTTGGAAAGACTAGAGGTAAGTAGGAAAATTATAAAAGAAAGCACACAATATGTTGTAACTGTTATCGTTAAAAAAAGGTCAAACACCAACAGGATTTGGAGAAGCGTACAAAGCAAACGACAGCTGCCGAAAAGAAGTTACATAAAGAGATTTCTCTAAAACAGGAATGTGATCGCAAAGCTTTCGATTTAAATCGCAAAAAAGAATACAAGGCTAATAAGGAAAGATGGAAACGTGAGTTGTCAATGGATGAATCGACGCCCAAACGTCAGAGGGACTTAACGTTACAATCTCAAAAAGACAACCTTAAACAGGCTGAGGCTCAAGAGGAACAACGTCTATTAACATTGCAAAAGAAATACATTGAATTGGAAATGCGCAAATTCAAACGAAGGCGTTTAATAATGTTGCATGAATTGGAGGATCAATTGTTAAGAGATGTATGTATTCTGGCAATTAATAATAATTTTTTTTTATATTTAATACATTTCTTTTTAATTAAGGAGTTATCTAAAAAACAACAACAACTTGAACAGGCCCATGGTATGCTGTTAAAGCATCATGAAAAAACCCAGGAATTGGAGTATAGACAGCAAAAAAGCGTACATCAGTTAAGAGAAGAACAAGTAATAAATTTAAACAAAAATATCTCTTTATTAGTTTCCAAATACTATTAACAAAACATTTATTTAGATCAATAAGCAACACGATACGGAATTACAAAATCAAAAAGATTATATGGAACGTGTTAAGAAAGATTTGCTACGCAAACATGCTCTGGAAATACGACAACATCCTAAAAGTCTTAAGGTATTAAATGTTTAATTATCAATTATACTTCCTAATAATTAATTTTTTTTATAATTAAAAATAATTAGCAAAAAGAGTTGCAAATTCGTAAGCAATTTCGCGAAACCTGCAAAACTCAAACCAAACAGTATAAACGCTATAAGGCACAGATATTACAAACAACACCAAAAGAGCAACAAAAAGAAGTTATTAAACAGTTGAAAGAGGAGAAACATCGTAAACTCACGTTGTTGGGTGAACAGGTAGATAAGAAAAACAGAAATTATTTAAAAAGTTATTTTTCATAATGATTTTCAATTTCATAAATATAGTATGAACAAAGTATTGCTGATATGTTCCAAAGTCAGAGTTATAAATTAGATGAAAGTCAAGTGATCGAGTGCCAACGCACCAACGAAATGTTGGAATATGAATTAGAAGTGCTTACTGCGTATCAAAATAAAAATAAGAAACAAGCTCAAGAGCAACGGGATCGTGAGCGCAAAGAGTTAGAAAATCGTGTAGCAGTCCGTCGTAGTGTTTTAGAGAGTAAGGTATGTTAAGCAAGCCAAAGATGCTAAATTGAATTATTTTTTATAAAATTTTTTAATCCCTTTTTACGCTTTTAATGTATTTTGATAACATATTTAGATGGATGCTGAATTGCAACAATTTAATCAAGAACGTGCAGAGAGATTAAGATTGATGCATGAAAAACATGTTAAAGAACTTGAAGCTTTTGATGAAGAATCAGTTACTTTAGGTTTCAGGTAAATATTGGAATTGGTAAATATGACGGCCAAATTTATAAACAAAATATTTTTGTTTAATAAGACTTATTTTAAGAAAATTTTGTATGGCTGCCACTCAATTTTTTATTTTAATTTAAAAAAAATTTTGACAACCAAAGTTATATTTATGTTTTGTTTAATAAATTTATTATTAACAGCGCCTTAGCTATTGCAGAGGGATCACGTGAGGCATACCCTGATGAAGAGGGTAGTCTATCTGGTTCAATGATTAGTTTAGCACATAGTAATAGTTCAACAAGTTTTCCGGCGGGCTCCCTATAGCATAGAAAATTTAATATTACAACAAATGGATTTAATTTTTTTAATAGTGATAGTGTAATTATTACTACGACTACTACTAATAATAATACATCCACCACAACAACAAGTAACACAAAAATAGCAACAACAACAGTACATTCATCTACTTCTTCTATTATCAAAACGAACCCTACGGGATTAGCAACAGAAACATCATCAGCATCATCAACACTTACAGCATCAACAAAATGTTTTCGCATTTCTAGTGATAATTATAAAATTCATAGTAAAAAATGATAACGATGAGGCATCTAAACGATCACATAAATAACAGCAATAAACTTTTAAAGAAACACATTGCAAATAGCATAATGTTGTTTTTTTAAATTAATAGAAAATCATAAAAGCAAAATTACACAATTTATGACATGATGATTTGTAATGGACTGCTTAAAAAGAAGAGCAAAAAAGAGCAACAAATAAATTATTGTGAGAGAGTTTGTTTGTATTCACTATGAACTATATGTATGTATACATTTTATATAAGTTACAAAATAATAAATTAAAAAGCAAAACAAAAAACACATTCTCACTCATGTATTGAACAAAATACACATTAACATAAAACTAAAATAAATAATAATAATAATTCTAATGACGATATTGATAATGATAATACAAATAATGATAACATACTGATCATAATAAAAATTATGACGATGATAATTATAATGATAATAATAATAGTTATAATTATTACAATAATTATATAATAATAATAAAATTTATAATAATAGTAATAAAATAATAAATTTTATAGAATTTTCATAAAACCAGAGATAGTAGAAGATAGTGGAAGGGTTAAGAAAAATGTTAAAAATAATATACATAAAGAAAAATTAATTAATTAACAACACAATAAACAAATAATAATAATAACAACAACACAATCTAATAGTAATCCATAATTTTTAATAACGATAATGATTACATTTAATGAGTATCGCAAATATTATAAAATAAATTATATTTAAGTTAAATTAAATAACGAAAAAAAAAAAAAATAAACGCGTTATAAAAAATTATATTTTTTTTGTTTTAAATTTTCTTTTAGTCGTTTCGTTTTGTTATTTAAAAAAATTAGGCAATCAAATCAAATAATTATCTAAATATTCAGAAATGCATCTTAATAAAAAAACACTTGCAACATGTAGACGTACATATTATTCATTAGATATATAATTACACGAATATAATAAATAATAACTTTGTATGTAATTTCTTATAACGTTCTTTGATTTAACAGGTAGGACAAAAACAACACAACACAAAACAAACAACAAAAACCAAATAAATGTATCAATTATTACAGAAATATTTCTAAATAACACCTACAAATAACAATAATAATATATTTGCTACAAAAATATATGTATTACAAAATACATACATGCATACATACATATGTATAAAAATATATAATTAATTAAATTAAAAACAAAATAAAATAATCATTGTCGAATTTGTTTAATTAGAAATTTCTTTTGTTATTTCAGAGTTTTTTCTTCAAGAAATAAAAATAATTTTTACTTTACCCCTTGCATGACATGACTGACATTAAAATATATTTATATTATTGGCATTACTTGAAAATAATTACATACAGTAAAAAAAATGATACCCATAACTTTATGATTTACTTCCTTTGTATATTTTGTCAATTAAAGATAATTAAATAAAAAAGGGATGCATTGACTACAAGCAACTTATTTGTTTTTAAGGATTTCAGCCATAACAATTTTTTGCTTTTCATTAAAGGCATCATTTTGATTTTAATGGAGGAGAAAACAGTTTTCTTTTCCATAACAATATCATGTACATACATACGAATTTAATGCTAAGTGTTTTCTGTTCTGTGGTAACCTAAATTGGGTAATTACATACATAATTCGATACGTAGAAAATACACATATTTTTTTATGTGAAAATGAAGCCATAAGGATATGGTAAGTGTTCATAGTATGTACTACATATAAATTTATTATTTGGTTTCGGTTTTCGAACTAGAATTTTATTTAAAAATTGAAGCTTACAAAATTTTAAGACTTCATTTCATCTACGATAATAATTATTTTTGCCTTAATAGAGAAGTGTCACAGCTATCCGCTTTTTGTTTAACTGTAGTTTTATAAAACCGTATATAGTTTGAATGATTTAGGCGGAAAAAAATGATTGTTTTCCAGGAAAAAGAAATAATTACATATTAATAAACTTGTTTTTAGATACAAAATAAAATTTATTATAGAACAATTAATTATACATATCTATAACGAACAGTATTAATATGTAGATTAATAGGTTATGGTATAAAGATTTAAAAATTATATAAGTATAGACTTAATAATGTGAAAAGAATATCCATTCAATTTTCAAACCATTAGACTTTCTAAAAATGTATGCTTATTAATAATTTTGGTAGTTGCTATTACAATTTCCACATTATTATCTTCTTGCTGTGCAAGAAAACGGAGAGCAGCGATTTCGGCAAATGTGCAGCCACCAACAATAAATACTAATATTACACGAGGAACGTTAAGCATTGACCCTTCACTAGGCGTAGACGAATGACGTCCACCAATTCCAATAAGTTGGGCTTGAAAATCTTCGAAAGTTGGTCCGGGTAAAGTATTAATTTGACTTTTAAGAGATTGCCATCCCAAAGGTTTTAAGGACTGCTCAACAATACGTGCTGTGAGAGGAGCATAAAAGCTATGAACGTAACTTATATCTTTAGGGTTCACTTCAACGGCATCATCTACTGTCAGCTTTAGAGTCTATCAATATAAAACAAATGGTTCTTAATAGCTATTATATATACACATTTATAAGAGTGATACCTTTCTTAACACAGCATAAGCTCTTGATTCGGATTGCGTGTATAAGACTCTAGCTTTTTCAAGATTACTTATTTTGAGTAAAACTGCAATCCCATACACATGTGCTAATTCTCGTTTATAATAATTTAAGACCTGTATAAATAAACATTAATGAAGCGAAGTTGTCTTCTGTGTATTCTCTTTTGCATAGACAAAAAAAAAAAAAACAGGTTGTTTTACCTTCTCTTTGAGTCCTGAAGCAGCTGCACATTGTATGCATATCAGCCGCAGTATGTTATTCAAATCTGACTTTTTGCCAATCATATCCTCTATATAAGAACTAGGTTTATCGATATCTTCGCACATCATGAATTCCTGCTCAGCGGCCAAATCATCGGTGAATTTATGTGCATCCAATTGTTTACGAATTAGTTCTCCTATTGTGGTATTATTAGATACAGATTGCTTTTGAGCCAATAGAGCAGGTAATTTATCCACTAAACGTTTCATATCTTGCACAGATTTGTCTTGAGAGCTTGCATCCGTCTGGGCACTTATTTCTTTGGCATTACGAGCTAAAACCTTGCCAACTTCATTAAAATTTTTATTACGTAAATCAGAATAAAGCTTATCACCAGAGTTTAGCATAAATACTTTCTTGTCCGCTGATAAATGAGCTGGTGATACATCATTGTCGGCACGTCCTGTAAATAACTCGGCAGGCATGGTCAATTGATTTTGTCGTATGCCATAGAATTCATCTATCAGTCCTTCATAAGTTAATTGAGTGGCAAAGGCACTTAGCAGATCAATTGTACGGTCTAATAAAATAATTTGATCTATGGTGCCTTTCTCACCATTCGATAACAATTTTTCTTCTGCCCCTAAATGTTTGGCTCGATCCCAAATGCCTTGAGACATACTGCCTTTTCCATAGATTTTTGGTATTCGACCATAGATACGCTGTAACTGTACTAGTCCAAGTGCCGCCTGATACAAAGCAGTCGGATCACCATCGATTGCCACGTCAGTAAATGCATTAGCACATTCCATAGATATTACATCCTTTTCCACTGGATAAAAATTCCAAGGCAACTCCTCCACTGAACTAAAATTTGCATAAATACTTTTATCTTCCAAATGTTTAATACACAAACATGAACGTCTAGGCGTAAAGAATATGTGAAACATCCGCCCTTTTTCAGAATTTTTCAACACTTGAGCGGCCATTTCGTCCATTAGAGAAATTAACGGACGAACTATGTAAATAATATTATTTATATCTTTGGGTAACCTTGTGTCATTACCCAACTTTAATAGTTTGATACCCCTATCGGAAAACAGACTTGGAGCCGCAATAAGGCCAATAGGCCCTAACAGAGCATCATCAAGTACGATGCATTTGTTGCCGTCTATTTTTTCTATTAAATGCACAAAATCACGACACAAAGATTCCTGCAGCAACTGCAGGTTAACCCTTTGTCCCTGCAGGTAGGAAAACATTTATCAGAACGGTAAAAGTTATTCCTTTCAATGTTAATAGTAAAAATTTATTTTTCGTAAATAACACTTGCAAAAAACAAAGAAAATTGCAAGAGAATCCAAAGAGAGAGAGAAATCTACACACATTTGCACAGTGCTGTCAATTCATTCACATCGCTTGATTACAAATAAGAGCTAAAAACAATTTTACAAATTTTTAAAATCATCAAATAATTTTAATTATAATTATAAATAATAATAAAAAATTATTACCAGTCTTATTTTATTGCTAATTCAAAAATTATAGTATAGAAAAAAATTAACTTTGAGAGAAAAATGTAGATACCAAAGTTTGATTATAAAACCTGTATCAAAACTACAGCTGATATTGATGTGTCTACCGCATTTAAAGTTCTTGACATGGCAAACAAATAAAAATTGAAAACAATTAATAAACAGTTAAATAATAAAATTAAACATTTTTTGTCCAAAGGTGGTTTTGAAAAATGAATGAACCAAAAACAACGACACAGGATCCAATAAGAGCAACGCTCAAAAAATTAATCGAACATTCAAGGTAAATAAAATGTTCAAAGATAACAGCAGATGTTGCTGTAAAAATAGAGTTCACAACTTTTAATTTTGATAGCTGCAACGCCCCGCGCCAATAAACAATTTTTAAAATAGAACTATTTAATAAACAACAAAACACATATAACTTACACATAAGTAAAGTAATATTATTTTAAAAATAAAAATTTTAGTGCAACCTTTAGTGCTGATGATGTATTGAGAGAGTTTCGTATTACAAAGGAAAAGAGGAATAATCGCAAATTATTGAAAATCTTAGAAATAATATCAAAGCATCAGCCAAAGGCCAGCGATCATTTGCAAGAAGCTGCCAAGCTGTTAGAAAAGTAAGTACTTTATCCAAGAGTTATTTATTATTTATGAGGAATAAAAGCTTAATCGACATAATTATTTTCAGAAAAGACCCATTTTACTGTCTACTAAACTTTTTAAATTACTACTCAGATACAAATATCATGCAGTCCACGCGTAAAAAGGATTTGTCAACTTCGACACCGTTAATGCCTAAAAATATCTTTGATGCTGTAACTCCGGAAAGTGTATCTGATGTAATTACATACATGTTTTCAGCATGTACATACTATAATTAGATTAGAAAAATTATGTAATTTTTTTTGTTGCTATTTTACAGATTAAAGAACGTGTTGTTCAAGCTGCCTCCAGTGGTATGAGTCGCACATCACAAAATAATAATTGCAATGTTAGTGCGGCTTTAATGTCAACAGCACCTATTGCTGTCACTGCAAATACACCTAATACAAAGGAATTCATGGTATTGTCAAAATCGAAACAAGCTACGGAATCTCTATGGGAATTCCACAACATTGACAACTTTCAATTTCAACAAAATAACATTGCTGCGATTCCAATGACTAGCCAAGAGAATCTGTTATTGTATGATTTAATATATTGTTTGACTGGAATGTGTGGCTCTTATATTACACCAGAAGGTTGTGCTACCGCAACGAATCGATCATTATCTCTGAAATTTAAAGTTTCAGATCAAATACACAGTTCTTTGCGTGATATTGCCCAAGAGATTTTGCCTTTGGCATCCTACTACACATGTATACAGAAATTTATACAAAAGGCCACATTTTCCAGTTGCAGTCAGGTTTTGCAAGCACTTAGTGAAGCTTTAAATAATTTAATACATGATTATTATGTAAGTATATACATACCTACAAGCACCTAAAATATCATTTAATACCCTGATATGTAAGTGTATAATATGATTACAACCAGAGTAGAAATGTTATATGTTCAACTTACAATTATTATTCTGTAGTTCTATGTCTATAATTTGTGTTTTACTAACATTTGAACATTTTTGAACCATAAAAATATATGTATTTTCTATTCTTCTTTAGTTACTATTGGCACAGTTGGAATCAAAACTCAATGCCGGTAATTTAACTTTACACAAAATGTTATTTTATGTAAGACCCACATTGAATACAATGGAGGTGTTAGCAGGAGCTGTGTCACTTATAGTAACTGTAAGTGCAATTTATCTCTATTTAAACTTTTTGATAAAATAATTTTTATAGAATGAATTACGCGGTGGACAAGCTTTGACTTTATTGTTCAATCAAATAAGTGCTTTGACAGGCGATGAGGAGTCTCAAAAATTTATGATACAGTTAACACAAAGAGCTGCTGTTCCCTACATGAATATTTTACAATTATGGATACAAAAAGGTGTAATTAATGATCCACAGCAAGAATTTTTGGTCGAAGATAATGAGGTTATTAGGAGAGAAGAATTACCTGAACATTACTCAGCAGATTATTGGGAAAAACGGTAACATTTTCAATTTTAATTTATTTTAATTTTTATGTAAATATTTGATCTTTATTAAAGCTATACCATACGTCGTGAGCGTATCCCCTGCTTTTTAGAAAAAGTATCCGATATTATATTGCGCACAGGCAAATATTTAAATGTCATTCGACAGTGTGGAAAAAAAGTTACACCGCCACAAACCATGAATTTACAATTTTCACCGGCAAATCAAAATCATATTTTGGTTATACAAAACGCTTATCGTTTTGCGTCTAAAAATCTACTGGAGGTATTACTCAAAGAGAATGATTTGATGGGCCATTTAATGTCAGTAAAACGTTATTTATTATTACATCAAGGAGATTTTATCACACAGTTTATGGATGCTTGTGAAGATGAGTTGGCTAAAAATGTTGATAAAGTTTTGCCAATGACATTAGAAAATTTGTTAGGCTTAACGTTACGTTTATCATCAGCCAAACATGATCCCTATAAAGATGATGTTCATTGTGAGCTCTTAACATATGATTTGGTTACCCAAATGTCGAAAATTATGAACAACGAAGAAGGTAAATTGAAACTTTGTTTAGTTAAATTGATGGGAATGAATAGACGAAATATTTAAAAATCTTTTGTTTATTTATGTACACGATATTTGAGAATACATTCTTTAAAAATTGTAAGAAGCTACACAAAGTTAAAGCGAAATAACGATATAAAAATAAATAATTATAATCCGACCTCAAGCTTAAAAAAAAATTAACAGTTTTAATAAAAGACAAAAAAGTCCAAACAAATTAACAAATTAATTTTTTTTTTAAATTACATTTCAGAATACTGGCAAACTCATGATCGTTTAGATTTAAATGGTTTAGAATGTTTTGCTTTTCGCTATGAAGTCAAGTGGCCCATATCTTTAGTATTAAATCATATTGCCATATCAAAGTATCAAATGTTGTTTCGTCAATTGTTTTATTGTAAGCATGTTGAGAGGCAATTGTGCAAGTAAGTTTGGAATTAAGTTGCTTTTTTTTAAGATTATATTGGCTCAATATTTTTCTTTCATTTTGGAATTTAAAAAAATAGAATTTGGAAAGAAAATTCTATTGCTAAAAAGTTTTCACCGCAGGCGGCTGAACTTTATCGTTCGGCATTTACATTACGGCAACGTATGATGAATGCTGTACAAAATCTTGAATATTATATGATGATTGAAGTAATTGAACCCAATTGGCATATATTTATACAAAATATGAGTAAGGTAAGTGTGCGTGTGTGTGTGTGTAGTCTAGTATATATCTTCTGAAATTATTTAAAGTGGTCGCTTAAGTTAATCAGCCTGGGAATTTTTTCCCGAAGAAAGTTGTGGTTTTTGGGAAAAAATAAATTCACTAAATCAGAGAACTTTCTACTTAAAAAAAAAGAAATTTTTTTATGATAAGAAGAAAGGGAAAAGTGAAAAAAACTGCCGGACTGTGACATGACTGCCTCTTTCTGTATAAGCGAACAATAGTTCTTTCGTACATTTGTATTGAAAGCAAAAAGAAATTTTCGCTTGTGGAGAAGCAGACCAGGCCCTTAATATTTTCTATTGTAGATTCCTTTTCTTAGATATTCTTTATTTTGTTTTTATTTAATTAGGTTGAGAATGTAGATGAAGTTCTATCATTTCATCAAGACTTTCTGGATTCTTGTCTCAAAAACTGCATGCTCACGGATACAACTGCCTTAAATCGTTCCATATTTAAAATGTGCAACATTTGTTTAAAATTCTGTGAATTTATACAAGTAAGTTAAAAAAAATCTACAATTAAAAAAAAATTTATTTCAAATATTTATTTAGTTGCTACTTGTTTCTTGTTTATGTTCAAGTTTGTACGTTTAGTTTTTTTTTATATTCTTTTTGAAATGATTTGTTTTGACTGCAAGATTAATTTTAGTAATTTTTTTTTTTTAATTAAATTAATTATCTTGTTGCATTTGTTGATTATATTGTTATATTGAATCTTCTATTTGAATTTACTTATAAAAAAAAAGAAGTCGCAACGTTTTTTTCTTGATGCCGAACTTACTTGTATGATGTGTGATAGTAATGAGGAGGATAATTCTGATTCTGATTATGACTTTTCGAGTCAAAAACAGGTATTTTTTCCAGGATTTATCTCTCAGTGTTCATTTTATATAATTTTTTTTATTATTTAATAAATAACTACTTCGATTTATTCATAAAATGTTTCGTTAATTTTCGCTTGGTGCTTTCGTTGCTCTAATAATCATACTGCATGCAAGTCAAATTATTAATACCAAAATACAACAACAAAATATCGTTAACTTAACGTCGTAAAACAATTTTCATAAAATTACTAATGCGATTAACATCAGTAACGAATAAATAAAAAAAAGCCAGCCCAGGGTCAGATGCTTTCACTGTATAAAATATTCTTCTTGATAAAGCAGAGTGGGGCCAAATGTCACGCATGCATGTAAAAATTTAATAAATTTCTTTTTTGTTAAACATTAATTGTTCGCTTGTTAAATTTAGCACAGTAGTGTAGAACAAAATCTAAAAAATAATAATAAAAAAAGTAATTAAATTTTTACACGCATGCGTGACTTTTGACTTATCCTTTACTGTCGACAACTTTTCGTATTATCAAAATTATTCCTTTGTATTTCTAGAGGTTAAATTGGGAAAAAAAACATTTTAAATGAATTAATATCTAATGCCAGATATACACTACACAAGTTCAATCCTGAAACCTGCCAACGTGCTTTTGACTCGCACTATGCAATTAATTAATTAAAAATAAATAGATAACAAATAGAGAAAAATAAATAATTCAAGTGCTGTTTACAGAAAACGAACAATACGAGTACAATCGTCCAAAAACACTAAATTTTTAAAAATATTTTTGAGTGTTTTTCAAGTAAATTTTTTAAACGATTGAATTGTTTGTTTAAATGCGTCTAGTTAAATACATTTTTTAAAAATATCGCATGCGATATAATTTTTTTCCATAAATCTTCTTCACATATGTACTGAATTTAAAGGGGTTTATAGAGAGATGAAGCCATTCTAGCCAAACCCTTCTTTCTCAAGGAATTAAAAGAAAAACAATTAGTTTTTCCTTTCTGTCACATAATTTATTTATTTAATCAGTCATAATTTAGAATATTAAACTACAATTTAGAATATTAAAAGATTTTCCATACTTTTTCATAGGGCTTTCAGAATACATGAAAGCCCCTACCCACATTTCCTTTAATTTAATTTAATTAGTCTTAAATTAAATGGAAAAAGTAAAGTTAAAAGAAAAATATAAATAAAAGTTTTTCAAATGTTTTTTTTTCATATAAAATTCCCAGAAGAGTTGATTGCTTGTGTTATAAAAACAGCACATTAGGCTACTCTTATTACTACCTATAACCGTCTGTTATGGTAGGCAAAGTAGCTTTCGAATTCTTAATAAATACTAGACTTAGGGAGTATATGTAACTTGAGACTATTCCCACAATTGATCTATTCTGGCGGCAGTGTCCAGGTGACTTGTTCCCTTGAATTTTAATTCTAGACTAGTCATATTACTTTATATTTTTGTAATAAATTTTGTTAAATTTAAGTAAATAATTCTTCTAAAATGCCTAAGGTAACTGGTAATGAAAAAACTGGCAAAATATTTTAATATTTGAACTAGTTTCATTCAGCCTTATTACGAGTGTCGTTGAATTTACAACAAGCTTATCTGATTTATTATGTATATCGATCTCGTAGTCGACACTTTACGATAAGTTAATCAGTCTTAATACGAGTGTCGTTCTCGTAGACGAATTAAAGACAATCCAATATAAAACATATGGCCGACGTTGCCACATATCACTGTTTTCCTAACGACAACGATACTCGTAATAAGGCGTGATATAAAACACATGGCCGACGTTGCAACATATCACTGTTTTCGTTGCGACAACCACATTCTTAATCCGTTTTATAATTTATTATTATTATTTATTTTACAGTCTGAATCTTCTTTAGCGCCAACCGATACATTTTCTGAGCGTGTTAAACGTTTTGATCTGGAGTTTACCGGTTTGCTGATTGGCTTGTTAAAACAAATTAACGATGTGGCCTCGGATAATCCATCAGATCGTTTTATTAATTTAGTGCATCGTATTAATTTTAATTCATTTTATAATGAACAAATGGATAAATTATGCGCCAAGGATTCAATGATAGCAACAACAAATCATTAAAAATAATTTTAAAAATTCCATTTTAATAATTTTTTTTTAATTATTTCACTATCTTGCCATATGTGGAGCACTTTTTCAATGCTTGAAAATAATAAAGTCCTGAAGAATTTGTTGCTTTTTGTGTATGTAAATTATTAATGCACAAATAAAAGCTACTGAAACTGAGAGCAATATTAAGAATGAAGTTTATTTTTTGTATTATTTTTGAAAGTGAGTCAGCGGTAATTTTAGTTAGATGGGTCATTATTTTGCTAAAATTACCGCTAATTATTTTGTTTTTTAATTGTAATCTTGATTTTTTGACCTTTTTATCTGAAAATAAATAAATAAAATTATAAAAGTATTTTTTTTTTTTGAGAAAGACACGTGAAGGAGTGCCGAAATATTGCAATTTAATTTAATAATAATTTAAATATATAAAAAATAGACCTAAAAGTTTAAACAATATTTATTATTATTTTTAAATAACAGCTGATTTATACAATTTTGTTTATATTTTTTTTTAATTTAAATTAAATTAAAATAATTTTTTCTTCTGCAGGAAAAATAAATTTAAAATTGTTTTATAAATTATAATTTTTATATTTCCTGAAGAAGACACTCAAATCCGAACAAATATTGACATTCGCTCAAGTGTACAGTATGGTGTGGAGTGACATCACAAAGAGTTATAGGACCTCATTTCTTCGAGAGTGAAGTTAGTAATGCAGTGAGGGTTAACGGTGATAGGTGTTGTAACAATTAATAGATTAATAATTTATAAATATTTGGGTTACAAATCTAGAGGACCTGACCTTCAATCTTGTACAGTTTCCCTGGAAATTTTAAAAATCCCTCAGAGCAACAGTACTGGAGTATGAAGGAATTAAAAAAAAAAAAAAATTAAAACTAATCCAAAGTTACGAGTAATTGTGTAGCAAATTACAAATCTAGAAGACCTCTCCTTCAAAATGGTTTACCTCCCATCGCGTAATCTTTTATGGTTTCCTTGGAAATTTTAAAAATCCCTCAGAGCAGCAGTACCGGGTATGAAGAAATTAAAAAAAAAATTTTTTAAATAATGCAAAATAATTTCTGAGTAATAGGGTGGCAGACTACAAATCTAGAGGGCACCTCCTTTAAAATTGTGTGTATGTACCATCCGTAAATCTTCTGTGGTTCGTCTGTAAATTTTAAAAATCAATCAGAGCAACAGTACTGGGAAATGAGGAAATTAAAAAAAAAAACTAAAAATATTCCGAAGTAATTTCTGTATAATTGAACAGTATATTACAAATCTAGAGGACCTCTTCTTTAAAATGGTGTGCTTTACATTCCGTAGTCTTTAATGGTTCCTTAGGAAATTATAAAAATCAGTCAGAGCAATAGTATTGGGGTATAAAGGAATTTCAAAAAATTTTTTAAAAAAACTCCAAAGTAATTTCTGAGTAATAGGGTGTTATAAATTACAAATCTAGAGGATCTTCCCTTTAAAACGGTGTGTGTCCCATCACGTAATCTTCTATGATTCGTTTGAAAATTAGTAAAATCTCTTACAGAAATCAACGTATTTATGCACTTTTATTTCCCCTAAACATATTTATTTAGAAACAGTTAATGACGTAAGACGTATTTAATATTTACAAATCCTAGTAAACGTCAGGGATTACTTAAAAGATATTTATCTGCACTCACTGGGTTCCTGTAACGAACACCGTTCACAGTCACCGCAAAATTTTGCTCTCATTTTCAAAAATATAATGTCTGACCAAAATCCGAGCGAGACAAATGCTAGTTATGAGTGCATTTGTTTCTCATGGATTGCATGAGCATTTTTTGAGCCCTAATTGTACGCATTTGAAAAGTGCTCTATTACCCATTGAAAGAATTGCCGGCGTGGACATTTTTCAAATAAATAAAATAGTCACAACTCTGCCAAAAAAAATTTTATTTTTATTTTTTTTATTTTAAAATGTAAAAGTGCACTCTTACTGAGACACCCTTTATTTCATTCATTTTTATGAAATTATTTCCTTTTTTTTTTCTAATTTTTTTTACAAAATATTTGAAAATACTTCAATTAGGTTAACTTAACAGAGCTATGTTAACATGTTACAGAATTAATAAGCGCAGCTAACTTCACTGACTTTATTCCAGTACCATAAGAGCTTTTATACAAACATGTAGCTCAGACGTGGGTCTGCGGTTTTGTATTTAGCACCCCGAACCCGTAAAGAGAAAGTCTAAATTGCTGAAATCAGTATTATGAACTTGTGAGTAAAAAAAAAAATATTTTTTATTTATTTATTAGTTAGTTTTATTTGATCTTTTGCTTTTAAATAATATGACTATTTTATTAAGCTTGAGGTCTTATTTTTCAAAAATTTATTTTTATATCGATATTTCGCTCCAATTTGTGTAGCTGCTTCAAAATTTATAATTATATTACACAAATTGGAGCGAAATATCGATATAAAAATAAATTTTTGAAAAATAAGACCTCAAGCTTAATAAAATATAGTCATGTTATTATTTTTTTTTTCTATAAATGAAGCATGTTAATTCCATGTTGATGAGTGAGAATATAAAAGTCAGAAGGCGTGCACATGCACTCTATTGGTCTTAATTGAACAATAAAACCAAAATAAAATATTGAATAAAAAAGCAAAGAATACCAAGCCAACAAAAATATCTTCTTTAAGTTTCTAATGAAAAAAAAAAATAAAATTAAAAGTGCCCTGTTGTGTACAATTAGGAAGCTCTTGAAAGCACACAAAAATATTTAAATGAAGGTGTAAATGTGTCACAACTACACCTCTTGTTCAGCCTTAGAAATATTAAAGAAAGAAAGAAAATAAAATGAAATAGTTTGTGTGCATCATGTGACACAGTTTCATAATTAACTTTTGCTGCTCAGTAGGTTGTATAAGTAGTGGGTAGGTAAGTCCACTAAATTCATTAAGTGGCATACAACATTTTGGTTATTCAGAATACAATACACACACACCCACCAAAACATGCATGTGAGAATAAATTGGTTGGTTGGTTAGATATACTAAATGAGGTATTCACTGCTGCTAGTGCTGCGGCTACTACTGCTAAAAGAAAGTTGTTTTGGATGTTTTTGTTTGTTTTCTTCTAGTCGGAAACACGTGTCAACAACAAATGGTTGGAAATTGTTGACACGTGATTGTAAAACAAACAGTTTAAAATAAATTGTATTCATGTTTTTATTTTACGCTTACATACTTGTTATCACTAGACATTCCCTAAAGTCACTACAGATTTTTTTGGTTTATAAATTTTCATAAAATAAAAATAAATTTGGCTTAGTAACTTCGATTGTGAGATGGGTCTCGAAATAGATTGTGGGTAGCGTAGTAACCCACCATTTCATTCCTGTCTGCAGACAAAACAAAAAGCTTCGCGAATTTATGTTATTACAAAAAAAAAAAAATAAGTTTGTTTCCAATCAAAAATTCAGTTGTGTTAATAAAATTTTTTAGTTGTACTAACCAGAATTTGATTATACTGTTAAAAATTTAGTTCTATTAAAAAGATTTTGAGCTATAAGACCGATTTTCTATTGTCACAATTAAAAAACTTGTTTAACACAATTGAATTTTTGATTATTCTGATGCTCTGCAGAAATAACATCAGGCTGCCAAGATATTCTAGATAGAATTACCATATTAAATATTTAGTAAACAATTTCGGTTGTGAGAACTAAATTTGTTTCCAAAAAAAAAATTCGGCTGTGGATTAAAAATAACTTCTGAGTATTTGGATGGTAGATTATAAATCTAGATGACTTTCTCTTTAAAATGATATGTGTTCCAGTCTGTAAGTTGCTAAAATCTCTCAGAGCAACAGTACTGGGGTATAGGAAAATTTTAAAATAATCCAAAATAACTTCCGAACGAATCATAAAAGATTGGGAGATGGGACACATATCATTTTAAAGCGGAGGTCGTCTAGATTTGTAATCTCCTGTCCAAATACTAAGAAATTACTTTGGACTATTTTTAAAAAAATTTTGAAATTTCATATACCCCAGTGCTGTTGCATTGAGAGATTTTTACCATTCCCCACTATGCCGAGGTATCATTCCCGATTTTGCCCATAAAAATGACCAAAATCAAAAAGGAATTAAGTCTGTAGGTTCTAAACCTACATTTTCGGAAAATTTCCTAGTTTTTATTTTATGATGCAAATCGAAAACTGCCAACATCCTTGAGAACAACAGTACTGGGGTTTATACAAATTTAAAAATTTTTTTTAAAAATAGTTTAAAGCAACTTTTGAGTTTTTGGATGATAGATTACAAATCTAGATGATCTTCCCTTTAAAATGATATGTGTTCTATTCCGTAATCTTTTGTGGTTCGTCCGGAAGTCTTTAAAATCTCTCAGAGCAATAGCCTGGGGTATATGGAAATTTAAAAATAAATTTTTAAAATAATCCAGTCACTTCTGAGTAGTTGGGCGGTAGATTACCAATCTAGCCAACCTCCTCTTCAAAATGATATGCGTCCCATCTTGTATTCCTCTTGAGAAATCAAAGTATTTATGCATTTTTGTACCTCTATGCACTTAAATTTCTCCTAAAAATACTTAGAAATATTTAATGAGGTAAAACGTATTTGATAAATATGCCATAAATACTGAAAAGACGTAAATACTAAAAAAACGTAACGGGTTACGTTAAAACATATTTAACTCGGCATATTTATCTTCACTCCTTTCGAATCATGTTGAATTTGTTTTGTATAAACAAGGCTTCAATATCTCCTCCCTCTTAAGGCAACAAGCCCTGTCTCACATGAGATAAAGAGGTATATATCTCGAAAGCTAATATAAATAAAAAGGTTCCAGTTGGCATTGATGTCGTATTCAAAATTTACTATAAATGATATTGGCTACTAGAGAAGACCTTCCAGAGAATCTGTTTTACTCTTCTTTTTTGTACAGCAAAAAAAAAAAAATGATGCACAATCATGTCAATGAAAATGAATGAATTAATGAAAAAGAATGAATTAATTGATTCATCGTATATTTACTTGATTAAGAGTTAATGCTGGTGTTTTGCATATTTTGCTGACCACTACTTGTAGTAAAATGTTATGCAGTTTCTTATACTACAAATGTTTACATATTCTCTAAAATGTTGCCACGTTTTATAGACTTATGCCTGCAATTTTTATAACAAACAAACAAACAAACACCACAGCAAGCAATGTGCTGCTATAAAACGCCCTATCCTTATGTTACACTTTACCGTGAGCCATTTGAATTGAATATCTACTATTAAGTGTGTTTGAAATACTTGTTGTAAGCATTTGCAATTATTTTGTCAATAATTACTATTGTGTCTTATGCCCACATATGCGTGCAAATGAGACTACAGCGGTTCTTAAATAGTTTATTGGTTCCAATTAAAAAGATCGCAGACTAAGGGCGTTTGCTTTTCTAACGAAAATGTTGCATATTGGTTGGTTAGTTTATGTGCAGGTCTAAAGGCCTTCAATGAGAGTCGCAAGACTCCGTTTTGAACCACCTACTCGATAAGAATATGTAGCCGTAAAGTGACATTTAGATATCTGAGAGGGTTACCTAACCCTACACCGCAAATCTCAGGTAGTCAGTTAATTAGATGTGCAATGAAAAATCTGTGTCTCGAAGCCATAAGAGCCGGGCTTTTTTTTGTATCACTCGCAAAACGCTTTAAAGCCGATAAACGCTAAGTATACATTAGCGTTAAATGTACAACTTGATAAAAAAAAGTCTTAAATTTTTAGTACAAGACACAAATTCATACAATAAGCCCATAAACTTAGCAATCTCGGGCATCAGCTTTTGAAGTTGCACCAACCGTTGGTTAAAAGAAACACAAATTTTTTTTAGTGAAATCAAAAAAGTAACAATCACAACCAAAAAAATTTTTTTAAGTCTGAAATTTTTGTCGAAAATTTAATTTTTTTCTACAACTTTAAGCGGTTCTAAAACTCATAATTTTCATGCGATTTTAGAACGGGTTTTTGGTTTTTTAGCTGTAAAATGTCCTTTGTAATATGCGATAACGTTTTATAGTCGAATTTTTGATTTTTGTCACGGTTTTCAGCACACTTTTTTTTTTGACATGTTTAATTTCATTTATATTTATAAAGACCTCCTGTCATTATTCTGTTTGCAGAGGGAAGACTTTATATTCCACTAGCTGGACACGTTTTTCTCTTTTTTTTTTAAGGATTAAGAATGGCTGTTTGATACTTGAAGCAAATTGTTATTTCCCCCTTTTCTTTCATATAAAATTTATTATTTAGCAAGCAACTCACCACCCCTGGTTGTATTTTAGATTTGTAGTTTATTTTTGTTGTTGCCGTCACCCTCTTGACTTAATGAGGCCTTTTAGTATGATCGATTTTAAATTGATGTTAACACTTGTGAAGCGGTATTTTGCAACGGAAAATATTTTACAATGACAAAAATGTGACAGACAACCTGCTGTTAAAATCATTGATGAGGTTTGCTTTTCTATTTTCATGTTTTTTTTTTCTTTTTTTTTGTGAATAAATTCTTCTAATTCTTAGAATTAAGGGTATTTGAAGAATTTTGGTTTTACAGTCACTGAATTTATTCATTCATTTGTAAATCATAAATTTTTAAGACTGTGACAAGGACAATGAGTTTGATTGTGCATGTAGTTTAGGTGAAACTAAAATTTGCACTGTTTTATGCACTAACAAAGTGAATAGTTTCAGTTACGTTAGTCAGGCATTTCTTTATCTAGTTTTAATTCGACTTATTAGTAGCTTGAATGAAAATTTATATATTTTTTGCTTAAAATGTGGTGAAGTGTGCTATAACTTGGTGAATCTAAAGGGTGTTGCAACCAAAATGCGGTGAGTTACACCTTAACGTCAAGTGTTTTGCTCAACTTAATTTGACATTTGTTTGATAAACTCAACTACACAATTGAGCAGCGCCTTTTACGAAAATGGGCGTTCAATTCAAAATGCATTTCATGCATTCCGTGATATTTTTAATCAGTACTAGCTGACCCAGCAAACGTTGTCTTGGCTTAAAATTTTTGTATATACAATCTTCTTATTCTAAGAAATCGTACTCATAGAATACAAGACCGGGTAAAAACAGGTAGTAGATAAATAAGCCACCTGCCCTCTTCCAAGACGCAACCCAAATGCATATAGAGAAATTCCATTAAATAGATCCAGCCGTTTAGGAGGAGTTCAATGTCAAACACCCGTACAGTCGAATTTTATATATTAAGATAATCGATCAAATGTGTGCACAAATTTCAGTAAACTGGAGGAGTTACTCTGTAATGCGATGCGAAAAAAAGCCTTACGAAATCGAATCTTTAATTTATTTGATCTTTTACTTTATACTTTTTCCATATGTCTGCTATTACCCCGCTCTCTACTGCGTAAGTGCATGTCAACGTCGCTTTATACACACAAATATCTTTCGATAACCGCAAAACATTTAGCTTTCGCATCGAAACTGCTTTTGCATCGCAATACAAAGCAGGCCTCCAGATCTGTAGGGTGTGTATGCTCACCCAGTTTGTTCTGCAGAAACTATTGCTGCTGTTCGCGATAGAGTGGAAGAAGAGTCGTCAATCTCGAGTTGTCGTCGTGCCCAAAAATTAAACATCTCACGAACATCACTGATGCTAGAAATTGAGTATATGGACCTGGACGATATGTGGCTGTAACAAGATGGAATCATAGCTCTTTTGCACAAAAATTTAATGGCCTTGTTATCTCATATCGTGGCGATGTTCATTGGCCGCCATAATCATGTGATTTGACACCGTTGGACTTCTTTTCACACTTCTTACCACACAGCCAACGAAACAATGGCTCTTTTACGAGAGTATTTCAATGGCCCTGTTATCTCATGTCGTGGCGATGTTCATTGGCCGCCATGATCATGTGATTTGACACCGTTGGACTTCTTTTCACACTTCTTGCCACACAGCCAACGAAACAATGGCTCTTTTACGAGAGTATTTCAATGGCCCTGTTATCTCATGTCGTGGCGATGTTCATTGGCCGCCATGATCATGTGATTTGACACCGTTGGACTTCTGCTTTTGTGGATATTTAAAAGAAAAAGTTTACACCAATAAGCCAAGAACATTTCGAGACCTAAAGGATGAGATATTGAAGACATTGAATCTCAATTATGTCTTAGAGTCATTGAAAATGTGAACCATCGTAGCCGTGGCTAGCATTTGGCCGATATTTTGCTTTACACATAGTAATTATAGATCCTCCAATTCTTCTATTGTAATAAAAAATTTCAAGATAATTCACTGAAAACTTTTTGTTTTATCGTATTGTTATTACTACACTATTTATGTAGTAAATGGAAAACGTTTTTTGACATTGAAAAACCGTTAGAATCAACAGAAGTTGAAACTTTTTTTTTTTTTTTTTTTTTTTTTTCTTTTTTTTTTAAGTTGCTACACACACAGGCGTGTGTGACTTAAAAACGACATAACCAGTTTTGTAGTGAAATATGAGCTGTTATATTTGAAAGCGGTATAAGTCCACTTTTTTTTTTTAAATGAGTCTTGTGACTTGTGCTCTTACAAACAAGAGATTTGCATTTGTACGGAACACATATTAATTGTTCCAGTGACTATTTAAGACACGGTGAAATGAGCCCTATAGGCTTTAATAGTATGACTAGTGGTTATGCAGGCTGCACGCCTATTAAATAAAAAAAAAAAATCCTTTTTTTTCAGATCAAAACAAATTCATAATTATAGTGTTTAACTGTGAACTCATTACTGATGATGATGAATAAATAAAAGAAAAAAAAAATATGTATGTAACCATCATGAAATTTCCCCCCATTAATTTTTCAATTATGCAACATTCAAAGTAATCTACTGAAGCATCATTGTAAAACACTCGTGCTAAAAAAAGGAATCAAGTGCACTGCTTTACAATGACAGAGAAGAATATGAAACGCGACAGGCTGGCGTGAGCAACCAAATATAAACACAGTTGGAATGAAAAGTTTTAAATTTCCACTCAATATAAAAAAAGCAAAAAAAAATTATACTTTTTTGAGCTGGTGGTGTGCTTATTGCCTGGCCCCTTACTGTTAACACTTGTAAAAATTTGCTGCAGGCGCACATATGTCAACTTTTTGTTTATTTATTTTCAGCAACTAACTTTTTTACTTTTACAAGATGTCTCTCAATTTTTCCAAAAAAAAAAAAAAAAAAAAAAACTGCTAAATATACTCGTATAAATAACAACAGAAAACAAAAATATCGCCAACGCAGTCAGTACTCGTTCTCTTTAAGGCGAAACTAAATAACTTTTTTTGTTTAAAAATAAAAATTACAAAAAGAATCACTTGAAATTGGAAACTTTTGAAAATGTCCTTTTAAACAAAATCGTACAATTTGAATATAATTTGAAACTTGTTTGACTGCCTGCCTGCTTCATGTTAGTTGGCTTGTCTAAATGACGGCATTTCTGTCTGTTTTCTCTATTAGAGCATGTGACGAGTTGTACTCTACCAAACAGTGAACAAAATTGAGAGGAGGGGTTAGAAAGTAGGAACAAAAAAACCAAAAATGAAACTTTCAAGGATAAATAGAATTTTTGCTAAATTTTTAATGTTGAAAAACCCTCTTATAAAATTTAGTATTACAGTACAGTTATAGCAAGAAGTAAAACTATTTGTAACTGAGAACAGAAAAATTTATAAAATAAAAAAAATTAAGGACTTAGAAAGCTTACTCTCTTTTGGCTTCGAGATTAGTGAGTAGCAAGATGAATTCATACAAGGTGATATCAAGAAAGCAGCTATGAGCTTCAAGATTTTTTCTTCACTTGTCAAATTTATTATATTTATATGGTCTGGTCGGAGTATATAAACCATCTCTGTGTTTCTTGAAAATATTTTAAACACTCACCTTGGTGCATGGCAGAATTATAGACGGTAGCGACAAGTCTACAACAAACATTAAAATGCAAAAACAACAGGCGTCTCTTCTCTCCTATGTGTCAAACACATATACTGCTAAAAGAGAAAATACCAATGTAATCCACTCATACACTTACACTTTCTATGTATGTATGGGTATAAAACAGCGGCTCGCAAACAAATTTTGATGTTTACTAAAGATAGCAGGAGATGTATGCTGTTCTACTGTCAGTACCTTGTTAATTCTGCCATGCCTTGGTGACTAGTGTACCAAACCAAGAATGATATAAAGAAGATTACGCAGAAAAAAGCTTATTTCTCTTTTTTTCAAAACTCAGCTGGTCAGCATCACATCGCTAGCGAATTCTGTATAAAAATAAATAAATAAATGTATAAAATAAGAGGAAAATTAATAGTTTTGTATAAAAAAAGTTAATTTTTTTAATAGGAAACAAGAAAGGTCATCGTCTGTCTGCACTCTAAGGATGAGTGTTCGAAAACTTTTATCTGTAACGTAAAAGTATTTCATTTAATTTTTTTTGGGAATGAAAAATATGTAGTTGATAACAGTGGAAAGATAAAGGTTTGTATTTACGTATATGTATGTATGTATGTGACTGAAATATGTATTATTAAGATCCCAATTGACCAAACAGCATCGTATAGTATTTGCAGTGATACTATGATAAAAAGAAGACATAATCATGGTCACAAAAAAGTAGGATTTTATTAAGAGCTGAATTTTGTTCATAAGAATTTTATGAATTTAAAGTTGTTTTTAAAAAGATACCTACTTTAGAAAAACAAAATGCACTTTTGGAAAATAAAATAGTAGGACGAGTTTACAACTGAAAACTGTTTCGAAAGTATTTTGCAGCACTAAATAATTCGAGAGATAATTCGTAGTTGCGGACGTGCAATGCAGCGCAGATGATCTAGCCTAGGCTGAACGGTAATCGAAGTAGGGGCTTACTGGAACTCCAGACAGCTTAATTGAGAAATGTGGTGGCGGCTAAAACAGGCCACTGCAGTTTTAGTAACCAAGCAAAGCTCTTGTGGAAGTTATCAAGACGGGGAATAAAAATAATCTGTGGAACACCTTCTCTGCCTCTGCCCTGGTGAATCAGCGAAAGCTCTATTACGAGGAGTGCTACCTGCAAGATCTTAATGACATGTCGACTATAGAGGCAAGGGGGTAGTCCATGGTAATTTTTGGCCATAACTTAGATCCTTTTTGGTCATAACTTGCTAAGTTTTCAAGATATCGACTTGATTTCTATTTTGTTGAATAGAGAAACGTGTTGGCTTTAATTAGAATTCTTTTTTCTGCGGATAGTGCGAAAAATTTTTTTTATAATTTTTTAAAAAAAAGCAAAGGGGGTAGTCCATGGTAATTTTTGGCCATAACTTAGATCCTTTTTGGTCATAACTTGCTAAGTTTTCAAGATATCGACTTGATTTCTATTTTGTTGAATAGAGAAACGTGTTGGCTTTAATTAGAATTCTTTTTTCTGCGGATAGTGCGAAAAAATTTTTTTATAATTTTTTAAAAAAAAGCAAAGGGGGTAGTCCATGGTAATTTTTGGCCATAACTTAGATCCTTTTTGGTCATAACTTGCTAAGTTTTCAAGATATCGACTTGATTTCTATTTTGTTGAATAGAGAAACGTGTTGGCTTTAATTAGAATTCTTTTTTCTGCGGATAGTGCGAAAAATTTTTTTTATCATTTTTTAAAAAAAAGCAAAGGGGGTAGTCCATGGTAATTTTTGGCCATAACTTAGATCCTTTTTGGTCATAACTTGCTAAGTTTTCAAGATATCGACTTGATTTCTATTTTGTTGAATAGAGAAACGTGTTGGCTTTAATTAGAATTCTTTTTTCTGCGGATAGTGCGAAAAAATTTTTTTATAATTTTTTAAAAAAAAGCAAAGGGGGTAGTCCATGGTAATTTTTGGCCATAACTTAGATCCTTTTTGGTCATAACTTGCTAAGTTTTCAAGATATCGACTTGATTTCTATTTTGTTGAATAGAGAAACGTGTTGGCTTTAATTAGAATTCTTTTTTCTGCGGATAGTGCGAAAAAATTTTTTTATCATTTTTTAAAAAAAAGCAAAGGGGGTAGTCCATGGTAATTTTTGGCCATAACTTAGATCCTTTTTGGTCATAACTTGCTAAGTTTTCAAGATATCGACTTGATTTCTATTTTGTTGAATAGAGAAACGTGTTGGCTTTAATTAGAATTCTTTTTTCTGCGGATAGTGCGAAAAATTTTTTTTATAATTTTTTAAAAAAAAGCAAAGGGGGTAGTCCATGGTAATTTTTGGCCATAACTTAGATCCTTTTTGGTCATAACTTGCTAAGTTTTCAAGATATCGACTTGATTTCTATTTTGTTGAATAGAGAAACGTGTTGGCTTTAATTAGAATTCTTTTTTCTGCGGATAGTGCGAAAAAATATTTTTATAATTTTTTAAAAAAAAGCAAAGGGGGTAGTCCATGGTAATTTTTGGCCATAACTTAGATCCTTTTTGGTCATAACTTGCTAAGTTTTCAAGATATCGACTTGATTTCTATTTTGTTGAATAGAGAAACGTGTTGGCTTTAATTAGAATTCTTTTTTCTGCGGATAGTGCGAAAAAATTTTTTTATAATTTTTTAAAAAAAAGCAAAGGGGGTAGTCCATGGTAATTTTTGGCCATAACTTAGATCCTTTTTGGTCATAACTTGCTAAGTTTTCAAGATATCGACTTGATTTCTATTTTGTTGAATAGAGAAACGTGTTGGCTTTAATTAGAATTCTTTTTTCTGCGGATAGTGCGAAAAATTTTTTTTATCATTTTTTAAAAAAAAGCAAAGGGGGTAGTCCATGGTAATTTTTGGCCATAACTTAGATCCTTTTTGGTCATAACTTGCTAAGTTTTCAATATATCGACTTGATTTCTATTTTGTTGAATAGAGAAACGTGTTGGCTTTAATTAGAATTCTTTTTTCTGCGGATAGTGCGAAAAAATTTTTTTATCATTTTTTAAAAAAAAGCAAAGGGGGTAGTCCATGGTAATTTTTGGCCATAACTTAGATCCTTTTTGGTCATAACTTGCTAAGTTTTCAAGATATCGACTTGATTTCTATTTTGTTGAATAGAGAAACGTGTTGGCTTTAATTAGAATTCTTTTTTCTGCGGATAGTGCGAAAAAATTTTTTTATAATTTTTTAAAAAAAAGCAAAGGGGGTAGTCCATGGTAATTTTTGGCCATAACTTAGATCCTTTTTGGTCATAACTTGCTAAGTTTTCAATATATCGACTTGATTTCTATTTTGTTGAATAGAGAAACGTGTTGGCTTTAATTAGAATTCTTTTTTCTGCGGATAGTGCGAAAAAATTTTTTTATCATTTTTTAAAAAAAAGCAAAGGGGGTAGTCCATGGTAATTTTTGGCCATAACTTAGATCCTTTTTGGTCATAACTTGCTAAGTTTTCAAGATATCGACTTGATTTCTATTTTGTTGAATAGAGAAACGTGTTGGCTTTAATTAGAATTCTTTTTTCTGCGGATAGTGCGAAAAAATTTTTTTATCATTTTTTAAAAAAAAGCAAAGGGGGTAGTCCATGGTAATTTTTGGCCATAACTTAGATCCTTTTTGGTCATAACTTGCTAAGTTTTCAAGATATCGACTTGATTTCTATTTTGTTGAATAGAGAAACGTGTTGGCTTTAATTAGAATTCTTTTTTCTGCGGATAGTGCGAAAAAATTTTTTTATCATTTTTTAAAAAAAAGCAAAGGGGGTAGTCCATGGTAATTTTTGGCCATAACTTAGATCCTTTTTGGTCATAACTTGCTAAGTTTTCAAGATATCGACTTGATTTCTATTTTGTTGAATACAGAAACGTGTTGGCTTTAATTAGAATTCTTTTTTCTGCGGATAGTGCGAAAAATTTTTTTTATCATTTTTAAAAAAAAAGCAAAGGGGGTAGTCCATGGTAATTTTTGGCCATAACTTAGATCCTTTTTGGTCATAACTTGCTAAGTTTTCAAGATATCGACTTGATTTCTATTTTGTTGAATAGAGAAACGTGTTGGCTTCAATTAGAATTCTTTTTTTTGCGGATAGTGCGAAAAAAATTTTTTATCATTTTTTAAAAAAAAGCAAAGGGGGTAGTCCATGGTAATTTTTGGCCATAACTTAGATCCTTTTTGGTCATAACTTGCTAAGTTTTCAAGATATCGACTTGATTTCTATTTTGTTGAATAGAGAAACGTGTTGGCTTTAATTAGAATTCTTTTTTCTGCGGATAGTGCGAAAAATTTTTTTTATAATTTTTTAAAAAAAAGCAAAGGGGGTAGTCCATGGTAATTTTTGGCCATAACTTAGATCCTTTTTGGTCATAACTTGCTAAGTTTTCAAGATATCGACTTGATTTATATTTTGTTGAATAGAGAAACGTGTTGGCTTTAATTAGAATTCTTTTTTCTGCGGATAGTGCGAAAAAATTTTTTTATCATTTTTTAAAAAAAAGCAAAGGGGGTAGTCCATGGTAATTTTTGGCCATAACTTAGATCCTTTTTGGTCATAACTTGCTAAGTTTTCAAGATATCGACTTGATTTCTATTTTGTTGAATAGAGAAACGTGTTGGCTTTAATTAGAATTCTTTTTTCTGCGGATAGTGCGAAAAAATTTTTTTATCATTTTTTAAAAAAAAGCAAAGGGGGTAGTTCATGGTAATTTTTGGCCATAACTTAGATCCTTTTTGGTCATAACTTGCTAAGTTTTCAAGATATCGACTTGATTTCTATTTTGTTGAATAGAGAAACGTGTTGGCTTTAATTAGAATTCTTTTTTCTGCGGATAGTGCGAAAAATTTTTTTTATCATTTTTTAAAAAAAAGCAAAGGGGGTAGTCCATGGTAATTTTTGGCCATAACTTAGATCCTTTTTGGTCATAACTTGCTAAGTTTTCAAGATATCGACTTGATTTCTATTTTGTTGAATACAGAAACGTGTTGGCTTTAATTAGAATTCTTTTTTCTGCGGATAGTGCGAAAAAATTTTTTTATAATTTTTTAAAAAAAAGCAAAGGGGGTAATCCATGGTAATTTTTGGCCATAACTTAGATCCTTTTTGGTCATAACTTGCTAAGTTTTCAAGATATCGACTTGATTTCTATTTTGTTGAATAGAGAAACGTGTTGGCTTTAATTAGAATTCTTTTTTCTGCGGATAGTGCGAAAAATTTTTTTTATAATTTTTTAAAAAAAAGCAAAGGGGGTAGTCCATGGTAATTTTTGGCCATAACTTAGATCCTTTTTGGTCATAACTTGCTAAGTTTTCAAGATATCGACTTGATTTCTATTTTGTTGAATACAGAAACGTGTTGGCTTTAATTAGAATTCTTTTTTCTGCGGATAGTGCGAAAAAATTTTTTTATCATTTTTTAAAAAAAAGCAAAGGGGGTAGTCCATGGTAATTTTTGGCCATAACTTAGATCCTTTTTGGTCATAACTTGCTAAGTTTTCAAGATATCGACTTGATTTCTATTTTGTTGAATACAGAAACGTGTTGGCTTTAATTAGAATTCTTTTTTCTGCGGATAGTGCGAAAAAATTTTTTTATCATTTTTTAAAAAAAAGCAAAGGGGGTAGTCCATGGTAATTTTTGGCCATAACTTAGATCCTTTTTGGTCATAACTTGCTAAGTTTTCAAGATATCGACTTGATTTCTATTTTGTTGAATACAGAAACGTGTTGGCTTTAATTAGAATTCTTTTTTCTGCGGATAGTGCGAAAAAATTTTTTTATCATTTTTTAAAAAAAAGCAAAGGGGGTAGTCCATGGTAATTTTTGGCCATAACTTAGATCCTTTTTGGTCATAACTTGCTAAGTTTTCAAGATATCGACTTGATTTCTATTTTGTTGAATACAGAAACGTGTTGGCTTTAATTAGAATTCTTTTTTCTGCGGATAGTGCGAAAAAATTTTTTTATCATTTTTTAAAAAAAAGCAAAGGGGGTAGTCCATGGTAATTTTTGGCCATAACTTAGATCCTTTTTGGTCATAACTTGCTAAGTTTTCAAGATATCGACTTGATTTCTATTTTGTTGAATACAGAAACGTGTTGGCTTTAATTAGAATTCTTTTTTCTGCGGATAGTGCGAAAAAATTTTTTTATCATTTTTTAAAAAAAAGCAAAGGGGGTAGTCCATGGTAATTTTTGGCCATAACTTAGATCCTTTTTGGTCATAACTTGCTAAGTTTTCAAGATATCGACTTGATTTCTATTTTGTTGAATAGAGAAACGTGTTGGCTTTAATTAGAATTCTTTTTTCTGCGGATAGTGCGAAAAAATTTTTTTATCATTTTTTAAAAAAAAGCAAAGGGGGTAGTCCATGGTAATTTTTGGCCATAACTTAGATCCTTTTTGGTCATAACTTGCTAAGTTTTCAATATATCGACTTGATTTCTATTTTGTTGAATAGAGAAACGTGTTGGCTTTAATTAGAATTCTTTTTTCTGCGGATAGTGCGAAAAAATTTTTTTATCATTTTTTAAAAAAAAGCAAAGGGGGTAGTCCATGGCAATTTTTGGCCATAACTTAGATCCTTTTTGGTCATAACTTGCTAAGTTTTCAAGATATCGACTTGATTTCTATTTTGTTGAATAGAGAAACGTGTTGGCTTTAATTAGAATTCTTTTTTCTGCGGATAGTGCGAAAAAATTTTTTTATAATTTTTTAAAAAAAAGCAAAGGGGGTAGTCCATGGTAATTTTTGGCCATAACTTAGATCCTTTTTGGTCATAACTTGCTAAGTTTTCAATATATCGACTTGATTTCTATTTTGTTGAATAGAGAAACGTGTTGGCTTTAATTAGAATTCTTTTTTCTGCGGATAGTGCGAAAAAAATTTTTTATCATTTTTTAAAAAAAAGCAAAGGGGGTAGTCCATGGTAATTTTTGGCCATAACTTAGATCCTTTTTGGTCATAACTTGCTAAGTTTTCAAGATATCGACTTGATTTCTATTTTGTTGAATAGAGAAACGTGTTGGCTTTAATTAGAATTCTTTTTTCTGCGGATAGTGCGAAAATTTTTTTTATCATTTTTTAAAAAAAAGCAAAGGGGGTAGTCCATGGTAATTTTTGGCCATAACTTAGATCCTTTTTGGTCATAACTTGCTAAGTTTTCAAGATATCGACTTGATTTCTATTTTGTTGAATAGAGAAACGTGTTGGCTTTAATTAGAATTCTTTTTTCTCGGATAGTGCGAAAAAATTTTTTATCATTTTTTAAAAAAAGCAAAGGGGGTAGTCCATGGTAATTTTTGGCCATAACTTAGATCCTTTTTGGTCATAACTTGCTAAGTTTTCAAGATATCGACTTGATTTCTATTTTGTTGAATAGAGAAACGTGTTGGCTTTAATTAGAATTCTTTTTTCTGCGGATAGTGCGAAAAAATTTTTTTATCATTTTTTAAAAAAAAGCAAAGGGGGTAGTCCATGGTAATTTTTGGCCATAACTTAGATCCTTTTTGGTCATAACTTGCTAAGTTTTCAAGATATCGACTTGATTTCTATTTTGTTGAATAGAGAAACGTGTTGGCTTTAATTAGAATTCTTTTTTCTGCGGATAGTGCGAAAAAATTTTTTATCATTTTTAAAAAAAAGCAAAGGGGGTAGTCCATGGTAATTTTTGGCCATAACTTAGATCCTTTTTGGTCATAACTTGCTAAGTTTTCAAGATATCGACTTGATTTCTATTTTGTTGAATAGAGAAACGTGTTGGCTTTAATTAGAATTCTTTTTTCTGCGGATAGTGCGAAAAAATTTTTTTATCATTTTTTAAAAAAAAGCAAAGGGGGTAGTCCATGGTAATTTTTGGCCATAACTTAGATCCTTTTTGGTCATAACTTGCTAAGTTTTCAAGATATCGACTTGATTTCTATTTTGTTGAATAGAGAAACGTGTTGGCTTTAATTAGAATTCTTTTTTCTGCGGATAGTGCGAAAAAATTTTTTTATCATTTTTTAAAAAAAGCAAAGGGGGTAGTCCATGGTAATTTTTGGCCATAACTTAGATCCTTTTTGGTCATAACTTGCTAAGTTTTCAAGATATCGACTTGATTTCTATTTTGTTGAATAGAGAAACGTGTTGGCTTTAATTAGAATTCTTTTTTCTGCGGATAGTGCGAAAAAATTTTTTTATCATTTTTTAAAAAAAGCAAAGGGGGTAGTCCATGGTAATTTTTGGCCATAACTTAGATCCTTTTTGGTCATAACTTGCTAAGTTTTCAAGATATCGACTTGATTTCTATTTTGTTGAATAGAGAAACGTGTTGGCTTTAATTAGAATTCTTTTTTCTGCGGATAGTGCGAAAAAATTTTTTTATCATTTTTTAAAAAAAAGCAAAGGGGGTAGTCCATGGTAATTTTTGGCCATAACTTAGATCCTTTTTGGTCATAACTTGCTAAGTTTTCAAGATATCGACTTGATTTCTATTTTGTTGAATAAGAAACGTGTTGGCTTTAATTAGAATTCTTTTTTCTGCGGATAGTGCGAAAAAATTTTTTTATCATTTTTTAAAAAAAGCAAAGGGGGTAGTCCATGGTAATTTTTGGCCATAACTTAGATCCTTTTTGGTCATAACTTGCTAAGTTTTCAAGATATCGACTTGATTTCTATTTTGTTGAATAGAGAAACGTGTTGGCTTTAATTAGAATTCTTTTTTCTGCGGATAGTGCGAAAAAATTTTTTTATCATTTTTTAAAAAAAAGCAAAGGGGGTAGTCCATGGTAATTTTTGGCCATAACTTAGATCCTTTTTGGTCATAACTTGCTAAGTTTTCAAGATATCGACTTGATTTCTATTTTGTTGAATAGAGAAACGTGTTGGCTTTAATTAGAATTCTTTTTCTGCGGATAGTGCGAAAAATTTTTTTATCATTTTTTAAAAAAAAGCAAAGGGGGTAGTCCATGGTAATTTTTGGCCATAACTTAGATCCTTTTTGGTCATAACTTGCTAAGTTTTCAAGATATCGACTTGATTTCTATTTTGTTGAATAGAGAAACGTGTTGGCTTTAATTAGAATTCTTTTTTCTGCGGATAGTGCGAAAAAATTTTTTTATCATTTTTTAAAAAAAGCAAAGGGGGTAGTCCATGGTAATTTTTGGCCATAACTTAGATCCTTTTTGGTCATAACTTGCTAAGTTTTCAAGATATCGACTTGATTTCTATTTTGTTGAATAGCAGAAACGTGTTGGCTTTAATTAGAATTCTTTTTCTGCGGATAGTGCGAAAAAATTTTTTTATCATTTTTTAAAAAAAGCAAAGGGGGTAGTCCATGGTAATTTTTGGCCATAACTTAGATCCTTTTTGGTCATAACTTGCTAAGTTTTCAAGATATCGACTTGATTTCTATTTTGTTGAATAGAGAAACGTGTTGGCTTTAATTAGAATTCTTTTTTCTGCGGATAGTGCGAAAAAATTTTTTTATCATTTTTTAAAAAAAAGCAAAGGGGGTAGTCCATGGTAATTTTTGGCCATAACTTAGATCCTTTTTGGTCATAACTTGCTAAGTTTTCAATATATCGACTTGATTTCTATTTTGTTGAATAGAGAAACGTGTTGGCTTTAATTAGAATTCTTTTTTCTGCGGATAGTGCGAAAAAATTTTTTTATCATTTTTTAAAA
This sequence comes from Thelaira solivaga, assembly GCA_947397855.1. Taxonomy (NCBI): domain Eukaryota; kingdom Metazoa; phylum Arthropoda; class Insecta; order Diptera; family Tachinidae; genus Thelaira; species Thelaira solivaga. The sequence continues at coordinate 65,479,524 of OX377612.1, read as the reverse complement.
AAAGCAAAGGGGTAGTCCATGGCAATTTTTGGCCATAACTTAGATCCTTTTTGGTCATAACTTGCTAAGTTTTCAAGATATCGACTTGATTTCTATTTTGTTGAATAGAGAAACGTGTTGGCTTTAATTAGAATTCTTTTTCTGCGGATAGTGCGAAAAAATTTTTTTATCATTTTTAAAAAAAAGCAAAGGGGGTAGTCCATGGTAATTTTGGCCATAACTTAGATCCTTTTTGGTCATAACTT